>CM062822.1:21991-262147 GCA_031772345.1 Himalopsyche anomala
GGATACCGATGAAATATTTGGTTACCTACAAAGTATAAACAAATAACATGATGTGATGCAATCTTCGAAAAATGTCTAGTAATATGTCAACATTTTTCGATTACAACTATAATACCCAAATAAATAACTTACGCTTTCTAGAGCCATTGCACGCTTCGACAGCACACCTCTTTGAACTAATTTTATGTATTGTGAAATAAGTCGCGAACTTACTTAAAGAGCAGTTATTTGACCTCTGTCATAAGCAAAAATGGTGGGTCACTTAGTTGTTTGTTGGCTATGTACTTTTGTTAATTTATCAATAAACAAACGAAACCACATTTCACGACTCGTGTTTCGACTTAAAAAACATAAAACGAATAATAAAAAATATTTGCAATAATTATTTTAAAACTTAATAACCAAAAGAATATCAGTTAGGCGGAAGTCATCAACTTTTAAATAAAAACCCATTTTTGACACGGAACACATGGAGTACGACTATGGATGCTTGCAAACGCAATCCACTTGTATATATGGCAGTTGCAGCCGCCTGCGTATATCATCAGAGATAGGGAATCCAATCCCGGGATCCCCGGGATTTCTTATAAAATAGAATCGTCTCTGCTATATAAAATAAAACGTACCCAATTGATTGTCGAATCCTGAAATATAATAAACAATGTTGCATTGTTCAATGTTTCACAAAGCACAATTAAGATAATGAATTCGAAAAATATTTAATTCTAAAGCATATTACAGATACAAATACAGTAAGTGGACACTTTTGGCGATAGGAAGTTTTGTTATCTATGTGAAATATTTCTTGTTTCATTCTCAAATTGCAATGCTGATTCATTTTTTTTTATTTATTTTAATGCCATTTCGGCTTTGCTTTACCTTTTATGCGTTGTTATGTGTATTATTATCTGTCAAATCCAGTGTGTAGCAGTGGCGGTTCCTGACCTGAAATCTTGGATGGGCTAGAGAAAAGCATATTTCCACTTCACTTTATACATTAATCTACAAGCAAATTAACAAATATTACGACACTACTGCAATGCATAAATTTTTATATAATAAAATCAATGCTAATGTAACTAAGAAATAATAGAATAATAACACGGAATCCTTAAATTCGTCTCTTTCAAAGTGAAATAACAAGTACCTACTAAAAGCAGTATAGAACTGTCACTTGCTGTCACTGAAAGTCAATACCTGTCACTTTCATACAATACAACGATATTGGTTTTGTGTTTCAATGCATAAGTATGCGTAATGGGCAGATTGTTTTTAGCCCCCAGCGATCAACAGAAGCTTGACAGATTAAAACACTATCCTTTGAGTTTGATGACGTTTCCGTAAACAAATCTCCGTACACTCACGACATTATTAATGTTTGAAATCAATATTAGCAAAATTTTATTTTTTTTAACCATGATTTCCCAAAAACGTAGAAATTTTACATTGTAAATACGACCTAAAATATCGATTTCTGTTCGAATGGGTTGGTTTTTGTGATATCTATTCCTCCCACTATTATTATCCATTTTTTTTTGTTCCCATTTCCGCTCCCAATCTGGAGCATATGGACTCCTTATAGAGTTTATCTCAACAGAAGTGTTTCTACGAGAACTGCTTGTTACTCAGTTGCTCAACTTATCTTTTTCCAAAGAGAGTAGGAATAGAAGGAAAGGGCAAGGACAGGACTAGTGGTTAGCTAATCGCTCTCTATACGCCCCGTTAATAGGATAGGATGGGTGGGAGGGGGGAATTCAAGACATCACATACATCCATGCCTTTGAACAGAAATTCATAAATCGATTGAAAAATCAATTTTATAAAACTGCCCGTACCGGGATTCGAACCCGTGCCCTCCGTAGCGGTAGCCAACGATGTTGACCACTCGACCACACAGGCGACAAATTACTAATTTTAAAAACTAATTTTAGCTCCTATATAATACCAGTGTCAAAAAAGATATTTCATTATTTCTGCATTCGCATTCCCAAGATATTATAATAAAGAAAATAATATAGAATATGTTGTATTATTAATTTTTGACCAATATCATAAATTTCATTTATAAAAATGAAATGTGTAGCACTATAAAAAAAAAACAATTTCGGGACTAGTCCCGGGATCCCGGGATCCCGGGATCATACAATTGTAATCCCGGGATCGACATTTTGGCTCGGGATTGGATTCCCTAATCAGAGACAATACTAGTATATTATTTTGACGTTTAACGCAGAGACAATATGTTCAACGTTTGTACTGAGTTAACCAAGTACAACGTGAGCTACTGTGGTCAATTTTTTTAGATTATTATTTATTATAGACACTCTTTTATTGTCATGTCATCGGACAGCGAACACAGCTATGGATGGGAATCTTTGGACGAAGACGATAACAGGCGAGTCTCGACAACTGTACCTTTATTGACCCGTTCCAATACCAGCAAATTTTGCTTTATTAAATTAAACATCCAACAAAGCGTGGGGAACCTGCGGCTTTTGGCTACTCTGATGTGGCCTTCTGGCCAATTCTGTAAATTTTTGTAAATTCATGAGATTTTGGATCTCAAAATCCTTGGAAGACCTAAAAAAAGGATAAATATGTCATACAGTAGCACGTCGACTATTGCGGCGAAAAACTTCACAAACTAAGTTGAAAATAACGCCACGATTTAAAATATGGTTATTGTAGAGTATAGCTCGTCATGGATTATTACGGCGAAAAAATTCACAAACTAAGCTAAAAACGCCACGATTCTAAATTATTTTTTGAGGGCTTGATAATCGCGTTAAAATCACACATATTAATATGAAGAACACTGACAAATAAATTATCCAACATATGACATATTCTCACTGTACACCGCCATACTTTTTAAATTATCCTTTACTTACACATGGACTATTGCGGCAAAGTATGTTGAAAACAACGCCACAATTTAAAATATTTGTTGAAGCATTGGTAAAAAAAAAAGAAGAACACTGGTAAATTATACGAAATATTTCGTATAATTTATCAGTGTTCTTTTTAATGTGTGATTTTAACGCAATTATCAAGCCCTCAAAAAATAATTTTAAATCGTGGCGTTGTTTTCAGCTTAGTTTGTGAAATTTTTCGCCGTAATCATCCATGACGAGCTATACTCTACAATTACCAATATTTTAAATCGTGGTGTTGTTTTCAGCATACTTTGCCGCAATAGTCCATGTGTACGTAAAGGATAATTTAAAAAGTATGGCGGTTTACAGTGAGAATATGTCATATTTTGGATAATTTATTTATCAGTGTTCTTCATATTAATGTGTGATTTTAACGCGATTTATCAATGCTTCAATAAATATTTTAAATCGTGGAGTTTTTTCAGCTTAGATTGTGAAGTTTTTTGCCGCAATAGTCGACGTGCTACTGTATGACATATTTACCATAGTTTGGTAAACCGTGACCTATATCATCCAACGTAAAAGTAATATTTCCACCCCCAAATATCACATCATTAATTTATATAATATAGGCATAATCAAAGTTTTCAAATCATATACTCATACTAAGTTGTCAACAACGCGTTGAACTCCCTGGCTCGCCTGTTGCAAATGAAATAGGCCGGAAAAAATATGTAAAGCAAATGCTGTTGACAAACACCTACAAGGTCATTTAAAATATAAAAATGGGAAAATGTTTGATTACTTTCAAATCACAAAGTAAAATTGCCATCTTTCGCCTTTTTTTTGCTGTAGCTGGTCCTTATCTCGGCGCTATAGAAGGGTTGACTGTACCGCATACTTTCTAAATATTTATTTTCCAAATTCTCATACTCTTACAACACTGCCTCTCTAGTTCTCTGAATAAAAGAACATACCACAATACAATTTTTGAAGTATGGCGACAAAATCATGAAAAATATATTAGCCCTGTTCTTCTGCGTACTTCTGACGGTTTGCAAACTGTTTTCAAGCTAGAATCTAAAAGCTTTCAATTCGATTCTAATTCGAAAACAGTTTGCAAATCGTCACAAGTACGCAGAAGAACAGAGCTATTGTATTTCGCATAATTTATCAATCATCTTCATAATAATGTGAGATTAATTGCAAATATCAAATCCACAATAAAGATTTCCAACCATGGCGTTGTTTTAGCTACATTAAAAAAATACTGTATTTTGTTGTTTTAGAAATATTGCAGAGAAAAATGCCAGAACACAAGTTAAGTTAGAAAACCTTAGCGATGAAGAAGGACCAAAGATCAAACGGGAATATGCAAGTGATGCCTGCAGCGAAGAAGACGATGCAGTCAATCTTGGTAAAATACCCAATCATTTGATGGATACCAATGTTTGTGTCAAACCAAAAAAAAATAATTCCCCAATTTCTTCACAATCAATTGCATCGTCTAAAACCAAACTGAATGAGTTGATTTTCAATAATTATTTGAGTGCCAACACTGATTTGAATAAAGTTTCGTGCAATAGCATTTTAGACATCAATGAAGATGATGACGTTTGGTTGATTCAGTGTCCGCAAAAAATAAATTTGAGTGCTCTTCGAGATGTTGACTTGCTGCAGAAGAATAAGAAAATTAAATTGAATGGAACAGTGTTCGAATGCATTTCACTCTATGATGATGAACGTATCAATACTATTTCTCTTATCTCGCCTCAGGTGTCTAATTCTGCAAATGACAAAATAATGCAGCAATGCAAAGTGAACAATGTGCTTCTATTGAGAGAGAAATTAAAGAGCTCTTACGATGTTGAAGTCTCCTATGATCCGATGGATAAAATACCTTTTCCTACTGGCCTGAAGAAACGTCATCCTCTATTCGGTGTGGAATATAAAAATCAACTGAAACTTCCCTCAACTGTCATTGAAAAACTCAATAACCCGACAGAACTAAAAGAAAAATCTAAAAAGTCTACAAAGAATATCGAAAATGTACCTATTGCTAAATCTACTAAAAAGAGAAAAAACAAAGATGATTCAACCTCACCGGAAATTCTACCTTCTAAAAGAATAAAAAAAGAACATACTGACGTATGGATGTCGGAGATATCGATTGAAAAAGAATTGTTTGAATTACCAGTTAAGAAGTCTGTCAAAAAAGAAAAACATTTGGGTCATTAAACAATTTTATTTGAATTTTTTTTTTCCATATCCGCTTCTTAGTTGGAGCATATGGCCACATGATTCCTCCAAGATTCTGTCTCCCACCAGTCTTCTTGCTTCTTCCCATGTCATTCCAGCATCCCGTAGCTCCGCTGAGTACATCCTATAGGTCAGTGCCTCCTGACCTGGGGTCAGCAGACCAGTGCTGATAATTTGGGCAAATCGGTTAATTTCTGGGTTATAAATAAACTTTGAAAAAATGTGGTGCCCACCGCCCTACCAATATTTTAGAATGCGCTTTAGGGTCCAACAATGTTGGTAACCCCTGCACTAGGGTATCCAATCCCGGACCTTTTTTGTGATCCCGGGATTTCAGGATTGACAATTATCAACATAAAATCGTGTTTAAATTGGGGATTCAGGATTGGGAAAATTTTTGGTCAGCGATTTTGAAATCATGGGATATTTCATGTCAATTTCAAAAATCCAGAAATTTGCAGACTTCCCAAAATTACCAGCGCGGGAGCCATTTTTTTAGCTATTCCAAGAATTTTCGAATCCAAAATCGCAAGAATTTACAGTTTTTTGCCCAAATTACCAGCGCCGGGAGCTTTATTTAACGAATGGTGTGTAAGTCAATCTTGAATTACGATAATTAAAAATAACAGTATTTTAAGAACCAGCTCTCCGAACCAAAATTATTTGCAAGTGGCTCAACAGAGCCGGTGCGAACCCATAGCAGCACATCACTGATCTCACCCCTGACACAAGCATCTATTCTCTAAGCGCTCGGTATACATTACATTGACTATGAAAGTGTTTACAGGAATATCACTCGGATTATATCAAGAGAATCGATCGGTACAAAGCTGCCAAATAACTAGAGGGCCGCATGTTATATAGGTGAAGCCCCCTCATGTGGGCAGGTATTGTAAATGATTTAAGCCTAATGTCATCTTAGAGACGAATTTCCCAGTTCAGGCAGTTCAAAGTTTTGCTAAGATGAACACATTCAAGATGGCACAAAAACATACTCAACATACAGTTCAAGCAAGCTGCTGTGCTCAAACATGAGTAGCTAGCTGTATTCGGTGAAGGACAGACAGTAAGAAAAATAAAAATATACAATAATTCAATTACATCATTTTATTTCATTATTAGCAAATGTTTATAAAAACTTATATATTTCATACAAGTGAAATATAATTTCCACTGACTTGTATTTTCTTAAAATATAAAAAAAAAATTGAATTGCATTTTTGATTGATTTTATTTTGAACGCTGAATTCAGGCCGTTTAACGAAAAGAAGGAAAGCAGTAAGATGTAATTCTTCATAATATTTCAATGCTCATGAGGGTTTTATTTGTTTTCCCCTTCAGGCACGTATGGCGAGCACAGCACGCAAAAACAATGCTCGGTTTCAATGGCCATAATTTCACCGATTTCATTAAAATAACCTTTGTACTATAAAGATTAAGTTGGAAGTTTTAGTTATACTAATTCTCTTGTTCATAAAACTTTTGAATTTTAAATGTGTAATTTGGAAAGATTAGGTAGTTTTCTTAATTGACACATATTCAAATCCTATAAAGAATTATTTTTATGAGGCTGTCTTCCAAGTGTTGTTTAAAATGGTGAAGAAAAAATATATTCGAATCTACAGTACGAGCAATTCAGAAAATTTCATAAAAATAAAAAACCACGGGTCTTAAAATTATAATTTGCCCAGAATGTCACCAGAAATGCTTTTCAAGACAAAACAAATCTCATTTTTATTTATTTGTTCAAGTGCCGCTCATTCTGCTATTCATTGGATATGAATAACTGAATAAGCCGTTGCCCAAAATATATTTTAGGTATATATGTGCCCGAAGGGTAAAAGTTTTAAGCCACTTGAAAAATTCAAAATGAAACCAGCAATGAAGACTGAATCGAACTGAAATTGTTACACTATTATCTGTAGTAATGCTGCAAAGGAGGCTGCGACGGTTGCGGCCAGCCGACACCGACGCCGGGTCCTGCGTAAGTCTGCTCGTAAACCCGTGCAGGACTCCGATCCGACGCAACAGGAGCGGGAGGGGCTCCTGGCTGTCCGCCCGGAGTGTACGCCGGTGGACCTGCATATCCCCCCGGCGGAGGCCCAGGGGCCGCTCCGTAGAAGGGAGGGGGTGGAACAGACATGCTGTGACCCATGGTCGCCATCTGAGGTGGAGGCGCAGGGCCCAGAGCTGGGGGTGCAGAGGGCCGAACATAGTAGCTGTGTTGCGGACGATAAGAACGATAACCTTGTGGAGCGCTCGTCTCAGGAAGACCGCGGCCCGGAGGCGGGACGCTGTGATCGTCCTGTATCGGCACAGTTATGAGGTTCGTTCGGTTGGGAGCGACCAGTTGACTTCTGGCGAGGACGGGCGGGCCCAAGCTATGAGTCGCCACACCTTGCGCAGCATGGGCACGAGGATCAGCGACGCTCGGCATCTAAAATAATGTATTCATATTAATTTCATTCACCATCAGGTGTCGTGGACCAGTGAATTAAAACTGACTCCCTATTGGTGAACCATCTTAGATCTGATTTACAAATGATATCAATTGGATTTTTGCAACCATTTTGCTGCCATAATGTTTTCTTTTAATTTCTATTTTACAAAAATAATATACCTAATTGACGTTTTGACCACTAGTCCACAGTGCTATATTTAAATGGGTCCATCAAACAATAATTTTGATTATTACCTACTCTTCAATTTAAAAAAAAATTACACTTGATAGAAATTTTGGTTTAATTTTGTTTAATGTGATGATATTTCAAATACATATTAATAAATTCCCTCTTCTTGTGTGAATATGCGAGGTTAAAAAAAAATTAATCATTAAGTTTTTCTGGCGTAATATGAATAGAGCGGCCCAAGGCGAAATACGGTCCAGAGGTCTGTTTTTCAAATAACATGATTCCATGTAAATACCAGATGAGCGTTTTTGAGACGAGTGAGTGCTCCCGCACTTCTGCGCCGATCTGCCGATGGATATGTACGAGTAAAGAAAAATCTTTTTAAGCCTTTTAGGGTGTAAATGCAGGGCAAACGGTTTCATTTTAAAAAGAATGGTTTGGTATTTACCCTCAACAAAGTTTACGGCTACAGTTCTATTTATACCATATCGAGAAGGTAAATTTGGACGTTTTAGTTAAGTGCCATATCAAATAAATAGGACTCGATGAGTTAATTTAGTAACAAAAGAAGAAAAGCGCAAGTTAGATCATAAGCATGCACGAATGAGTTTCCTGTGATTAAACATAAAATATGCCAGCTGATTTCAAAATCTGGTAATTGGGCCACATGTTATCTAAAACTTGTATTGGGTGAGCAGAGTAAATATTTCACAATGCCAAATTGAGCCTTCAGTAATCAGTTTTAGTCGATTGTCAATAGTAAAAAGTGACTTACGCTCATTGTTTTGAGAAGTGCCGCTGCAGTAGTCTGAGCAGGCGGAATTTGAGGCGGAGGAGCGGGCTTAGGAGCTCCCTCCGCTGAGTTGACTCGATGAGTAGAATCAGGAGAGGGTGTGACGGGCGCCAGCTTGACGGTGAAGTCTTGATGTGCGGATGTCGGGCGATTAGGATTGACCGTGACCTGGCCGCCAGTTGGCAAGTGTCGGTGGTTAATGTGAGCCTGTAAATCTCTCTGAAAGAAAGTTAAATTGTCATTGGCAAATTCAGGCATTATCATGTCTGGGAAAGGCAGATCACTTTCTGTCAAAAGTAATTAAATGAATCGCGCCAATATAATAATTATATAAATTAGTTCCTCAAATAATCCTCAATAAAGCCTCTGTCATATTCAACAAATCTGTTGAGGGCATCCAGGAGATTAGTAAAAACACAATATTCCTTTTTTGTACTTCATTCCACTTTATTTTATATGTCAGGACCGGTTTCGCTCATTATGAGCATCGTCAATTGATAAGAAATATAATTTAACCATGCTATTTATACAAAAATGAACAGTTATAAACAACAATTGGCATTGAAAAGAAATTACCAATGCCAATTGTCAAAAATTTCCCAAATTTTAATTATGTTTATAATTACTTTCAATCGCCATTCTAAATTTATTAATCTGAGATGACTTTTTAATTATATGTTAGATGTGTTAAACATTTTAATTTTGTGTTATTTTAGAATCACTTTTAATGAAATTGGTAATTTCTTTTCAATGCCAATTGTTGTTTAATAACTGTTCATTTTTGTATAAATAGCATGGTTAAATTATATTTCTTATCAGTTGACGATGCTTGTAATGAGCGAAACCGATCCTGACATATTAAATAAAGTGGAATGAAGTACAAAGGAATATTGTGTTTTTACTAATATTAGGTAAAACGGAAAGAAATGACATTTTTTGTTATTGTGACAAAAAAATTATTTAAAAAAAAAATGATACAATATCATTCTGTTATATAATTTTCCTCGTTGTCTTTTATCGTCCTCCATAAAAGAGGCAACTTTTTGATACCCTTTTCGTAAAACTCTGGTGACTTACTGGCAAAATACAAATCCAGGTGATTTTTCACCCGGTCAGCGTTTGTAAATTTTTTGTCACGAAGTGAATGCTTCATCGACTTGAAGAGATAATAATCCGAAGGTGCTATGTCCGGTGAATATGAAGGATGTGGCAGAAGTTCGAAATCAAGTTCTCTTAATTTTTGCTGAGTAATTTTTGCCGCATGAGGTCTCGCATTGTAATGTTGTAAAATCCGCCTATTGTTATTGACCAAAAAAGATCGTTTTTTTAATAACTCTGCTTTTAATCGTTCTAGTTGAGCACAGTATAGCTCTGCCGTAACTGTTTGACCAGATTTCAATAATTCAAAATGTATTATCTTCGAAACATCCCACCAAACACACAACAAAACTTTTTTTAACGTCAATGTTGGCCGAGGAGTAGGCACAGGTACTTGATTTGGTGATAGCCATCGTTTTTTCCCCTGGTATTACTGTAAAGGACCCATTTTTTGTCCCCGGTAATTATCTTTCTGAGAAACGGATCCTATTCGTGCCTGGACAATAGAGAAGCACAGATGGTCACGCTTGTTCCAAGGCCGTTTGAGAGAGTGTGTGTTTTTGAGAGAGCTTGCCTGTGTTTTTTTCCCCAATCTTTTCAGATGATCTTTCACAGTTGTTATTGGACAGCCAATGTCGTGTGACAATTCCTTCACTATTTTACGAGGATCAGCTTCCACCAATGATTTTAGGACGTCATCATCGATTTTGAGGGGTCTTCCTGGTTTTGGTTTGTCCTTTAACTCCCTATCGCCACTTTTGAAACTATCTAAAGCACTTTCAAAGTTTCAAAACGTCACCGTAAATGTCACAAATGGTCTTCGTAGCTTCTTTTGGTTTTAATCCTTTATCGAATAAAAACAGCATAAAACAGCGCAAATGTGTTTATTCAATCTCAGGCTTCTCCATTTTTCCACAACCGCAAAAAAATATAAAATATGTTGAAATGGAAAGGGTACACACAGAGCTTTAAAATAATACCAACCCCGACGTGTTAGCTCAACGGCAACCGTTGACAAACAGATTTTAAAGTGACACGCCAGAAAAAATGTCATTTCTTTCCGTTTTACCTAATATAATGCCTTTCCACCAAGTATTGACAGTGAACACCCTAAAAGTGATCCAGGAGATTATTGATGGGTTAGGAACTAACTCAGCTTGCATTATTCAACGCCATATGCTCCACACTGGGAGCGGACATGGATAAAAAAATGTAACATATACAGTCAAACTCGGTTATTACGATCACGGAAATAGCGAGATTTTGGATGTAATGAGGAAACATTTGTTAATATTTTAGTTTATGGTTTTCTCCATAAATTTATTCACGTTTATCACACTAGTTAAGTGTCAAAGTACCTAATTGGTGTTTTCGCTGACAACATTGAAAAAGTATCTAGCATACGGTTGAGTTTATGTATGCCATGCTTGTTTCGGGGATTTTTACGATGGTTTTCAAATTTTTTATGTTTTATGCTTACTCTGGACAATGATAAACATTACGAGGTGGGGAATGTCAGATCAATTCTATAGCAGATCGGTTAAAAACTAACAAACAGGTCTACTAACAAGAGAAAGTGTCTCTCAATTCGTTTAAAGGTGGAAATTATTCGTGAAATAGGATTCGGCGTGAAAAATGTTGAAGTGTGTAAAAAATTAATCCACAGTGTTGGACATTGTGGCAAAAATAAAAATGTTTATTTTTCTGCATTTGGAAACAAAAAATTAAGGAAATGCGATCGTACAAATGTTGATGAAGCTTTGCTACCCAAAGAAGCGCAGGATTTTCCATCGATGGGCCAATATTAAAGGCACAAGCGGAAAAATTTGGAAACGACGATTTCAAATGTAGTAATGGTTGGTTAGATCTGCATCTGTTGAAGGTGCAATGGCAAGTGAGTGGGTTGATAGTGTCTGGTCAAGTCTGAGAAAGGATTTCGATGATAATGATATCTATAACGCACATGAAACGGGTCTATTTTACAACATAACACCCGACACTACATTTAAGTTTTAAGGTGAAAAATGTTTTGGAGGAAAAAAAATCCAAGATTCGTTTAACCTTGCAGTGGGCGCGCGCTGTCACAAAATTTACGACAAATGCGCCTCATCGGTTCCCAAACTTTTACCACTTAGTCGCAAGCATCGAGTTACGAGCTATTCGAAGGTCAGTGTCTCTCTAACCTACAGACGTACCGGTTGTGCTTATAAGTTTTTGTTATTCATTGATATTTGGAAATTTCCGTTGAGCGTAAATTTTACAACACGCGCCTTAAAGTGTAAGTATATTAAATAAACTACTTGTTTCTATTTATTTCTCATTAATATTGTTTCTTTTATAGCTAAATGTATTTTTTTGTTATAGATGTGTTCCATTATGGAGATGCAAGATGATGAGATTTACTTTCCTTCTAGTGAAAGCGAGTTTTTGGAAAACGAAATCGAGCAACTTCGAGAAGAATTTTCCTACAAAAAATTGGGATTGACCATGATGAAAGAGCATCTTATCTTCAGATCAATAATCAAACATTTACCGCAACATTTAAGTGTTTTTCTCAAAGGGAATTACGGTCGGGAAGAAGAAGAAAAATGAAGCCTTCCAAAACGCGATGTTTGTCGGTCATGTGCACTGGAGAAGAAAAGATCCTTAGCATCAATGAAGTGTTGCCGTTGCCAGTCCTTTAAATTTAAGAGCCATTCCGCAGTTGAGGTGATTTGCATCAATTGTAAGGATGAGAATATTGATTCTGACAATTCGATAAAATATTTTGTTTTGAAATATTTAGTGTTGTTTTGTTTTTTGTTTAAAAAAGTCAAATATATGTTTTTTAAAGTACTGTCATTCATCATTTTTCATAACCTTACAGCAATTCCTTAACATTTATATAAAGAAAACACCATTTACATGGAGAAAACTTAATGACGTAAAATTTACGACAAGCGCCCGCTGGAAGGTTAACGTTAATGGTTTGCGCAATCTGGGAGTAACCTCGATGCTTCAAGAATATTAAGAACCTACCTGTTGAAAATATACAGCAAACAAAAAGGCATGGATGATTTCTGATATTTTTCGGAAGTATGTTTCTGACTGGAACAATGAGCTATCCAGGAAGAAAATAAAAATTCTCCTTTTAGTTGATAACTGCCCCGCGCATCCCAAAATTACAAACCTATCCAATATCAAACTTGTGTTTCTTTCTCCTAATGCAACTTCCATTTTAAAACCGATGGACATTGGGATAATCAAAAGTTTGAAGGGTTATTATAAAAGTTTTGCAATTTTACACTTTATATAAACAATGGGAAAGGCAGCTTAGTCAGAATCTCTCAATATTCGATGCCATAATTTGACTATATGATGCATGGAATAATGTTACTGTGACCAAACTATCCAATCTATATCTATATATATAAAAATCTCATGTCACATGTTTGTCTCCAAACTCCTCTGTAACGTCTTGACGGACTTTTATGAAATTTTTTATATATATATTTGTCAGATATGAGAATAGGTTGTAAAGTATATTTCATCCCGCTAGGTGAAGGGTGTCCCTATCCAGAATTTTTTTCAAGGCCCATGAGAATAAAATCAATGTCGAATAGAGTTATCAGTTCATGCTCTTTCACATGATATACTCTTTGTTTATCTGTGCTTGTCGGAAGAAAGAACAATGATTGGCCAAATGTTCTACACACACTTGTCACCCTACAAACTATAATAAATAATATATAGTGTGCTTCGAAACTTCTTTATTTATTTTATAGATTTTAAAAGAATGTAATAATTTAATCTACCTAGAGGATTTTAAAACAAAACAATATCAGTCCAAGGATATTATTGCTATCGTGTACAAGTGTTTGAAGCGATAGTATAAAAATAGAAGTTACATCATACCTCAAATATAACAAGCTTCATAAGCAAATAAATTATTTGTTCCGACTATTTTAAATGAAGCAAAGAAGAAATAAACATGCTTGTAAATGTTTGTTTCATTTTCTTCGTCAAAACACAGCATGCTGTACTGTGATTACCTTTATTATGTTTAATACCTGAGAGAGATAAGTTCGTCTGCAACCGGCGTTGCCGTATCTTGTCCCAGCGTGCGTGCACATAAACACAGTACCTAGACCGGTTTGTTCCACTCTGGATACCTTTGAAACATATTACATAATTCAATAATAGATTAAAAAAAAAAAAACAATTCAACCAAAATAAGACTGGAACTCGAGAGATCGATTTTCAAGTTTTTTTATTCATCTTAAAAACTATAATAAAAACACAGCGCATTTTATTTATTTGACACTTGACAATTTTGTCATCTAAATCAAATAAGGGATAATGCTTTCAAGAAAACTGTAATATAAATCTTTATGACTCAATCTGGTCACCTGATGTAAAATGTTTTTATTTAATTTTTTATTATTATAAGACTTTATGGTGACATGTCATCTCAAATGTATTTCTTGTATTGATCTCAACAAAATAGAGAAATAGTAATGTGATACGTACTTTGTCACTGCAGCGTGGACAATGTGTATGATCAGATCGAGCGCATTGAAGACAAAACACGTGTTTGCAAGGTATCTGAAAAAAATAACAGACAAAATATTTTGTTTATTTGCATATTCTTTCAACTGATTGATTGTCTATAAATATACAGGTATGTATTTTGTCAGAATTCCCCATATTAAATGTGGATATTTTACTTGCTAAGCAAGTGGAACAATCATTTGTTTTTTGGGAAACACTGTGTTAGACAATCAATTTGTTTTATGTTCAGTGGGCTGTTGCATGAAAAAGTTTGGGAAGAACTGGTCTAACATGCCACCTCAACTGCTCTATAATATTATATGGTCCATAATTCCAATTCTAAAATAATGGGGTGTAGCAAGAGCGATTAACCCAACACTAGTTCTGTCCTACCCCTAAACTTCCTATCCCTACTCTCTGCGAAAAAAAGAGAGATTGAGTTCTGAGTAGAATTCTGGTAGCTGTGACCTTACTACTGTTTTAATATTTTTTCATTTGAAAGATTTTTTTACTCCATTAATGCTACTTTATATTATCGAGTTCTATTTTATTTTTGTATATATTCTGTATTGTATTTATTAATAATCAATCGATATCTTCGTTCATTGCCATTTTTTTTTTTCTGTAAATAGATGTTTCAAAATAATATACAGTGGAACCTCTCATAACGAGCAAAACAGATTGTGAAATAAATGCTCCCTTAATGAGTGACATTTCGTATAATGAGTGAAGCAGTTTTGGAAAGATCACTTTCACATCGGTACTTGCCTCAAGATGATTGACAAGGCGCGGGAAGGGATTACCAAGAGGACCCCCACTTCTGCTTGGAAAAAGCTTTAGCCAGAGAGCGTTGTAGAATCTGATTTTGAAGGCCTTCAAACAGTACCTGTGGAGTCTCCAGTCAACGAGGTTGTATCTTTGGCCAATATCATGGGACTGGAGGTGGATAACAACGATATTGATGGACATGTGAAAGAGCACAGTCAAGAGCTGACATCCGAAGAGCTTATGGAGTTGCATTGTTTTTCACAGCAAGAAGTTATGGAGGAGAGTTTGTTAGTGGGGGAGGAGGAAGAAGCAGAGCAATAATCTTCTGGCGCAATAAGAGAAATGCTGATTGCTTGGTAAACTGTTGTATCGTACATTGAAAAGCATCACTCTAATAAGGATGTGGCTATACATTTTACAAATTTATTCAATGATAATGCTGTCACATTTTCACCAAATTTTGAAGCGTCGGCACAAAAAAACAAATGTCTATAGACAGCTTTCTAGTTAAAAAGAATTATTTATTTGTCATAAATAATAAACAAGTCGATTTTTAAATAATTTTTTGCAAATCTAAAAAGCATTCCAGGTTGTTACCCCCTTTAACAAATTATAAGTAAGTAATTTTATTTGAATATACATACGTTAACAATATAAAAAATGATTTTTTTTTCGGCATGGAACGCATTATTTTATTTTACATTGTTTTATATGGGAAAAATTGTTTCGCATAACGAGTGTTTCACATAACGAGTAAGATTCTGGAACGAATTAAACTCGTTGGTTTCCACTGGTTCCACTGTATGCCTAATTTTCTTCGGAGAACTCAAAAATGGGAAATTATGAATACCATTCGGCCATAGATGAGAATCGGTTTGAGGCAAGTATCACAGCAATATATCATGGGGTTGAGTACTTTCTCTCCAATCAGGGTAGCTCTGTGATTCCAGTTCAATCTCAGCATCGGCTCCGGAGGGCCCCTGTGAATAGTTGTGAAAACAGGTGCTTCCAATTGGGATATATCCGCCGGCACTTCCACTGAAACAGATAGAATCATGGTTATTAAAAAAACTGACAAAACTTGGCGACTAGATTAATATTCATTACAGTAGAACCTCGATTATCGGGATTGTTCAAAAAACATAATGAAAAATTTTACGAAATTGCTAATTTTCACATGGCGAATTGCTCCCACTGTTGTTTACATACGTGATGGAATGCATACAATTTTGTTCATTGTTTTGTGTTCAAACAGCAACAAACAATTATATTCTTCCTAAGCAATGCTACCATGATCTTGTTTTTAGTGTTTTACAAAGCATAATCATGCCAGGAAAAAATGGTGAATTAATTATCGCTTGCATTGATTCTTTTTACAAAACAATTTTTGTTTATAACCTGAAGTTTTTTTCTATTTCTTAAAAAAGCGACCCCCAAAAAGTTGTGTTTAATCAGTAAGTTACAAAGCACAACTTGACGAAAGAAGGCATAATATTGAAATAAAGCTCGCATTGATTCTATATCCAAAACAATTTGTATTTGTTTTTTTATCTATGAAAATTTTAAAAATGCCACCTCCAAAAAAGTATATATTGTCAGTGGGCGGAAGAAAATATAGTGAAAGTGATATTGCTTACATTGGTTCTGTATACATATCAATTTTTATTTTCATACTACTTTCAAAATTTTCTTTTCATTTTCGAAAATGCCGCCCACATAAATGTGCCGCCCGGGGCGGTCCGCCCCCCCCCCACGCTACGCCACTGCTTCCGGTTGAATATAACTATCAGAAAAATGCAGGATGAATGGTGAAATTTTAAAACGTTGGTATGAAAATGTGCTGAATCTGTTGAAGATGTAATCGAGTGATTAAATTGCGATGTTAACGATCTTGGAGTTCAAATTTTGAATAATGTGAAAATAATTAAAGAAACATTTGTCTCAAAGGAACAAGATCGAGAAAACGAAGAAGAGATTAGCAAAGAAAGAGATATTGGTCCTGCTCATTCTAAGGTTTTTCAGTGCTTAGATGTTGCCATGAAGTGGTTTAAGAGCCAAGAAGAGTGTAACTTATATGTTTTAAAAGTAATCGGGATTTGGTAGCTTCAAAGAGAACAGCTAGTTGCGTTAACCAAAAATTGATACTTAAATTTATCAATAAAATATAAATTAATACTGAAGCTATATATATGTACAAATAAAAAATATTCATACTGAATGTACATATCTTTCCTTGTCAATTATGACTTTTATCGAATATCCGGATTTTTCCTTTTCTGAACTACCTTCATCCCCAATAAGTCCGGATAATCGATATTTTCAAAAAGTATTTCCACCAGATTGCACTATCATGTCACTTATTGTGATAACATAATCTCCAAACAATTTGGACATTTCTTTACACCTAAGGGCTCATGAAAGATACATTAACACTGTATTTAAATACTTCATAAATAAACATAAGTGTAAATGAAAAGGCAATTTCGTCAAGTGTATTTCATAAGAATAACGATAACATAAACTTGTTTTATATCTTTTATTCCGATATGTCCATGAAATACTACATAATAATTTTAAAGGTATTTCATTGGATCAATATTGGTTAATGTTAAGACACTAAGTGATGTTTCGAGTTTATGCAAAATGAGAAAAAAAGACTGTTTGATGCAACTCAGTTTTGACAAATTGACTTCTTGCAAAAAACTGATGATTTAATCCTTTTAAACATAAATATGATAACATTAAGTTTTTAACTTATATTTGTCATTTATTGTGGGTTTCTATCGAAAAATATCTATTCTTAAAAATTACATTTTGGTGGCTCATTTTCTTCATTTTCATCTTTGGCATCCGGGCCGCTTGTCTCGTCGGGCTCAGCATTAGAGTTTTCTTCGACAGAACACTCTTCTTCGTCTGAGGAGAGAACTTTCAGAGCCTTTTTACCTCTGCCCCTGCCTCGACCTCTTCCTCTTCCTCTGCCACGACCTCTGCCTCGGCCGCGGCCTCTTTTCTCGCCGTTCATTTTTAAGAAACTACTGCTTTCGAGATGGTTCCGCGATCAACATAAGTCTGTCAAAGAAACATTTTCATATGCTGAACATCTTCCTCGAGAGTATGCAGTATTATTTATATTACAAAAACGTTTAATGAGGACATCATAGAACATAATTGACGTTCATTTATTCCAGGGTTTTGACATATTGTCAAATCTCCTTGTAGGTTGGAATGCCTGCCGTACAAAATCGTATGTTATACAATATATTGAGTCGAGTAAATTATGTAGAGTATTATTTTTAAATTATAACAATAACAATGAATGTTTCGCGACTTAACCTACGAATAATAGGACCATAGACTAGTATACCAAAGACAAATACATGGTATACTTTAAGTGAAGTTTAGTATAAGACATAAATGATGTACTAGTCTATGCTAAAATTACTTATCATAGATAACATATTATATTACTAATCATTAACAATTTGCCGGTGAAAATATTCAAATCTATATAGGGCATCCAATCCCAGGATTCGGGATCCCGTAATCCCGGGATTGACATGGTTGCGATCCCGGGATTTCGGGATTGAGAAATTTTTAGTAAATCCCGAAAAGTGAGACGAAATTGGCAAATTGTGGATTTAAAATTCTTCGGAGAACTAGGTTTTGTGAGAATCCTGAGAAAAAGTATACCAAATCGGCGATTTCAAATTCCTCGGTGGGCTAAAAAACAAAAAAATGAGGTTTTGTGAGAATCCTGGGAAAAATTATACCAAATCGAGGACTTTAAATTCTTCGGTGAGATAAAAAAAAAAAAACAAAGTTTGCAGATAATCTGAGGAAAAAAGTATAGGGAATTGAGGATTTCAAATTCCTCGGTGAACAAATCCCAATCCCGGAATCCCGGGATCCCGGGAATTATTTTAAAAATTCCAAAATAATTAACACTGCATAAATTTTCGTGCAGTGTATTCTTTTAGGAGAAAGAGTCTTTGAAGAAAGAAGTGTTTATTTCTTCTTCTACAAAATATATTTGTTAGCAAACTTAAACTTTACTCCAAAAATTAGATAATTTACAATTAAAATACTGCAGGGCTGTCGATGTATGCCCCGAGGTCGTTTTATGCTACTACGAAAAATGATTGTAAGCAAACTTGAACATTATTCCAAAAATTAAATAATTTACAATTTAAATACTGCAGGCATGTCGATTTATGCTACTATGAAAAATGATTGTTAGCAAACTTAAACATTATTCCAAAAATTAAATAATTTACGAGGTCTATTTCTGCTACTACGAAAAATAGTTTTTAGTAAACTTAAACATAATAAACTTCTCAAACTTAAACGAAATACTCTAAATCTAGGAACTTAGAGGAAGTACATATCTTTGCATTAGTACTTTTTCAACGATGAAATTTATTAAATCAAAATACAGATGTTTTTTGGTAGATAAATCTTTTTCTAATTTACTCCGATTAGCAACCAGAAGCATCGAAATTGATATAGCTACTATAGTAAAGGAAACAAAACGGCCGCAAAATTCTCATTCAAAAAAAATATGTTTAATTATTGAACCTTGCCAATTGTTTTTAATTTAAATAAAAAAAAACTGACCTTTTATTTCTAGCATTTGTAAAAGCAATCGCTAAACTTGATCAACGATAGACTTTTCAAGTAAATAATTTAATAAATGAACTGTATTACTTTTGATGCACTTTGAATTTTAATGTTTATTGAAATTAAAGGATCAAGAAATGTATGAAAGTAAGCTTAACGTACCTATTACATATCGACTGTGGAAAGGAAAAGGGACGTAACCCACACATATCAAATTTTACAGGAGGCGCTAAAAACGTGTTTTGATGATTTTGTGACATAAGCAAATTATGAATTATACAGAACCTTGAAGTGCACGGATACTTCTAAACTGGTGTTTAATTGACATAACCTAATATTAATTATAGAAACTAGCTGTAAACCCGTTGACCTCAACGGGGGGATTTTTGTTGCATTTTTAAGTAGTCAGAAAATTTACAGGCGTCAAAAATAAATTACTAACCTATTTATTGAATAATCCAGAAATTCTGATAGTAAAAGAAATATATCTCGGGGCGTATATCGACAGCCCTGCCCTGCAGTATTTAAATTGTAAATTATTTATTTTTGGAATAATGTTTAAGTTTGCTAACAACCATTTGTCTTAGAAGCAGAAGTTTACAGACAGACGGACGGACGGACATTATCGACTATTAATATATAGAATTGTCTCGGAAAAACCTTTATTTCAGTGGTTTTTCTTGGTTTTAATTTTTTACAAGGTCATCTTTTTTAAACTTAAAAGCTAAATTTAGATACTTATTCGATATTTTCAGCTTCTATCCTTTTGATAGAATGTGTGTCAAGTTGTATACATTGTGATTATCGAAAAAAAGCTGTTTTGGAAAATTGAGGGTTACGTCCTTTTTCCTTTCCACAGTTGATATATATACATATACAGTAAAAATAAAACTACAACGTATTCTACATTTCCTCCAATATAATGAATGCATTTTCAATAAGAAATGACAATTAAATGTGAGCGGTGTTGTACCCACCAAACTAATGATTCCAAAGATTCGAATATCGATTATTGCAACCATACGATATTCGAATGTATTAAATATCTAATTTAATTTTCAAATTAAACACATTTAAAAAGTAATCGATTAAAGTATTAATAGAAACTTATACGAATTGTATAATACAGTCAATCTTCTTTTTATGCGATAGATGCGTTCCACGAAATACCGCATTAAAAAAATCGCATAAAAAAAGACTTGAATTCCATACAAAAAGTGGGGAATGAATTTTAAAAACTGCATAACTTTGAAATAGCATGTCAAAATATACCCAGAATCGCATAAAAAAAAACTTGACTGTCATACAAAAAGTGGGGATACGTTCCATGAATTTCAAAATCTGCATAACTTTAAAACAGCGAGTTAAAATTTACCCAAAATCGCATAAAAAGTTTATGAAAATTGGGGGAAAAACACGACATAATAATAACTTAAAAATATTTTTTATAAAAAAAAATGTCGGTCATTGCTTCACTCAAGTAACATTTTAAGTAAAACTATCGCCACTGTATGACAATGCTAGGTGCGTTTTACATCTGTTCGAAATCACTCTTTTTCGGAAGAAATAGTATGCGTATCAATTTCAAAAGACCATACCTATGGAATAAGTGTACATCATACAATTGTTCTGTGTTGGTTTTTTCTAATAATGAAATTAGTGATCAAAGTTTGTTCGGGTTTTCTTTTTTCGATAATTACTTGTTTATGCATTTCGTTATACCCATGAATACATTTGTAAGCTCCCGTTGAAACCAGTGGCGTAGGAAGGTGTCCCGCCGCCCAGGGCGTTTCTTGAATTTGCCGCCCCCCCTCAATAATTTGTCCACTTTTTTTTTTAAATCACTTATATTTTTTTGCTGATACTCCAGATGAATCAATTTTTTTTATTTATAAATACAATTTCTCTAAGAATGTTTTTTTTTGAGTATACAAATCGCATAAGTCAAAAGTCACCACTGTCACAACAATTTCATTGTTTTGTGTTGTTAGAAATCAAAGAAGTCTTCCGGTCAGTGTCGTTGGAAGGTGTCCCGAGTGCCCAGGGCGTTTCTTGAATTTGCCGCCCCCCCCCCCTTAATAATTTGTCCACTTTTTTTTTAAAATCACTTATATTTTTTTTGCTGATACTCCAGGTGAATCATTTTTTTTTTATTTATAAATACAATTTCTCTAAGAATGTTTTTTTTTGAGTATACAAATCGCATAAGTCAAAAGTCACCACTGGTCGATCTGGTATGGATGCAAATTAAATAAGAAAGAGATTTTTTTATATAAATTGCAAAAGTATAAGAGTAATTTTTCTTCATATCTCTGTTTGTTTAGCAGGAACAGCAACAACAAATTTAATTCTTCCTAAGCAATGCTACAATGATCATGTTTTTAGTGTTTTACAAAGCATAATCATGCCAGGAAAAAATGGTGAATTAATTATCGCTTGCATTGATTTTTTATACGAAACAATTTTTGTTTATAACCTCTGAAGTTTTTTTCTGTTTCTTAAAAAAGCGACCCCCAAAAAGTTGTGTTTAATCAGTAAGTTACAAAGCACAACTTAGACGAAAGAAGGCATAATATTGAAATAAAGCTCGCATTGATTCTATATCCAAAACAATTTGTATTTGTTTATTTATCTTTGAAAATTTTAAAAATGCCGCCTCCAAAAAAGTATATATTGTCAGTGGGAGGAAGAAAATATAGTGAAAGTGATATTGCTTACATTGGTTCTGTATACATATCAATCTTTATTTTCATACTACTTTCAAAATTTTCTTTTCATTTTTGAAAATGCCGCCCACATAAATGTGCCGCCCGGGGCGGTCCGCCCTCCCGCCCTCCCCACGCTACGCCACTGGTTGAAACTTAAATGCGCGTTCAGAATTGGAATAATTTAGAATGAAATGATTCCTAATTTACTGTAAAGTTTCATTAATTATTTTCGCAGTTAGGGAACTGGAACTGGACTTAATTCAGCGATGGCAGATGCAACATGATTTCAATAGTCCAAAATCGTATTTTTTTTCCAAATGTCGGTTAGTGATAAATTATTCATTCTCTATTCTATTCAAAATATAACAATATGAGCTCTTATGTTTTGTACGTTTAGATAGCACATTTTATGAAAATTTCCATTCCAAAAATTCTGCATAACTTTAAAATCTCATAAAAAGAGGATTGACTGTATACTTACTGTGTTTAAGTTGTTTTTAAAACTAAACATTATTGTATTTTATTTAATCCAAATATTAATAAAGAATTGAAAATTCGAAACCTTAGCATACACACAATACATGGATTACTTTTAAACTAGGTAGGTACAATGATTATAATTTATTTAATTTTAGCCTTCCAATACGCATGCCATCAACGTCCTTTATTACGTCCGGGCTTATTTTCGGAAGAACCATCAGATCTGCGTAGAAAAAGATGCAAAATTAAAATAAACATTTTTAAAAAACTGCGCAGTGCATATTATATGCCGTAATAGTATTGTAGATAAGGCATTTAAAATCAATCTCTTTTATCTTGCTTTTGATTGTTTCGAGGTCATCCAGTTTGCGTTTTAGATATACATACAACTTATTGGCTGTATAAAACTGATAATCTAAAATAATTGTCGAAAAAATATTTTCATTTCAACTATTTTTTAGGTAGCCCATTTTAAAAAATATTCTGACGCTTGGCGACGCTTTTAGCCACAATAATTTAATATTGACATGATATAAATGTATATCTGGGATATGTGTATGATGATATGCAGTGGCGGATAACCTAATAAGCGCAAAAGGCGCGCGCTTGGGCCTCCAATCTTAGGATTCAATCTCTCCTATCAAAAAATCTTTGAAGAAAACATGGATTTTTTAATGCATTTAATATTTCCTGTGTCTTAAAAGTTATATATAATTTAAAAATGGTCCAAAAAATAATCGCAAATTTAAATTTAAAATTATTTAATGAATACAACAATGAGAACTTTTGAAGGGCCGGGTGAAAATATTTTGCGGGCCGTAGTTCGGTGACGATCTTCTTGAATACCTCTGACAAAATCTTATTTCTCTTACATACCTCTAAATGAAACCTTTTATTGTTTTTAAATTTTTTCGAGGAACGCTATTCAGGAAAAGCTGTTCAAAACAAAGTGTACTTAAACTTGTTCGAGGCTGAGAGTTGGGACATTTGTATGTACTTTTAATCTAAACGTACTATATATAGTTCACGAATTCTACTAAAAGTCGTATGAGAGCTTTTTGTGACAAAACAATTTTAATATTTTCTTTTTTTTAGGCAAGGGAAACAAAGGAAAAATAAAAAACTTCTTGCATTTAATTTATTAATTCAAACAATCGCAATCAGGATCGTCAAAGTTGTTAAAAATTAAGAAAAAAACAATATCCTCAGATCAATTCCAGTTCTGTACTTATTTATATGGTTCAAAATAATGTAAAATAAAACAAAAGGGTTTTTGCCTTTGGGACCTTTTTGTAAGATAATTATATTTTGGATGTAGTTAAAAAGACCTAGCCATTTTTATAATAAATAAAAAAACATAAGATAGTATTTTCATTAATAATTTGCTAGTTGTTAAGTAAATGTTCTACAATATTTTTAAATAACAATTTTGGATTACGCCTCATATGTATGCTTGCTATCATTGAACCAGTCTGTGCTTCTTTTTGTTTCAATACCATTTAGCTTATCGTTTAGAGAAGAATGTAACATAATATACTAAGTACATTCTTGAACGATTGTTTTTTTTTTGTAAATAGTAATTTTATTGTCCAACATACATACGTACATGTTACATGTTCCGAAGCACATGTTTTGGAAATCGCAATATTTCGCGTAAGCACGTGTTCGTGTTGTCATATTATATTTGTCAACCTATCTACTTACTCATTTCAAATTCTTTGAAACGAATTGTTTTATTTGTGGAAAATTGAATGTTACACTGCGTGAAATGACCCTATGACGCACCTCGCGCAGACGCGTGGATATTTTCGACAATTTTAGTTTTTAGCTCACGGAAGTGAGAATAATTATAAACGTTAACCATCGTAACACATTTCGAAGTAGGTATCACCTACGAAAATGAAATTGACACGCGTCTCTTTTCAACGAAAAGACAGCGACGCAATAGTAATAATAACCGCTGAGAACGTACAATAACTATTTTTTCTTTCTCGGTAAGAATTCGGTCATCGTCAGATTTTAGGGAATCAGTCCGAGCACACTGCACAGTCATTATTGTATTTACTAATTACTCTAGTCTAGTGCCTTGCTACAGTTTGAATATTTGGTATTATTCCGGATTTCGAATGTCATTATTGTTAAATGAACATTATTTAAACTGGGCCGAATATACCATCATTACTTCCCAATAATATTGTATTGAGTACATTATATTCTTCAAATGCGAATGCCCCATGTGTTAACTTCAAAAACAGTACTATAATATAATTATAGAATTAATGTTCCCGTAAATCACACACAATTATTGGTAATTTTGGTGTTTTCGTATTTTTAAGAGGCAACTTATGTAACTAAGAATAATGTAAGACCGAAATGTTTTTAATAATATAAAAACATGTACGCGTGTTACCTATATACTCAGACTTTGGATTTTTTTATTATCGAATTTGTTGAAAATTAAATAGCTAACAATGTCCAAGGGATTTCGTATTGATGATCAATATCGTCTCAGGATTCGCAAATACTATTTGGCGATACGTTGTTATTAATTTTGTTTCAATAAAGTCTTGTGTTCCTACCTATAAATTAGAGTTACACCTGAAATGTGTTCCATTTCATCGATGATGTCAATGTCGTGTGTCAACAATACCAACGGCGTGTCATTAAACCGAGACGAGGTTGCCAAAAAAGGAAATAAATGCTATTCAAATTAGTCTGCATTTCTCAAACTTCTCATGGTGCATTTTTACAAAACAATAAATTATTTATAATTTTGTCATGTTTGGTCAGTGCCGTAGATAACAAGGGAGTAATAAAAGTCTCACGTTTTCTAAATATTTGAGTGTTCAGAACATTGAACATAAGCTTACAAAATACAAATGATAATTGTGGGGCTATGGTAATGCAAAAGGTACTATGTATTTGGAAAATGAGCAAGGTATGCAGATAGGGTAATTCAAGTCTAAGGAATCGAATGGTATTATTAGTTTTTCAACTTGAAAATCGTATTTTTGTGCAAAACGTCTACTGCGTATTATGTTTTGCATTTTTTTTTCGAAACCATATCCGCGTAAAAAAAGGGACTACTTAGGTGTATACAAAAATGCAAATGTATCCAAAATACTCATTGGTTTACGTAAATGTTTGCCGATCTTACCAGATGTTTGAAAAGGCATCTGGTGATTATGATTGTTTTGGGCCTCACATAAAAGTTGAATGGGGCGCAGGTTGAGTATTGCTGATCTAGTTGAAAACTCGACTCCATCGTTTAAAGTTTTTTTATAGTCGTTTTAACATATCGCGAGCCGAGTACTACAATGTTCTATGTGGACAGCTGCAGGAAGAAAAATACATATAGGCATTTGAAATTTTGAATGCTTGTATTTTGAAAATTGTAAATGTTTCCAAGTTTCTTTTTGACTGTATATATCAATGATAGTACTGGCATGTTATAACTGTTAATAAAATATTGTGAAAAATATTTCTTCATAGTTAATTAGACATACCTAAACTTCTATTAGATTGTTTTAAAGATTTCTACTGAAGGTGCTTAGTGAAATTTCAATATTAAATTTGAATCGTTCAAATTATGTACATTCGCACAGATTTTGTCACTAACGACCCGGTCTTCGCCTTTCGGCATCTTCAGGCGTTCAAGTGCACGGATAAACTTGAACTGACGCCTAGTAAATGAATTTTTCGTGTTTATATAAGAAATAAATGTATCATTGAGTTTAAAGCCATTGCTGGCGAAAAAGATTAGCCTATGGGAATGCCCACAGATTTGAATGGAGAGTAGTTTTAAGAATTATATTTATTTTTGTTTGTCGGAAAAGGTTTTATGATTATATTTATATAGGGTATAAGAGGGGCGACCCAGGTATGCTCAGCTGATCGTTTTACCCTCACTAACGACCCGGGTTTCGCCTTTCGGCATATTCAGGATTTCAAGTTAAAACCACAGATATCTTGCGACGCGCACATAAAACTACGGCTTATTGGAAAGTTAAGCAAAATTTCGACTTCATATTAATACAGCATATAGATAATACTACGTTTAAGACTGCCTCATTATGTTTTTAGTTCGGCCAAAAGTCGACACTTAGAACGTTGTAGTACTCAGCTCGCGATATGTCAACCAAACCTAGTAAAGGTTCGGGTTTTTTTTAATAATTTGTAAGTAAATGCTTTTAATTAAAAAAAAATCCTATACAATTTTCAATATGAAATAAAATTTAGTCAACGATCATCGAAAATATGACATTATTTTTTAAATATATTTTTTAAATTTTGTACATACAAAATAATATTAATGTTTCGTGCGATTAGAACGCGAAGGTTCGTAATAGCTGATGTTTGACTTTGACTGAGTCGACAGAGTGAAGACGCCTAACATATTACATTCGAGTGTTTAATTTTCATATATAATTAAGACTAAAAGCACACCTTGCCATCTTTTTATTCTCGATAAATCCGTATGAGTTGGACGGTTGGGGTGGCCTTCAGTCGGCAGTCTATCAGAAATAGTGGCGGTGACAGCGATGCAACATATTTTTATGACGCATAATATTTTCTTTATTTCATCATGCTTACAATTTTCCGAGAAAATTAATCTGTTTATCCCTGTTTCTTTTTGTAGCACAGCAGCACAGAAACAAATACAACGCATGCCATTCATTATTAATCTTAAATTATACACCTGTGCTATCGCGTAAAATTGTATCGAAAAAATAAAAACTAAAGCGCATATTATTGTCACTTCCTACTGTTTATTAAGACGGCCAGCATTGCTTTCCTCCAGACGATATAGACCCAGGGGTGGGCTGGAGGGGGCTCGGTGGGGCTCGCGCAAGCCCCCTGTTAAAATATATTAAGGCCGACGAGCCCCTTGTTAATTCAAGAGAAAACAATATTTTCAGATAAAATTAGTATATAACTGCAATTTCTGACGTATATGTTATCTACGACAGCTTCAGTATACACAGATGTACATTTTTAGTCATTTACATTGATAATTTTACGGTAAATTGCATATTATTTCATATTATAAGTGTGTTTGGTAACAATCGATTGATTATTTAAATATTGCATATAATTGCATAGGAGTAATATAACCATTCAATCTTTTTACAGAATACCGAGAATTGCTTTAAGATCAAGCGAGCCCCTTGTTAACGCATCGGCAGCCCACCGCTGTATAGACCTAATCTGATTTGCTTCTCAAATCTATAAATTCATATAATGGCGTTTGTGTTTATTGGGGTTGTTTTAAGTAGTATAAAGCAAATTATATTCATATACTGTTGTATAAATATGTATTTTATCAGTACATAAAGCGCGTGTCTCGGCTGGCAGCTCCAATATAGACGAAAGAAACAAACATACACCAAGGTCAACCGCGTTTTACTAAGTTCCGCATACAATAATATTATCATAAATATATTGTAAAATATTATTATTTCTTTCAGTGATTCGCGAACTTCAACATTTAATTCTGACGGTATAGTAAATAGCTTTTTATAATCTGAATTGACTGCAAAGCAGGTCAACCGTTACCGGAGAGAATTCTTTTAAACACCTATAAATAATGTTTTGTTTATCTTCCCTGATAAAATCTTATATGTATTACAATTTTAAACTGAGCCGGCATAAAAAAACAATAACCCTATAAATACTTCACAGGGAACAGGAACGTTACGTCACTGGCAACACCACTCAATATTTCTTTAGACTGGGGCGCAATCAAGCACGATTAGATTTTTTTTGTATTTGTATGTACGGAAACGTCATCAAACACAAAGGATAGTGTTTCAATCTGTCAAGCTTCTGTTGATCGCTGGGGGCTAAACAGAATCTGCCCAATACGCATACTTATGCATTGAAACACAAAACCAATATCGTTGTATTGTATGAAAGTGACAGGTATTGACTTTCAGTGACAGCAAGTGACAGTTCTACACTGCTTTTAGTAGGTACTTGTTATTTCACTTTGAAAGAGACGAATTTAAGGATTCCGTGTTATTATTCTATTATTTCTTAGTTACATTAGCATTGATTTTATTATATAAAAATGTATGCATTGCAGTAGTGTCGTAATATTTGTTAATTTGCTTGTAGATTAATGTATAAGGTGAAGTGGAAATGTGCTTTTCTCTAGCCCACCCAAGATTTCAGGTCAGGAACCGCCACTGAATGTCATATTATATATAATGCCATTCCACCAAGAATTGACAATGAAAACCTTTAAAATGGCGTTGATAATAAATAATCATGAGACCAATTTGCCAAATTTCACGGATGCCTCTCCATTGAGGTATCTATTTCAATGATTCTACTATGTGGGAGTTAAATAAATTATAAAAAAGATCATACATATATGTATAAGGAAGGATAAGTTAAAAATATGTGATAATAAAAAGTTTTTTTACAAAATCCAATCTTTCAACAGCGTCAAGTGGAGCTTCTTGCAAAGCAAAGTAGAAAGGTAAACATTGATAACAGTGATAACAATATACGAACACACTGATAACATTATCTGATAAAGCCTTTAGACTCCTATTTATAACGATGATATTAAATATGTACCCAATTCGTGATAATTTAACATGGGTAGAATACTTTCTTTGTGCTTTCAACTGACTTAAAAAATGAGTATGGTAAATAGCTTTGTTGCTTAATTTCAATTGGTATTCAATGTATAATTTGAATAACTAATGTTTTAATTAATATTGTGCGATATATTTGTGTAGCCATTTGAATTTTTTTATTGTGATGTAAAGCGAATTTGGCGTACTGGATATATTACAGTGGTTTTTTTTCTAGAAATAAATGTATATATAAAATAATATTATTGCTACAAATTATAATTGAATAGCTCGCATTTAGGGGGATAGAACTCTTAAAAATACTGAATTGCTTGAACCCCCCAGATCAACCAACTACTGGTTCTATAAACTGTATTAAAAACATTTTGCTTAGAAAATCTCAATTTAAAAATTATAACTTAGAGTCTTGCCCTGTAGTAAATTTATGATTTATTTTTATAACGGTTTTAAATCTATTTGGTTATGCAATGCTTATTTTACTAAAATATGTAGTTGGTTTTCACTATCCACAGAATGGTGTAACTAGAATTCGTGGACAGTAAGTACCTATATTTTTTTTTTAATTATCTAGCGGGAATTTTTAAACTCTTTCTGTTGATCATGAATTTATGATAACTGATTTTTTTCATTCAGATATTTTGAGTACATACTACGTAATCATTGAAATAAGTGCTTTGAATATCTATAATATTTATAGTATAAAAAAATAAAAAATAATCTATAATTTAAGATTTCGACTGAAGGTGCTTGGTGAAAAACAAACTAAACTTGCAGAATTTTTTTTTATTTAATGTTATAGTACCAAAGGACACAGATCATACTAAGTATTGGCGTAGAATCATTTATTTAGGAAATACAAGTCTTAAAATTAAAAAACAGCTAGCTGATAGTGTCAGACCAGCTTTTTACTGTAAAAACTCTTTAGGCAAATTATTATTTAACAATAAAGATAAAATACATTACCTAAATAAATCTGGAATTTATAGATTACAATGCTCTTGTTGTACAAAATTTTATATCGGCAAAACAGAAAGGACTTTAAACATCAGAGTATTAGAACATATGGCAGCCTTTAGACTGGAAAAAGACACGTCTACTTTTGCTAATCACTTAATTTCGGAAGGACACGTGTTCAATCAAGAACAAGGGATAAAAATGTTACACCCAAATACGGACAGTCATAAGCTCTTTTTCCAGGAAATTTTAGAAATCAATAGGGCACAGTTGCATAGCCTTCCGATTTTAAATGAAATATTAAACCTTCCGGGATCTCCACTTCTATACCCTTTATACTCAGTGACACATTTATTTAATATATAAACACGAAACACTCATTTACTAAGCGTCAGTTCAAGTTCATCCGTGCACTTGAACGCCTGAAGATGCCGAAAGGCGAAACCCGGGTCGTTAGTGACAAAATCTGTGGGAGTGTACATAATTTGAACGATTCAAATTCAAAAATAATCTACTTTGGATCACAAAAATGGAACCTTGCATTTAAGGCGTATACCTACACCCACTCTCTGTCGACCTCATAGATACTTGACGACTTATTTTTTTTTCCATCAACCAACCAATATAATAAGATATTACACAGAGCATAGTTAACATTTTTTTTTTTTAGATATCAAATTTATGGAGCTTCAAGTACAAAGAGCATAGTTAACATATTAATGTAGGAAGTGGCGTACCAAGGGGGTGCGGCAGGGGCAGCTTAATAGGGGCAGCGGAATAAATATAATATATTTCGAGAAATATATCAAAATTTAGCCATCTGTAATAAAAACTCCTGGTTCATAGATAAAAATAGAAGAAGTGATTGAAAAACAAAATTAGAGGAACTATTGGGGCGGCAAGCCCCTTTCCTACACCACTGTATGTATGTACTCGTCCGAAAATCAATATTTAGATATTTAGATTCACAATCCTTTCTTTTGCACGAGGGTTACGTACTTCAAAATCTTTATCTTAATCCTTAATCATTATATCTTTAGAAGAATCGCTCATGAATATGATATTAAAAACGTATGTTAACATTAAAATTTTAAATAAGAACTCAATTTTCAAATGACTTTTAATTCAAAACAATTTGATTTTAAGAATATACAGCTGAACACATATCCATATTTGAAATGCATTAAAAACTATTCAAAAGCAGACTTGAAATTTTCTAAGCCGTCGTATTTTTTTATTAAGTTACATAGGTACCTATGAGCTTTAATTTGAGTCTGCAAACAACATTACCAAAGCAACACATTTTACAATACAGCCTGTGAGAAAATTTGGCGGGAATACTTCTTCGTGGGTAACCTATTTGAAATATGCATTATGTTCACTTTTAAGATATGACTAGCTGTAAGTTTTTTTGCATTTTTAAATAATCAGAAAATTTACTGGCGTGAAAAATCAAATGCAAACCTATTTATTGAATAAACCAGAAGATCTAAACGGAATTAATTCTCTAAATGGATTTTTTAATGAATACACCCAGTTCTTTAAAGAACTAAAATACACCGGGATTGCAAAACAAATACGCAAATAGCGGAAAATTCTGGGCTCGTGAAAACAAGATTTCACTGAACTGTAAATAGTCAAAATTTATGTCCAAGCCAAATTGAATAAAAGAAAACTCTCTTCTCAAAAGGTTAAAAAAGAATTCAATCCATAGTAAAAAAAAAATATTATTTTATGTGTAGTTTGAGTAAAAATAATGTGACAATAAACTTTTGAGACAGCAGAGGTGTCGAGTCCCGAAATGTTGGGAAACTGAATATTTTTTCCAAAATGTATAGAAAATGTCACATTTTATATTTGCTTTACGTTTGTAAAAAATCAAAACTTTATTATTAAATTTGTCTAGCATGTATGTAAAATATCATAATTCGAATATTCTTAAATTGTCTTAAACCAGCGGTTGGCAAAGTGTGGTCCGCGAGAAAATTTTGGTGTTCGCAGAGAAATCTGACATTATTTAATGAACTTAGTGCATTTTTAGACGCATTTGATCACTTTTATTTCAATATGTAATACCTAACACAAAAGTCCAGTTAGTGGTCCGCTGGATTAAAATTGTGAATTTAGTGGTCCGTGAGCCCAGAAAGTTTGCCGACCGCTGCCCTATACTCAGTGGCGGATTAAGCTTACGAGAGGCCCCAGGCGCAGTAAAATTTGGAGGTCCTGTTTTTCGAATAACACATGTCAAAAAAAAAAACATGTAAAATAGTAAATATATATTAAAGTCTGACCAAAAAGTATATGACTTTTATAATTTAAGCCATTGTTGAGGCCCCTAAGATTCAGAGGCCCCAAGCGCGCGTCTCATGCGCTTATAGGATAATCCGCCACTGCCTATACTATATCAACAGCCCTATAATCATTGCGGGAAATGCCTACAAACAATTAAACAGACATTATCCGCTATTAATATATAGTCTAGCTGTAAGCCCGTTGACCTAATCGGGGGGGTTGTCGTTGCATTTTTAAGTAGTCAGAAAATTTACTGGCATGAAAAATAAATTACAAACGTATTTATTGAATAAGCCAGAAATTCTAAAAGTAAAAGAAATATATCTCGGAGCATATATCGACAGCCCTGCAGTATTTAAATCGGGAACAATCATACAGACGGACGGACGGACGGACATTATTGACTATTAATAACATAGATTTTTCTTTACATTTTATTGGTGTTACGTTTCGAGTATAATTTTGTATTAACATGACGAATATTATTATAATGAATGTTTATAAAAAATATGTTATAGTTTTTAAAGTAAAACATGAATGTATTAAATATTACAATATGTGTGATACTTCAATTTAAATTTGAAATATGTATCTAATTAATCTTATGTTCAATGACATTCAATTGAGACCGATTAAAACAGTTGATTATATTTTTTATCTTAGGATCATGAGCATATTAATTAGAACAAAGGATTAAATACAAAAATCAGCTTAAATTTATGTAATCGGGTAAAAATAATTTTGACTATTTTCACATAAATTATTGTTTTGGTTGGTTTGTCTGGTTTTATTACTATTCAATAAAATAATTTGTCATCTAGATCAGTGTTTCTCAGCCTGTGGGTCGCGGCCCCTCGGGGGAGGCGTAGGATATCTCGCGAGGGCCGCAAATTCAGTAGAAAGTACAAATATCTATATATTTCAGTATTGGGGGCCGCGGAATTTCTTAAGGGAGCCGCCGTGGGAATGTGGGATCGAGAAATTAGATTCCGGGGAAAAAGTATAGCAAATCGAGGATTTCGAATTCATCGGTGAGCTAAAAAAACAACGAGTTACGGAGACAATTCGGGGAAAATGTACAGCAAACTGAAAAAATGTTGTTTATTACTAGTTTTTTTTTCGGGACACGAACAAACAAACGATAAAATTAAAAACTGGCGTAAAATCATTTATTTAGGAGACACTTCATCGAAGATAGCTAAATTGTTGCCAGAAAACATAGACCCGTATTTTATACCGTTAATAATTTAGGTAAAATTTTATTAAAAGTAAAGATCGCGTAGAATCATTGTCACAGAGTAGTATCTATCGCCTCTCTTGTGGAGACTGCCAAGCTTCATATGTAGGGCAGACAGGTAGAAAGTTTAATATTAGAATTAAAGAACATATAAGGTGTCTAAAAAGTAACAATTTTTCAGAGTTTGCTAATCATTTAATCGAAAACGAACATAATTTTAATCATAACAGTAACGTAGAAATACTCCATCGAGTAAATAAAAAAGGCTTAAAAATGAATAGTCTAGAATTTTTAGAGATAAATAAAAGCATTAACAATACTGTAGAAAGCTTCCAAGACGACCGTTATAATGAAGACGATTTCTTTTATTTGATAATGTTGACATTATAATTCAGTCGTTAATTGTAAAAGTATATTTTTTGTATAACTTATAATCAAAATAAACCGAAGAAATAGAGTATACAAACATATATTTGAGCTAAATCAGTCTCTAACTCATAAATATAAAAAAAAACTGTAGAACTAAATACGTTACCCTATTATAATGGAGTTCTACCAAGTAAATACCAAATCGATATAAAATTTCAGATTATGTATATTTATTCGCTTATTTCATATTTCGATTCCTTAGCGACACATATTTTATACAGGTCTGACACCTCTCTTTTACATCAATAATTGTTTTTGTTTGATAATGTTACTATCCGCAACAGCTTAATGAATATTTTGGCTATTAATGAAATTTTAAGCCGCCTGTGTGGTCGAGTGGTCAAGATCGTTGGCTACCGCTACGGAGGGCACGGGTTCGAATCCCAGTACGGGCAGTTTTATAAATTGATTTTTCAATCGATTTATGAATTTCTGTTCAAAGGGCATGGATGTATGTGATGTCTTGAATTCCCCCCTCTCACCCATCCTATCCTATGAACGGGGCGTATCGAGAGCGATTAGCCAACCACTAGTCCTGTCCTAGCCCTTTCCTTCTATTCCTACTCTCGAGGGAAAAAAAAGGTTTAGCAACTGAGTAACAAGCAGTTCTCGTACAAACATTGTGTTGAGATAAACTCCATTAGGAGTCCATATGCTCCATATTGAGAGCGGACATGGTAAAAAAAATGAAATTTAATTATTTATTCGAAGAAAAGTATCCCAAATAAGATACCTGTTATTATGGTCACCATTGGAGCTTAACAGATTTTCTCAAAAATAAGTTTGATTTTTGTTCAAAGCCGTATTCAATTTGCTAATGATATGAGTAAAATCTGAACCCGGAGTAGTCTATTGGAATTGAGTGGTTTAAATTACCAATCCAATAGGAAAGCTTAATTTACCAATCAAGTATAGTAATAAACGTTTCAGTGATTCTAATTTCCTGAATTTTCCCGATGCACCAAAGCAGTTTACTTGAGTCTTGAAACACGTGTGCTATTCCAATTTCTGTCTAGCCGGCAGTGAGCCATAAAGAAACAGAATAATAATAGCTTAATGTCACAGAATTAACATGAATTAAAAATGAAATGTACTTTTATTTTCTCGGACGTGTAGAAGATAGATAATTTAAGAAAGCTTTGTATAGAATACCTTATCTTAGCTTCGTAAAAAAACTATATTTTAGCCGTTCATTTTGCGACACCAAAAGTAGCGGAACTATTATGTTCATGCTAGTTTTCGAGCTTTGGGTGTGCCAAATTTGCAATAATTCTAACCTCTTTTCTACAATCTGCTATACCTACTTGGCAGTCAATTCAGGGCGTTTGGTTTTAGATCTATTCAAATTGCAAGCTACAGTTATATTATAGAATTGACCTTATTCGTATGAGTGAATGCTACGAAAATGGGATATTTATATATATTCATATGTATACACACTATCGACTTCGTTAAGTGATGGGTATTAGAAAATTTCATTGTTTCAAAATTATGCGGAAACATATTAATTACATATACATATTACGATTATTTTTGAGGCTGGAATTATATTATGGCTGTATGCACTTCTTCGTTTTACATGACATTTTTGAATAGTTCGGAAGAAATTGTTGTTATTGACGAATCTAAAATACGTGAGCAATATAAATAAATATAAGAGTCGACTAGGGTCTTCACTTATTATATATATAGATTATTCACGCACGGTTCAAATTGGACCGGAACACCCGGAGCTGCGTGGCGTTCCGTGAAAGCAGCGCAAAGTAGCGTGCCATTTCGTAAAACAATTCCGTGACAAGGATACAAAATTAACTGACTTTTCAATCTCAAGTTTTCTCGCGATCGACTTCAAACATGATTCTTTTAAGAAAATTTATTTAGTAGGGTTGTTTCCTTTCTTCAAACTTCGAAAGATTTATTTTAAATGCGAAATACATATCTTTAGATAGGTATGTGCTTACAAAATTAACATTTCTACGCTTGAAGAAGGAAAAAAAACCCTAAATAAATAAATTTCTTATAAGAATCGTGTTAGAAGTCGATCGCGAGAAAACAAAATCGATCCCAAGGCAAAAAAGGTTGGACACCCTTGCTGTAGGTTGTTGTACTCAGAGCCGGCTCGATGATATCCACGCCTGTGTGCTCGAAACACTACATCTAAATGAGTAGATAGTGGGACATCCAATCACGGTCCCAGGAATTTACGGAATTTCCAAAATGAAAAGGCGCGAGACAATTTTTTTAGCTCTTCTCAGAATTTTCGGTTGTAAAATCTTAATGCAGTACCTACGGGCCTGTGCGCCTGTGTGCGCCGCACTCTTTGCACACGCCACGAGTCGGCTCTGGTTGTAGTTTAAGCTTCGCAGTCGATGAGAGCAGTCAAATCAGTGGCGTATCCACCATACAGCGGGGTGTATGCAACGCACAAGGGCCCTTGCGGTCAGGTGGCGCCAAATTTATATCCATTAAATTTTCGAACAAGTCCATGTCAAACGAATGGTGAGAGCATTTTTCACCTGTACGTGCGAAATAAATATAACTGTTTTCTGTTATTATTGCTAGCTAAAAATTCTCTGAAAAAGACGTATACCCCCAATCCGTCGACATCTCGGAATTACGGCTCGAAGTCGTCTTTTTCCATGAATTTTATTTTTGTAACAAAAACATAGGACCTTTTGATAACTTCTGCATATGGGCCCAGATTTTCTAATTACTGTATCAAATCCTGGTTTATAGAAAGGGAATCATTATAAATTGCTCTCATTTCAATTTATTTTCAATTCGTGTAACCTCTACGGAAAATTTTGCCCAAAAATAATTGTGAGAAAAAGCGATTCAAAGTTAACATTCATTTCCTTCCACGAAAAAAATTTAATAGCGAGTGGTTCCGTAGGTCACAAAGATTCGATATCTGTGGCCTTATCCATGTCTAAAGAAATAACACTTGTATGTACCTACCTACCTTACATTGATTGATACATTTATGCAAGTAAATAATATAATAATATTGTGATGTGACAGCATGATAGACGACACCGTGAATCACTAATTCTATTTGATGTTTGGTGATGTTTATAAAGAATATTGCCGTCATATAAAATTGTTTACTAACATATCAATAAATCATAATATATAATACTTACTAAGCAATAAATGTGTTTACGCAGAATGACTATCTCTAGTCGTTGACATTGTAATATATGATTAGGTACGTACCTACGTATCTATAAATAATTTACCAAAACAATCGCATGCTTAAATTATTGCCCTTTTGCTGGTGAGTAAATTAGTAGACAAAATTGAATATATATTACAGTTTTATGTATCACAATTTGAAATTATTAATTTTCTTGCAGGTATATTTTTCAGTGGTGAATTTCGCGCGCGCGGATAGGGTCTAAAAATATTATTTTAATATAATAGCTATATTATTAAGGGTTCATAGATTTTGAATTCAGTTTACGGTTGACATTTTAATTTTATGTTACATACTTGAAATATGAATCATCTTCGGCCCACTACCATACACGATGGAACCAGCGGGAGAGCCACCTCATAGCAGAGTAATACAATCCACGAGGGCCTAGCGAAAAGGGGTGGGGGATTTTTTTCTAATTATGCCAGTCTATCTTGTTTTGGTAATCGAACAAAATAAAGGAACGGCACAATCTATTACATACAATTTTTTGTTTTGTCATGATAATCATTTTCACTACTTGCCTAGTTAGTTTCGTGTTAGAGTCAAGTGTAAAAAAACGCTTACAAAAATTCTCATTAGCCTGCCGACTGCTTCTCAGTCCAACTCAGACTTCTCACTCAAGTTCTTGTTCTCTCTAATGCTACTGTTTACTATTAACAGCATTCCGATTCAAATTTATTGAATAATACTGTTTTTTAATGTGTATAAACATTTCGATGTATTTTATACTAGAGCATCGTAAACAATCAATCTCAATTCATATTGCTTCTCAGCCCGACCCGTAATTCTTATTAGTCCTTGCGTCTCTGATTGTTATTGTTTGTCATTACAAACATTTGAATTTATTGTATAATGTTGTTTATTACCTACTGTAAACATTTTAATGTATTTTAAGTTTTACACTAGGTTTATTGTCAATAATCAGTTCTAATCTTTATGGACCGATTGCTTCTCAGCCCGTTTCGGACTTCTCCTTGAAGTCCTTGTTGCATAAGGTTTACAATCAAAGTTATGTGACAATTAGTATCTAACAAGTTTTGTTCAGTGGGAATTTATTTCCAATATGAATTTAATTTCGAAAAAAATTTCCACCTATATTATCAGTTACATGCTTTCGTGGATGGATGCTTAAGAGTGGCAAGGGAGCAAAGATAAAACTACCTTAGTAGATATGAAGGTTGAATATAAATTGATGTAAGCCATCAAAATATTAATTAATTTAATTAAAAAATATATAGGCCAATAAAATATGCTGTTATTGCTCTTCAATTTCTTGTCTGTGTTCAGCAAACTAATATAAAAAATAACCCTGAAACCATAACCACCTCGGCACCACAACCGGACGTGGGCTGGTTTTATGAAATTATATCACCGTATCGAAGCCCTAAAGCCCTATCTGAAATTCGGAGATTCTGTACACAGTTTTTTATGGAATAATTATAATAAAAAATACTATTTTTTGTTCTGGCAATCGCGCAGCGGCCAGAAAGTGCAATTGGCGCTGTTGTCGAGAGCTACGTGACGCCGCACATCGCACATCGGCACAAATCAGTCGGAAATGAAACATCGAACTCAGTATACGTAATATGGATCGCTAGCGCAGGAAAGAATTTGCCTTTTTCACACACCACGGCCTTTGTCCGCTAGTTCGCGTTTTACTTTTATTTTTATTTTCTTCATTACCTTTCTTCCGCGAAGTGCTATCGCCGGCGACTCCCTTACAGTGGTGAATTCGCGTGTAATTATAAATGAAGTGTCGTCAGACGGCAGTTCTTTTTGTTTACCTCGTGAGTCTCGTCGGTCAGATTAATTTGTTCAGTGCACCCTTTGTGAATATATTTTTGGATTAAATACCGCATCAATAAACATGGTTGAGAAAATTTTGGAAGAAACCAGCTACGAAGGTGAGCTAATATTTTTTATCGCTTAATCTCTTTCACCCACAACAATAGTGAGAGAGTATATAGATGTGTCGTCATTTAACGGATCGACGACGTATTTAAAACTGCCCAGTGCTCGTTCTCATATCACCGCTGGGCGTATCTGATCAATCGAATCGACGAAACGTTCATCCCGAAGGAGGTTATCCCGACTATAAAATCGGCTACCGCATGTTAGTAAAAAGCGTAGGCAGATATGTGTTTTGAGTGCTCTATCGGCGATCACCTGATCACCGGCATACGTACGCGCTGCTTACTATGTGGTTCTTCTCTTGTACGCGCGCCCGTCTGTTGCGCAGTAGCTTGTTCAAAACAAACCTAAATACCGGTTTCCGTCGAACGTACGCAATGTTTGTATTTAGATTATTTTAATTCACTTTTTTTTTATTATTATTACATTATTTGTTCAATAACAGAATACTGAGTCTACCAAGTAACGAGCCGATAAGCGATGAGAAAAAATGTAATGTAATATATTGTTTACAGTTCGACACCCGGCTGGGAAAACATACCTACTATAATGGTATAATAATAATTTATAATGACACGATTGTCTCATTTTTTTAAACTAATGTTTACAGTGACAATATGCTTATATATTTTCGTAAAATATATAAGCATACAAAAGGCTTAATTGAGATAAATATACCATTTTTGTTATTTTATTTCTTTAACGAATTACGAAACCCGCATTTTTTTAAACAAAAGTCTAAAAATTGTTTATTTTATACAAATAAGTGTCGTCAATTTGATTTATCAATCAAAGTAACTTTATATTGATATTTAACACCTGAACTAGATTTTTCTTTTATTCTATCTTATCCAGGAACCCGAAAAAACAATTGCGCGCCATGATTATTACACTTACTCGTATTGACGCACGCTTCTAATGTTCGGTTGTACTATTTTTCTGTCCCATGTCATATTGTTTATTTTCAAAGATTTGCTCGAAAACATTCAAAACCGTATGATAACAAGATATAAATATTTGTAATTACACCCAGGTTTTTCAATTTTCGTATTACATATTACAGTGGAACCCCGATTCAAAAGACTACAAAAACCTATGATTGCGGAAAAATCTTAAATTATTTTCAGTCTCTCGGCTAGAGTTCTTCATGGAGGGCATTCCAGTTGAAAGTCGGAATAATTCACGTTGCGAAAAACAAGACTGTACAGTAGAGGTCTGCACGGGCCAAAAATTTAGAAAATTACCCGGTCCGAGCCCGAAAAACTCAGGCCCGAGTCTAATACCGATTATATCCGAAATTCCAAAGCCCGGCCCGACCCGAGCCCGACTCTCAATTTCGCTTACCCGCCCGAGCCCGGCCCACGGGCCGGGTCGGGTAAAAGCCCGCGGGCCAGGCCCGGGCCCGTGCAGACCTCTACTGTACAGTCTCGAGTACTAGCCAGAGATAGTAGAGTAAAGGTGCTAACAACTCAGTAGGTGAATCATCTGCGGAAACATGCGCTGGCATCACAACAGCAAAACGAGGCTTGCAACAAGACGGCACTAAACATGAAATCGTGTATAATTTGAGAAAAGTTTTGGTGTCGGAATTTTTTAATTCCAATTTAAAAAACCCAGGAATTTTCTGATTTTCCCAAAATACCACTCGTTTTTTTTCAGCTCTTTAAAATCCAAAATCGTATACATTTTCGGGATTTGCTAAAAAAAATCTCAATCCCGAAATCCCGGATCACAAAATTGGACGGGATCCCGGGATTGGAAAGCCTAGTAGCGAAAGTGATTAAGTAACGAATAGTCATACCCTAGCCTTATCATATCTACCCCTTTACTATCTTCGGAAAAAGAGAGGTTGACTAAACTCAGTAACAAGTAGTTCTCTTAAAAAAAGCTGAAAGAAAGTACATTCACAAATTAGAGGAAAAAAGTAGTTTTTATAAGATTTACAAAAAAATAAAAATACAATTTTTAAATGATTTCATGGATTTCGACCAAGGGATGCAAAAAAAACCCTTATTTCAATTTTTATCATATTTGCAACAAAAATATAACACGATAAAGTAAAAATCTTATAATATAAAAAATAATATACAGTGCACTCTCGATTATCCGGGCTAATGGGGAGGATGGGATGGTCACGGATAATCAGAATCATCAAATTTTTATTATATTTTCGAATGTAATATCATATACACAATACAAATTTTTGACAGATTATTTATATATTTATCATTTATCAAGAAAACATAAACAAATAAGTAAAAATATAATATTTTATCATATACAGTGCTGGCCAATTGATTGTTAATCGCAAGTAACCGCCCGACATTGCGACTTTGAGTTTCTCTTTTTCTCGCAATTCAATAGTTACAACCCCCTACTATTTTTTTTTCTATTGTTCAGTGTTATTTGGCTTTCAACTGTTACAAGTTTCGTTTCTTTATCTTTCGCCAGTTTTTTGTGAATTGCGGTTGTGACAATACAGTTAAAAAAATGATTAAGCAAAAAAGTATGACACTCGCGACGAAATCAAAAATTTTGGCTTTCGCTGAACTAAAAAATTCCATTTATGAAATTTAGAAATATGTAGGATATATTGCTCCAGCTGTATCAGTTTTTTTGAAGAAATTCAGAGAAACTGCTAAAATTTAACGCAATTAAAGAGGAGGACGACAACGATTCACGACTGTGGGGGATGATAGAGAAATAAAATCAATTATTACGAATAATAGATTTTTAATTTCATCAAAAATTCGAGGGGACCTGAGCCAATCATCTTCGGCAATTATTTTGAAACAGACCATTCGCAGGAGGCTTGTGGAGATGGGGTTCAAGAGCCGAAGCGCTCTCAGAAAGCCACCACTGACGGCGGCCACGAAGAAAAATCGAATGGATTGGCCATTAGCCCACAAATCGTGGACTGCGAATAATAAAAGACATGTCATCTTCTCAGATGAGTCAAAGTTCGAGGCTTCACTATCGAACCGGGCCGTAATGGAGCGCCCAAAGAGTGGTGAACAAAATAATCGTAAATGCATTCGGCGGACTGTCAAGCATCCACCCTCTGTAATAGTATAGGGGCAGCGGTGGGCTACCAATATGTTAACAAGGGGCTCGCTTAATCTCAAAGTAATTCTCGGTGTTCTGGGAAAGGAGTGAATTTTTTTAATCATTCCTATGCAATTATATGCAATACTAAAATAATCAATCGATTGTTACTTAATACAGTGTTCCGCAAAGCGTGTGCCGTGGTCATCAGTTGGTGTGCCGCGGAAAAAAGTCATTGCAGAGGTAGCACATTTTTGGCTGCATATAAAAAATGAGTATCCACTGCTTTCAAAGCGTGCTGTTGCAGTTCTATTACCATTTGCCACAACCTACTTATGCGAATTGGGATTTTCAATTCTCACTACTATTAAATCGAAAAAAAGAGAACGCCTGAGGACGATCAATGAAGAGATGAGAGCAGCCTTATCAACGATTGCTCCAAATTTTGATCGCCTGTGCTCAGTTAAACAGGCTCACATTTCTCACTAAACATCTTTTCATATTAGGTATATTGATTTTAGTAATAAATAAATATTAAATAAACATTGCTTTTTCTTTGGTGTACCTCTAAAATTTTTTGATTTGATAGGTGTACCTTGAACACAAAAAGTTTGCGGAACACTGACTTAATACACTTACAATATTTAGCAATATGCTATTTACCGTAAACTTATCAATTTAAATGGCTAAAAATGTACTACTGTATACTAAAGCTGTCATAGATAATAAGGTAAGAGCACCCATCGCCGCCACTACACCAACTACCGCCACCGTAAGAATGTTCTCGAAATAACAAGAAAACCGTTAAAATTTTCTCAACAAAATATATTGAACGGTAAATACGAATGCATAGTGATCACGTGTCATTTGTTGTTTTGTAGCTAACTGTATTTATTCTATCGGAAATCTCAGTCTTCTGCAAGAGCTCGGCGGTACAGTTGTGATTTGGCTTTTCGTTAAGCACTTTGTTAAGAAATGGTTAAATTTTATTTTTCGATTTAAAACAAAATTAATTGAATATGTATGAAAGTTACGTTTAGTTTGTAATAAATAACATATTCGGAACACTCTAAAGTAAGTTTAAATCCTTAATTAATATTTTTTAAGTGATAAAAATAGAAAATATTGCGTGGCGGTGATTGGACCCATTAATTATTATATGGGAACCAAATACCGCCACCCCTGGCGGTAATAGAGTTTGAAAACATTGAATTTTTGAATGTAAATTATAAGTATTTAATACATTTTTCAAATATTAAAGTGAACAACACAAGTTATATTTGTGTTGGTCCAATCACCGCCACTTCTACTGTACATTGCTCATCCCGTAAAAGCATCAGCAAAAATATAGTGGCGGTAATAGGGCATTGGCCATGGCGGTGATAGGCTCCACATAAACATATACAAAAATGCAAATTTAAGCTAGATAAACTTAAATATTGCAATATTTTTCATATAATTTATAAAGAAAATGATTAAATAAGCATAATTTGTTTCAAAAATACCAATGCCGTAATAATGTAATTGATAAAATACAGCTTTAATTTAATTGGCGGTAAAAGGAACCATAATCGGTGATTGGGTCATTATTTTACCTTAATTTTCAGATATTAAAAATTTATGAAATATGGTTGGCACAAAAAAATGTTTATACTCCGTGGGAGTTCCGTACTGGCAATAAGTAAAAAATATAGTATACCACGTACCACATTGCGTGATAAGATTAGTGGTAAGTATAGGGAATGAGCTAAGCCAGGATTTCCAATAATGAAGCCTCAGTTACAGGACTCTGTCGCAGAACTCACCAAAACTCTAAGCAGAGAAAATCCATTTACTGGTGGAAGACCTGGAAAGAAATGGTTTAGCTGTTTTTTAAAAAGACACCCGGAATTGGTGCAAAGAGTTTCACAGAACCTTACTTCGGCCCGATCAAAATTAACAGAGAGCAACATCAAGAATTGGTTTCAAAAAATTAGGACCTACTGCCGGTATATAAGCACCCACGACTTACATTAAGTAGTTTGATATTTGATTACTTATAATAAATACTTAAATATTTAATTTTTATTTTAGACGAGACATTCTTCGATATTTTGGAAAGCAAAATAGCGCCTTCCTTATTAACAGAATTTCAAAGTTCTTCTTCGGATTGGGACGGTGATCTTCAGCACAAAAGTTTATTTGAATTGTGGCACAAAATAAGCATCAATAAGGATCCGCTTTCTCGTATGACCAACGATGTAACCAATCTGGACGAAAGTTTTCGGTTCAAAGAAGGTGACGTTATTGACCTGAACGTTTTAAATGATGGTACAGTCTTAATAGCTGATGACAAAATAATGAAAAAACTGGCAACCCCACAGAAGCAGCTTACACCTAATCCAGTACCTCACCAGGAAAATTCAAATGATACAATGTACCCAACGCCGTTTAAGAATGCACTGTATTAGCCAGAAGCTGCGCCACAGTCTAAAAAGTTAATAAATTTGAAGAAGGTCACTCCTGTTGTAGCAACTTCAAAAGAATTCCTTGCACATCTTCGAAATCAAAAATTGGACAAAGACATGAAAGAAAAGGATATAGCTGAGAGACGGCTGAAAAGAAAATTAAGATTCGATGAAAAGGCAGCAAAACAACAGAATTCTGCAAAAGTGGCTAAAGTTCACAAAGAAATTATGGCATCATTTGATACTGGCGATTACGTTGTTGTGACCTATGAAGGCGAATTGTTTCCTGGTCTTGTTCTAGGTAGCAATACAACCGATAATGAAGTGCAAGTTAAGACCATGACAATGGCAGGGTCAAACTGGAAGTGGCCTGCGATCGACGATATTTTAAATTACCCTGTTGCAGATATTGTAAAAATTTCTACGCCAACGTTGACTAATACTAGGGGCTTTTATTCCGTCCCAGAAGTGGTATCTTTAAAAAAGAAGTAATACTTAACCTACTTGCCTAATTTCATCATAGTATGTACTTATATAAGTAAGTACCTATTATTTATGTGAATGCCAATGAAGGTGCAATTTTTTATTTACAAGAATGTGATTTTGTTTTTTTTTTGTATTAGGAATGTGTTTTTTTTATATAAATAATTTAAGTACATACCTAGGTATAATAGGAAACATTTAAACATAGGTACATAAATAAAATGAATTTAATTCGAACAAACATTATCTTTAAATGTGTTTAAAATGGCTTTAAATTCATATGGCGGTAGTTGGTTCCTGCTTTGGCGGTAATTGGATAAAAAAAATAATTGGGTGGCGGTAATAGGGAACAATTCTTCAATGAAAAAACTTTAGTTAATTAATTAAATATAAAGCTCATCCTCACTATTGCTTTATACTTAAATAGGCGATATATAACAGTATAGAATTAAACAAGAAGTTTATGTTTTCGTTAAGAAATATAAGAAATACACACAAATTTCTTAAATCAAGCTACTAATGTGGCGGTAGATGGTGCCCTTACCTTATATATAAATAAGAAATTGCACTTTTATACTAATTTTATCTGAGAATATTGTTCTCCCTTAAATTAACAAGGGGCTCGCCGGCCTTAGTAAAATTTAACAAGGGGCTCGCGCGAGCCCCACCGAGCCCCCTCCAGCCCACCCCTTTAAAGGGGTGCATGACATACAATGGGGTACGTACAGTGGCGGATTAAGCACAAGAGAGGCCCCAGGCGCAATAAATTTTAGAGGACCTGTTTTTTGTATAACATAAGGGCGTCAAAAAAATTCATGTAAAATATATAAAAATCTGAACAAAATATATATGGGTAATATAATATAAACTATTTTTGAGGCCCCTAAGATTCAGAGGCCCCAAGCGAGCGCCTCATGCGCTTATAGGATAATCCGCCACTGGGTACGTAATTTCTTGATCGTCAATGGAATGATGAACAGCATAAAATATAAATTGGTAATTATTGACGAAGTATTACCGATTTTTGAGGAGATGACGGGGTGTTCAATGACCCGATATTTCACGGCGATTCCGCGCCGTGCCACAGAGCGGAAATTGCGAGTCCAATTCATATTTCTTTAAATATTGTTTTATACAAATCAATTAACTCAATCATTAGGCTTCAGATTACAAATAAACAATTGGAATTACATCACTTCCCTGGCCAGCGAATAGCCCGGATTAAAATCCAATAGAAAATCTGTGGGCTATTATGAAGCGGAAGCTCGACAAACACCCTGAAAAAAAGGCTCAGGAGATAATCAAAGTAGTAGAATATGTGTAAGACAGTGAAATTGGTATTTAAATAATAAAAAAAATTACGATTCCATGGCTAGACCAATTCTAGAGGTTTTAACCAGTTAGCCGCCAACGTCGAAGTATTCAATACGAATGCGACTCACGGGTGAGACGATGGCGTACAAAGGGTTAAAGAATAAGGGAGATTCTACAAAATATTAAATATTTTAAAAAATATTCTATGAGTATTTTTTATCTTAAAATATTTTTAAAAGGTCCGTTAATATCCTATCAATCACATTGACAAAAGAAATTTTGGTTCAAAATGCATTATATTTTGTTACTAATAAAACAATTAAAGTCAGCGAGGCGTGAAGCGGTCGGTTTGCCTATGGGTCCCTATTCTCATTTATATCTCCACTGGTATTGGTCTACCTTTTTTTTATTCTTTAGGAATGATCTATTAGCATGTTGACATGTGGTTTATAAAAGAAAAATGAAAATATTTCACTTAAAACTTAAATAATATTGATTTATAAATGAAATACATATTGTTTTCGCGGGATTAAGAATCAATTGGCCAGCACTGTATAAGAACACAAATTTTAAAAAATCTGTTGTTTTCATCTGTTTTCGAGATTTTTTCAACGAATTCCTTATTTTACTTCGAAATATTCTTAAAGCTGTTACATTATTATATTCAGTTCCCCTTTGTTCAGCGTAATCTAGCAATGTTTCAATACAATTCAATGCCGTTTCATGACTAACGTAATTACTGGTATCTTTTATAATTTAAGATTTCGACTGAAGGTGCTTGGTGGAATTTCAATATTAAATTTGAATCATTCAAATTATGTACACTCCCACAGATTTTGTCACTAACGACCCGGGTTTCGCCTTTCGGCATCTTCAGGCGTTCAAGCGCATGTATGAACTTGAACTGACGCTTAGTAAATGGATGTTTCGTGTTTATATATTAAATAAATGCATCACTGAGTCTAAAGCCATCGCTGGCGAAAAGGGTAAGCTCATGGGAATTCCCAAAGATTTGAGTAGTGAGTGGTTTTAAGAATTATATTTATTTGTTTGTCGGCAAAGGTTTTATGATATTATTTATGATATTATTTATATAGGGTATAGAAGTGGATAGCCCGGAAGGTTTAATATTTCGTTTAAAATCGGAAGACTATGTAACTGTGCCCTATTAATTTCTAAAATTTCCTGGAAAAAGAGCTTATGACTGTCCGTATTTGGGTGTAACATTTTTATCCCTTGTTCCTGATTGAACACGTGTCCTTCCGAAATTAAGTGATTAGCAAAAGTAGACGTGTCCTTTTTCAGTCTAAAGGCTGCCATATGTTCTAATACCCTGATGTTTAAAGTCCTCTCTGTTTTGCCGATATAAAATTTATTACAACAAGAGCATTGTAATCTATAAATTCCAGATTTATTTAGGTAATCTATTTTATCTTTATTGTTAACTAATAATTTGCCTAAAGAGTTTTTACAGTAAAAGGCTGGTTAACACTATCAGCTAGTTGTTTTTTTAATTTTAAGACTTGTATTTCCTAAATAAATGATTCTACGCCAATACCTTGTATGATCTATGTCCTTTGACAATGTACCTTGAAATAACATTTTTTCTGCAAGTTTAGTTTGTTTTTTTTGATAAAAGATTTTCTATAAGAGACATATCGTATCCATTGTTGATGGCGATTTCAATATTTCAATATTATCCGATTTTCTTTCGTTTTCATTTCATATCATCGATTTCTTTTATTCTAATCCATATTCTAAATTTAAAATTATTTATAAGTCAATCGTATTCAAAAGAAGCAAAACCAAACAAATATAGAAAACAGTGCGATCTGGTGGATTTTTCTGAAACCAGCATACGACATTTTATCCTTTGAAGCTGTTCCTCATTTGAAAATCTTGTTCTGTATGAAGATATTAATTTTCTTTATAATTTCTTTCCCGTGATATTTTTCCGATGTTTTAATGCTTATTCTGCTATTCTAGCCGGAGACGAATTTAATAAATCAAAGATCATTGAAATCCATGCAGCAATTCTCGAGATATACGTAGTGTAAATAACCCCACTTTGTTTTATATATATACTAGCTGGCCCGACGAACTTCGTACCGCCACAGAATCAGTAAATGTTGTGTTAATTTATTGGATGAGTTAAATTCAGTTTGAATGAATACTCAAAATGAATTAAGTTCAATAAATGTGCAAAATTAAAAATGAAAAGTATTTTAATATCATTGAAATGATGTAATTCACGTGGCACAGTCAATAGATTTAAAGGAATGCAGTAGATCAATGATTTGATTTTGAAGTTTAAATGATCCACATCTTTGTTTTTACACATCTTTGTTGTCACAATGTTTGTCAAGAATTGCTCGTTCAATCAACCAATTGTGATTTTTGTGATTAGATGTTTGGGAACATTTTGTTGATGAAGCCGTCCTTCGTTGAGACGAAATTGCAAAAATTCGGCGGAATCGAAATCAATCCGTTCGATTCGTCAACAGGAACACGGCCGTTACCGACGATAGTCAGCAATTGCTTGGAGAAATATTCGGCAGATGGATCGTTTAGAAATGTAACTCGCATGTTTGTCGTCAGCAGAGGCAAGCGTTTATTTCATCGGCAACGGTCAATCTTGGAAAGACTGGTAGTGTTTGGCAGAAATCGACAGATAATAGAATCATTGCGCCTGCAAAACATCTTGAGTCACTGCGCAGATCTTTCATAGTTCGGTTGAGTGCTTCCAATGCGCGTTTGTGCGCCATTGTGCATTCATCCCAGTTGATGATTTTACTCGCTTCCAAAACTTCGGCCATTGCTGAGTGTTTCGCAATATTGCATGTCGGTTTTTCAGTCGTTTGGAGGTTTAACGGAAATTTCAACGCTGATTGAGCCGTTCGGCATGCTTTTATCAACGTAGCCGCTATTCCAGAAGAAGAAACTGCTACAACAATTTCGGATCTCGCACGAACAGTAGCCATAATCAATGACATGAGGAATATCTCCCCAGTTCCACCGGGCGCGTCAAGGCAAAATAAGCCACCATTTCCATCATAAATTGCATTCATTAACGTATCGTACACTTCCCTCTATTGTGGGTTCAACAGTGGTAAATTCGTTTGAACTGATTGGTTCAATGCATCTCGAAAATATTCACATTCACGTTCCAATTTTCGATTGAAAGCGTCGTTCATTCCACGATCTGGCGTTGGCATTCCTAACTTGACTAACAAACTGCCGCACATGAGGTAACACATGTCTTCGATCTAAAGCAAAGCCTGGTTATGTATCTCTTCATTCATCTCGAGATCGGGATTCCCTGAACTGACACGAATTTGATGTAAAATGTCTTCTGACATGTCATCCTTGTACCTTGTTCCACAGTTCACATGGATTCGATGGAAAGCATGTCAAAATAATGATAGAAAATTATGTGCGTATCTGATTTGGAGATTCAGAAAGAATTTCCAAGTCAGAAAACATAACCTCATTTCAATATTATCCGATTTTCTTTCGTTTTCATTTCATATCATTGATTTTTTTATTCTAATCCATACTCTAAATTTAAAATTATTTAAAAGTCGATCGTGTCAGTGCCATCTAGTGTCATCTATCTGAACCCAGCATAAAACAAAATGTTCATTATTTGAAAACTCTGAGAATATTAATTTTCTTTATAATTTCTTTTCCGTGATATTTTTCCGATGTTTTAATGCTTATTCTGCTATTCTAGCCTGAGAGGAATTTAATAAATCAAAGATCATTGAAATCCGTGCAGCAATTCTCGAGATATACGTGGTGTAAATAACCCCGCTTTGTTTTATGTATATAGATTATTTTGTCAATTAAACACCAGTTTAGACGTGTCCGTGCATTTCAAGTTTTTGTATAATTCATAATTTGCATATGGCCCAAAATCATCAAAACACTTTTTTGCGCATGTGTGGGTTACGCCCTTCTTGCTTTCCATAGTCGATATAATTGTTGACAAAACATAAAAAAGAAATTGTACAATTTTCGTTGAACTTCATAAAAATAGTCAATTGAAACTTTCTTTGTTAATAATTTCGCATTCGACATTATATAAGAGAAAAACCGTTTAATTAAATATAGAATGCTTTTCCATCAAGTATTGACAGTGGACACAGGAATTACGTACGTAGCAGTATACATTTAAAAATAACCATAAAGTAATGGCTTACTAACGTTATGTAATATAATTCACAATGTACTTTTGCTGACAAATATCACGAAATATTTTTTTGACGTTCTATATATAAATAGTATAGTATTAATTGAAGTGAAAAGAGTACAGTTTCTAATTCCAAATAAAACTAATCTAAGAACATTGAATAAATAACAAACAAACAATCACACCTAATGCACGAAACACATTTAAATGTAATGTCAATATTTAGACCAGAGATTTGACAGATATGAAATCGAAACAATCGAACATCAAATTTGAATTGTCAATTCGATACAAACGTTCGTGCAAACATCGTAATATTGCTGTCAAAAAATGTATCATACCTAATTATAAACATAACCTCGTTTCAATAGTATTCGATTTTCTTTCGTTTTCATTTCATATCATCGATTATACTCTAAATTCAAAATTATTTAAAAGTCTATCGTATAAATACAGTGTCATCTAGTGTCATCTACCTGAACCGAGCATAAAACAACATGTCATTATTTGACCTATTCCTCATTTGAAAATTTTGTTCTGTATGAAGATATTAATTTTCTTCATAATTTATTTTCCGTGATATTTTTCCGATGTTTTAATGCTTATTCTGCTATTCTAGGTAAATAAGAATTTTATAAATCAAATATCATTGAAATCCGTGCTCTAATTCTCGAGATATACGTGGTGTAACTAACCCCACTTTGTTTTATATATATAGATATATATATATATAAACACGAAACATCCATTTACTAAGTGTCAGTTCAAGTTCATCCGTGCGCTTGAACGCCTGAAGATGCCGAAAGGCGAAACCCGGGTCGTTAGTGACAAAATCTGTGGGAGTGTACATAATTTGAATGATTCAAATTTATTACTGGTATCTTCTTCGCTTGTAGTACTACTGTCATTTTCTTCCTCTTGGGTAAGAGAAACAATATCAGAATCGTCCATGCTTTCAAAGCCTGGATCATTTAAATCATGATCGAGCCACTCCTCTATGTTTTCCTTATTCACGTCTTCAAAAAAATTTAAAAAGGTATGCGAAGATTGCGTGAATATTAGATTAGACAAAGGAACTTACAATGATTTAATGAATTATGCCAAGGGATGAAAATCAACCCTTACACGAATTTAATTTATATCGGGAAAACATTTTTTTTAACGATATATCGAGGAATTTGGTAAATCGAGGAATAATTATCATAGAATTATTGAACATTGCTATTACGAGGTCTCGGTCGAGTAAAAAATAAACGATCCATACAAAAAAACGAAGATAGCGAGAACGGAAGATCAGAGTTCAACTGAAAAAAACGAGAGGCGAAAACGGTCAATCGAGATAATATTTGTGACAGGACCAAAATATTTAAACGATAGATCAGGGGAGGGCAAACTTTTCGGATGAAGGGCCAAATTCAGGAATTGAAAATTAGCGGCGGGCAACAAGTAAAATACCATTTTTAGACTTACACTATATATTATCATGAAAAAAAATATTACAAAAAAAAACAATCTAATGAGAGAAATGGAACTTTTTTTAGGTGTTTTAACATTTTTTTTAAATTCAGGGGCTAATTTTGTAGTTGAGATTCTTAAAACTACTTGTTCATCGGTGATGTTTGATCGTAAAGAGTTTTTATTGAGGTACATGATTGAAAATGTTTGTTCACAAATATAGGTTGATCCAAAAATAACAAACATTTTTCGAGCAACATCTTTAAGCTGGTTGAATTTGTCCGAATTAATTGCGTTATAAAATTTGCAGATTTTTTCACGACGGTACAATTCCCTTAAATCAGGGTCACACTGCAGATCAATAATCTCAAGTTGTAGCTTAAAGTTATTATATTTATTTTCAATCTTTTTTAAAAAAGGCGTTAATAGATAAAAACGTGAATCTTTTTCAAAAATATAATATTGCTCGCGGGCCTCAGATAAATACGCAGCATGCGGCCTGCGGGCCACGGTTTGCCCGTGCCTGCGATAGATAGAGGAAAACGGTAAATTAGGGAACGATTAATCCGGGATTATTTAACATTGTTCTTATGGGTGTTTGGTGGGGACTATGAAAAATAAATGATCCAAGCGGATAAACGGTAGAGTAGGGTTCCACTGTATAATAAATAAATAAAAGACTAATTAAAAGGTGTAAACATACAAATTAAGGGAGCGCAAAGGGCTTACTTGCTGCCAAATTGTTGACACTAACATAACCATATCTGGAGGTGGTTCTATCTCACTGTTTACCATGGTTTTTTTTTTATCACTTTCCCCACAGTTCTAAAAAATGCTTTCGAAATGTTGTTGCCACTTTAAGAACCAAGTGAAAAACATGTTTTTTTTTTTTAAATATACGTTTTGAGTTTTTACCGTCCACCAAGGGTGGTAAGTGTTCAAACATGTTTTTTCACTTGGTTCTTTAAAGGCCAGCAACATATCTGAAGTAGTTTTTAGCATGGTAGAGGAAGTGTTAAGTATGTCTAGTGGTGGACTTCGTGTCATATGTAAATTCATTAGAGCCAAGTTAGGTCAAATGTTCTTAGAAAAGTATTTCGCATTATTTTTCACCATTTTTATGTAGATGATATTCTTTACATATTGGGTTTGTTTTTCGAATTAGAAACACTTTTTCTAGTGACAGCCAATTCCTTGTGTTGCATACTGTACGGTATGTTGCGCTGTCTTGTTGAAATCACAGCTTTCCACATTAATGCCTTTCAATTAGGGAACGAAAATGTTGAATGTAATGTTCTGGCCAGCATCATCTTTAAAGAAATAAATTTACATTCTTTGTGTTCAGGAGTGTATATTCATGGTGAAATGGCAAACCAAACATAGCTCAAATCAGCTGATGAAAGCAATGAGAATCAGATATATATTTATTAGAGCTCAGCACGGGCCAAAATTTGATGAAGTTACCCGGTCCGAGTCTGGCTAATTCAAGCCAAGACCCGAGTCTAAATGCCACAATTGTTAACCAAACCCGACTCGAAGCCCAAATGTATAAACCCGATTGTTTTAAACAATTACAATAATATTTTATTAAACTGTAAGAAAGCAAGCTTAAAATCCATCTAATGTTATGCAATGTTTCACTTCAGTGATGGCTTTTTTAAAATATGTATTTAATATATTGTGTAAAAAAAATGATGGAATCAAAAAATATTACCACTAAGACTGGTTTGCCGATTTATAACCTACAATTGGTCATTCTTAAATATAGAATCATTGTTTCACTTTTACCTCAAATGTATGCAATAAAAAAAAAAGTATGTGTTTCTTAGCTTCATGTTTATGAAATAAAAATAAATGATTTTACTGATAAAGATATTCATGACACATCCCATTCTACCACATAGGGAAGGAACATTTTGCAAATCTAAATGCACATTAAAATTGTTACCATCCCATCCTCAGGTACGTAGATGTGTGATGTTCATTGCTCATTATATATAGCGCAGCGTTTTTGCCACATACTACTAGTAAATATTTTATTCAAATGCACATTCATAAATGTGATATCTCAAAAGAAGTGATTTTTGTAGCACATCTTCAGACATGCGATTATATGTTATATCTGGCAAATTAAATTAGTTAGCCTTTTGGTACAAAAATGTAATTATCATATATTATGTACATGCTTACACCAAAGCCCCCTTTAGTGAAAGCCATGCTATTGAGTTGAAAATAGGTACTTTTTTCAGATGAGCGGGCCGGCGTCATAATTTTCAAAGTAATATCACATCATTATGAAACCATTTATTACTGTTATTTTGAAGCAAATACATATATATATATTGTAATTATATATCTTTTCAATTAAATCTTTTTTTAAATAAGAAAAAATCACATTTTCTAAGGTTTTTAAATAAAAATCTCTGAGAACAAAAGCAAACAAAGATGCCAAATCATTTTATTTAAATTATTTTTTTTACAATATTTCAATACAGAATATGAGGTTGGATAGTTCATTAAAAAAACCAACGTCATTATTGGGATTTTAATCAATTAATATTAATCTCGAAATTTATTTGTGCACACTGGTTCGTCACTCAATATTTCCATACGATTTCTCAAGTCATATCAGTAATCAAAAATCAGTAAGTCAAACTAGGGTAGCACAATTCACTTCATTATTTTTTATATTGTTATTGATTAAATCATCATTTACTTGGTATATTGCCATTATTATATGATAAAAGACGCAGCATATATTTCATAATATCACAATAGGCGTCAAAATCTTATATAATATTATATGAATTCCGCTTGTTACCGTCGTTTATGTAATTTATAATTTATATTCTATATAATTGTCATACTTAATAGTGGGAAGTTAAATTTTATTGGTTTTTATCACATATCGCATATCTTGCCATTCGCTATATTTCTTACAATCATTACTTAATTTGCATATATGGCCCTTCCGATGTATCGTAAATTAATAACACCAACAAATCACAGAATATCCATACGAGAAATCTTTCAAACATACATGTTACATTTAACGAAAAATAAGCTCATAAATTGGAATTTAGAGTTGATCTACGTATAACCGCCATACAATTTGTTAGTAAAGGCTGGGATTCAACGGCCAGCTCAGAATTTGCTGATTTTCTACAGCACTGCTTGGAACTTAAGACTGCTATGGCTACACCCATGCTTTCGAACAGAAATCAATCAAAAAAATGACATACATACTTGGTATTGGCTAGAATAATTTATTTAGGTAATACAAGTTTTAAAATTAAAAATACAGCTCGCTGATAGTGTTAGACCGGCTTTTTATTGTAAAAACTCCTTAGGCAAATTATTAGTCAACAGTAAAGATAGAATACATTACTTAAATAAATCCGGGATTTATAGACTGCAATGCTTTTGTTGCACAAAATTCTATATCGGAAAAACAGATAGAACCTTAAAAACTAGACTGTCAGAGCACATGGCCGCCTTTAGATTAAAGAAAGACATGTCTACTTTTACCAATCACTTAATTTCAGAAAGCCATGTGTTCAATGAGGAACAAGGGATTAGAATGTTACACCCAAATATAGATGGGCGTAAATTGTTTCCGGCTCATTCGGCGTTGAAATTTCCGTTAAACTTCCAAACGACTGAAAAACCGACATCCAATATTGCGAAACACTCAGCAATGGCCGAAGTTTTGGAAGCGAGTAAAATCATCAACTGGAATGAATGCACAATGGCGTACAAACGCGCATTGGAAGCACTCAACCGAACTATGAAAGATCTGCGCAGTGACTCAAGATGTTTTTCAGGCGCAATGATTCTATTATCTGGCGATTTCAGCCAAACACTACCAGTCATTCCAAGATTGACCGTTGCCGATGAAATAAACGCTTGCCTCTGCTGACGACAAACATGCGAGTTGCATTGCTAACGATCCATCTGCCGAAGATTTCTCCAAGCAATTGCTGACTATCGGTATAGGCCGTGTTCCTGTCGACGTATCGAACGGATTGATTTCGTTTTTGACGATTTTTTGCAATTTCGTCTCAACGAAGGACGGCTTCATCAACAAAATGTTCCCGAACATCTAATCACAAAAATCACAATTGGTTGATTGAATGAGCAATTCTTGCAGCAAAGAACAAAGATTTGGATCATTAAACTTCAAAATCAAATCGTTGATCTACTGCATTCCTTTAAATCTATTGACTGTGCCACGTGAATTACATCATTTCAATGGTATTAAAATACTTTTCATTTTGAATTTTGCACATTTATTGAACATAATTCATTTTGAGTATTTATTTAAACTGAATTTAATTCAGCCAATAAATTAACACAACATTTATTGATTCTGAGGCGGTACGAAGTTTGTCGGGTCAGCTAGTTGTATATAAAAGATAAGTAAAACTTATTTTAATATTCATGTCTAAAACTGCTTTTAGTTTATGTGTGTAAATGTTATGAATAAACATTTTTTAGATGTGGTATTAACACTATTGTGCATACTATATACTGGTTTGTGTTTTGTAAAAAAGAAAAATATTCCTTATTTCACTATTTTGTTGTAAATTTATGCTGTCATTGTAAACATTTTGTTCATTTCAGGTCAGGAGGGTTCCTTCAACGGGGACTCGGGTAGCGAAAGGGAGCGTCCAACAGCTCGATGCGCTGGCGGGGGAGGCAGCGCGGGGAGCGCCGGCAGCGGTCAGGGAGATGTCCCCCCTCTGCACGAGCACGTCTCTGGACCCGAATCCGCTGAAGATCTCCAACGCCGAAAGGAAGAAGCCCGCAGGAGACGCAAAAAGAAGCGCGCTGCCAGTTCCGTTGTGACCTCCTGCTTTCAAGGTGATTTAACCCTTTGATTAGTAACGCTGTACATGTCATCTCTTATCTCATAGCAATCATCATATTTTTTAATGAATTAATATTATTTCTTCAGATATGGTTACTTCACACATTTATCAGTCATTTTTGGCAGTCACATTATTTTTATTATTTGTTGCAAATTAATTCATTTAGTGAAAGAATTTTGTAAAAAGGTGAATTTTTTTAGTAGGTAGCCATTTGATTAAGGGTGAAATTCTGCTCTATTTTGGCTCTATTCCCTTCCTGGAATCAATGTCAGTAGAGAACCAAATTTCCGTACACTAACGCATTGTAAATCTAGGACCAAATTGAAAGTAATGACCTAGAAAATTATTGTCTTAGCAGCTTAACGACCGCACGCTTTCTTTTAAAAAAAATTCACCTGGCGGCCGGGCAATTTTGCGAAAAATTCGCAAAAATTGTAATTTTACTAAATTCACTATAATTTGTAAACAAATTGAGATATTTTTACCAAATTTAATTTTCTTAGCTTCCAGATACTTCGCCTATACGCATATATGAGTCCGCCGGCCAGCAACCTTTGTTTTTCAAAGACTCAAATACGCGTCAGCGGTCGTTAAGCTGTTAAATTTAAAAAAAATATTTACTACTTATTTCCCAAGCTCTGTATTTGTGTGACAAATCACTTTTTGAATGTTTGCTCCTCAATTTGTCGTCATATTTACTGTTTTGAGTCAACTGATCAAAGATATATAATTTAACCTTAAGAGGAGTATGGACGTACATGTACAACGGCGCCATTTTTCTGTAAATGAGTTTAAAAGTAGTTTAAACTCAACACAGGAGTTTCTGTCTGTAAGCATATATATATGCTCTTAAGTATGAATTACATATATTCATTGGGAAAAAGTCACAAAATTGTCATGTTGAGAAAAGGCAGTAAATTAAAGTAAGGTCTGTATAAATCCGTTCACTCCTCTAAAGCACATATGGGCAACCTTTGGCCCGCAGAGCCATTTTGTCCGGCCCTGACTACCAAATCGGCGAGCTTAAAAAAAAAAAAACTAGTTTCGGAGATAATTGCAGTATCGAATTGTAAAAGTGACAATGTGCTTTTATTAACTCGATAGCTGCCACAGGCGAGATATCTCTTAAAAAATTTTGTGCTCAACACGCCGGTAGCTAGGTAACTCGTCTATAACTAATTAAATTAATAATTGCAAATTATAGCCGGCATGCTAGGTTATTATGTAATTTTTTCTACGGCAGCTAAAAGGTTAATACTTTGTTTCAATTTCTCACAGAACTCTACAAGCTAACAGGAGAAGTTTTAGGGGAGGGAGCATACGCTTCCGTGCAGACCTGCGTGAACATCTACACTGAGATGGAATTTGCTGTGAAAATAATCGACAAGGTGCCAGGACACGCGCGAGCCAGGGTCTTTCGCGAAGTGGAAACCTTTCACCACTGTCACGGCCATCCCGGCATCATTCAACTGATCGAGTTCTTCGAGGATGAGGAAAAATTTTATCTCGTCTTCGAGAAGGTTAGCATTTTTCTTCTCCGATCATAATATGTTCAGTAGGATTTGTTGGTTTTCAAAAACTGGTTTTTTGGGCTAAATTTATGACATTCAAAAACCAGTTTTTCAACTTCGTAATCGGTTGTGCTGTATTTTCCATAAACGAGTCTATAAACAAAAGGACAGAGAATTTGGATCTTTTTGAGAGCTTAAAGACCATATGCCCCACATCATTACCCAGCGAAAGGGTATTTTCGATATCAGGAAATTTTGTTACAAAACGATCAGTGGACGCTTTGTGTTTTCTTAAATCATATTTTCTGAAGAGTAAAACCAAATGATTTCTCGTTGTGTATTATTATGTTTAAAGATAAACAACATAAAAGAAATGAACTTTATCGCGCTATTTTAAATGAATTATCCATTTTTTGTAAAATTTCGAAAACCGGATAAAACCAGTTTTCGAACAATATTGACATTCGAAAACTGTTTTTTTTTTCAAAAGTCAGTTTTTGTATAAGCCCTAATGTTCAGTAAAACAGTGTCAATTGTGCTATGTCGCGAGCTGAGTACTTACTACAAGGTTCTAACTGTTGACTTTTGTCCATACTAAAGTGATAACGAGGCAGTCTTAAGCGTAGCATTATCGACATGCTGTATTAATATGAAGTCGAAATTTTGCTTAAATTTCAAATAAGCCGTAGTTTTATGTGCACGTCGCAAGATATCTGTGGTTTTAACTTAATCGCCCGAAGATGCCGAAAGGCGAAACCAGGGTCGTTAGTGACAAAACTTGTGTGAATGTGCATAGGTTTAATAATATCTTTTTTATATTGATAATTTTTTTTCAATTATCTGATTTTGATCAATTATTTTTATTCTTCAGCACAATGGTGCTATTTTTTACCATTATGATGTTTTGTATTCTTGCAGTGTGGTATTATTACATTTAAAAATAATAAAATAATAATCACAAATATGTCCGTACTGATGTCCACTTTGCCCAATGATAGCGGTTTATATTGAATAGCACATTTTTTGACCAATGCTAACGTTTTATTTTGAATCGCATATTTCGTTCGTCCAATTGGAATGGACGTCTTTTTATATTCAAAATTCAAATTTCCTGGCATAAACTGAAGCATCGTAATAATATTGAGAGAACTTTATTTGAAAGTTTGCATCGCTACGAAGTTTTTTAAATGATCAAATATACTGATTTGATTTTTTGAAGCTGTAATTATAGGGCTGGGCGAAGATTTTTTGGAGCTGATTTGACAGATTTTGACCAGTGTCATTGATTCGATTTTTAGAAGGTATGGTTATATTTTGCATCTGGCCATGAAAATCTTTTTAATTTCTTACATGCATTAGGAATATTCTAATGACTGTATGGATATTTTATAGAACTATATTTCGACTTTTATTTTAAAATCTTCTACTACGAAAAATAATTGTTATAATAAATAATAATTGGCTGTCGATATATGCGCCGAGGTCGATTTCTGCTTTTACGAAAAATGATTGTTAGCAAACTTGAACATTATTCCAAAAATAAAATAATTTACAATTTAAATACTGCAGGGCCGTCGATATATGCCCCGAGGTCGATTTCTGCTACTACGAAAAATGATTGTTAGCTTACTTGAACATTATTCCAAAAATCAAATGATTTACAATTTAAATACTGCAGGGCTGTCGATATATGCGCCGGGGTCGATTTCTGCTTTTATGAAAAATGATTGTTAGCGAACTTGAACATTATTCCAAAAATCAAATAATTTACAATTTAAATACTGCAGGGCTGTCGATATATGCCCCGAGGTCGGTTTCTGCTACTACGAAAAATAATTGTTAGGTTACTTGAACATCATTCCAAAAATTTAATAATGTACAATTTAAAAACTGCAGGGTAGGGCAGTCGATATATGCCCCGATATATATTTCTTTTACTTTTAGAATTTCTGGCTTATTCAATAAATAGGTTTGTAATTTATTTTTCACGCCAGTAAATTTTCTGACTACCTAAAAATGCAACAAAAATCCCCCCCGTTGAGGTCAACGGGCTCACAGCTAGTATTTTATTAATAGTTATATCATGCCAGTACTATCATTGATATATACAAAAAGAAACTTGGAAACATATACAATTTTCAAAATACAAACATTCAAAATTTCAAATGCCCATATCATTTTTGGTGCAACTGTCCACATAGAACCTTGTAGTACTCGGCTCGCGATGTGTCTAGCCGAATTGCATAAATTAGGTTTTGGCACAGTTTATATAAAAATGTATGGAAACTAAGTTGTAGAGTTGCATCTTATAAGTCTGGATCGGTTACAAATTTCACTATATGAACCCAGAACACAGTGGCGGATTACCCTATAAGCGAATGAGGTGCACACTTGGGGCCTCAAAAATAGCTTATTTTATAAAACCCGTATATTATACTTTATTTCAGATTCTAATGTATTTTTTATATTTTACATGGAATTTTCTGACGTTCTTATGTAATCTGACAGCTTCAAAATTTTAGTGTGCCTGGGGCCTCACATGAGCTTAATCCGCCACTGTCAGAATGCTTAGACGGCGTTGCAAAATCAAGGCATGGTCTTTGCATTCAGCGTAGAGTATCCAATCCCAGACCCTATTTACGATCCCGGGATTGAACACTCGACATAAAGCGAAAATTTTGGTCACCGATTATGAAATCATGGCATTTTTCATGTCACGACATCTCTTTATTTTAGCTCTTACGTGTTTCATTTTCTCAATTCCGATATCCCGGGATTAATACTGTCGCAATCCTGGGATTTTGGGATCACAGAATTGGATGGGATCCTGGGATTGGATACCCTAATTCAACTTGATCAAGACAGCTTATCCAGATAATAGAAATATAATTCATTATTACAATTTCAGATCATCGGGGGACAGCTGTTGACCCGAATCCAGGAACATCTTTACTTTTCCGAACAGCAGGCAGCGGAGATCGTTCGGGAGATCGCTTTGGCGCTGAATTTCCTGCACGGCAAGGGAATAGCACATCGAGATCTCAAGCCTGAGAACATCTTGTGCGTCTATCCTGATCGCCTATGTCCTATTAAGATTTGTGATTTTGACCTCGGATCGGGCATAAATTTCAGTGCCAGCCTCACTAGTCCTCTGGCTACTCCTCAACTTAGAACACCGGTAATTTGGAAACTATTTTTTTTTCAATCAACCGATTTTTTGTAGATCATCGCAAGCTAAAAAAAATTAAAATAGCCTCCACCATTTCATTTAATAATTCTTTTTACCTGAACAGAGATGATGAGTTATAAATTTTTTTTTAGAATACAAAAAATGCCTACACGTCACTGATAAGATATTGTGAAAAAAAGATTCAAATAAATATTGGGAACCTACTCTAGGATCTTTTGTTTTATTTTCGACTCTGGCTTAGGACGATTTCTTAATTCAGCCGATTCATTAATATGATTACAGGTTGGGAGCGCAGAATTCATGGCACCAGAAGTCGTGTCTCTTTTTGTGGGAGCATCGGCGAGCTATGACAAGCGTTGCGATCTCTGGTCGCTGGGTGTCATCGCCTACATCCTTCTATGCGGCTATCCGCCATTCTACGGCAACTGCGGATCGGACTGCGGCTGGGAGAGGGGAGATAATTGTCAGCGATGTCAGGAGATTCTCTTCAATTCCATTCAGGAAGGGAGGTAATTATCTCGACCGCTTTATTACTGCTACTGTAGCGATAATAAAAACAACTAGTGAATGGCTACTTGATGTGATTTCTGATTTTTATGAGAAAAAGAATCATATTACTCCGAGTTAGTGATTCATCATTTTTGTTTTCGACAGATATTGTTTTCCTGAAGACGAATGGTCGAGCATCTCGAGCGAAGCGAAGAACTTGATTGATAATCTTCTGGTTAGAAATGCCCCAGGACGTCTCAGCGCTGCAAAGATTCTAGAACACCCTTGGCTGAAACTCGCTGATGGAGCCGGCCATGACTCCCCTGTCTCCACTCTGAGAACTCCTGCAAACATCGCAAGGTATTTATTCAAATTTATCCATATTCAAAAATTATTAACTTAACTATATAATTGGCCTTAACCAAAATCAATTATAGTTTTATTGAGACTGGTGCCTTGCCTCCATACAATTTATTTATTCCTTTCAAACAAGTTACTAATATTGAGCAAAACCTGTCCTCATCATTTCATAAAATTGCAGAATTAGTACAAGAAAATCTGTTATAAATGTTAGCTTCTCAATTGTGACTAAAATATTAATCTTTTGTATCTTCCATATTTACAAGAAAAAACTTTGTCCAACGTATTAAGTTTGTACCCAACTGATATAGTCAATTAGTTATGTATTCTAGAAAAAGGCTCCCATTTGTAAACAATCAAATTTGTGTTGCAATAATGACGCATGCAGCAATTTGGGGACCTCTTATTCATGCTCGCTGATGTCAATTGTATTATCATTTACAGCTAAATAAAAAAATCCTTCATTAGCGATCACTTTAATTCATCCATATTCCCCTGCTTTCCCCAGGAACCGTTCCACCAGGGACCTCTCGGGCTTTGCTGAGTCGGCGATGGAAGTAAACCGGGTCATAATGCAGCATTTTTCCATGAACTACTCTTACATGGAGAGACCTAACGTTTACCGGCCTCGAGGAGACGCAGTGCGTGCCACGCAATCCTGCTGCCCTTCCCGACGACGCGCTGCAGCTCTAGCCAGGCGCAGCAAACACGTCCCGAAAGAGGTCGACAGCATCTACAGGTTGGAGTTGCACAGCGAAAACATCCAAACGGAAGACCTGGAGAACCGCATCAGGATGAATGCCGCCGTGGACGGTCTCGCTGATGAGCTTCGCCGCTGGAACCACTCTTTGGTGGACGACGAGGATGAGGAATGCGAACAGCGTGAAGGGCGACGCGGACGTCCAGCATCTGTGGCGGTTGTCGGGCTATCGCCGCCTGCTGAATCCCGGTTGATGCGGCGTCGTCTCCGGGCCACCCCTTCCGCTGAAGAAATCGCTTCCGGAGTCTGTTGATGGCCTCTTTTTCATCGGACAAGCGGCATCGCGCTCCGCCTTCTTGGCATTTTATTTTAAGAAGGATGTTAAAAATGTTGGTTTTCTGCAGTAGACTTGGTCTATTTCAATTAATAATCCCTTAACCTTCTCGTCATCTCAGTTTGAGTGGCGTGCAATGTGGCATGTTATAGTTCCCCGTCATACACTGCTTCTTTTTCAGGTCTACTTATTCATAATGATTGTACATGCCACATGGAAGAGTCGAGATTTTTTTTTATTTCATTGGCCTGCTTAAAATTTGTTCTGGTCTGACATCCTGAAATGGGTATGCCAGGTTCTATTTGTGATAATTTTTATTTCATCACTTCTTAACTACTTGTTAAAATGTGAAAATATTTTCCAATCAAATCATAATATGAATGATATTAAGAGCCTTCTTTTTTGAAATGTTACAGAGAAATATGTTTCTATCTTTACAAGCTTGTTAAATTGAATATATTTATATACTTATTCAAATGAAATTCCCATAATTATGTTGTGTTTTGTGAATCTTAGGCCAGAGTCGCCAAAAGACTTTGGCTGCTGTCAGATGTGATTGTCTATTTGTTGTTTCGTAAACAGTTATTGAACTGCAAACTCTTATAATTTTGTGATATATGCATAAGCAATAATGATGACCTCCGACTGAAACGCGCCAAAACACCCGGATAAAGCTTTATAGGCGTGCAGTTGCGTCGGTGTAGCGCGCTCGAGTGTTCCCGGGGGACTTTGTGTTTTAAAGATTTTTGAAATCTAATGCCTAAAACGCTCAACCGTCAGCTGCGAGGAACCGGTGCCCATTCCTGCGATCTGATGAAAGTATGCGTTGTATTTACCCACTATTTTCAGATTTGATTTTGATACCTGTCGAATTCTATCAAACGCCTTTGGCTTTATCGTCGATCGTGACCTGTCTGGTAGAATCGGCAGAGGTATTCATCAGCCGAGAGAGGACTCGTCCTTTGGGCCTTTCTCTATAAAAAAAACCTGACGTTTTCGTGTTACTGACTGACCGAAGTACCGTACCATCTGTACCGAAGATGTCGCCGGTGTCATTTTCCCACTCGAGGTACTCGTGAAATCAGATTCCCAAACCGTCCCGGTTACTTTCTTACGCCGGAGACGAGGCGAACTTTCTTTCTGTCCGCTGTACCTCTTTGATTTTTATGGCGGGCTACCACCCGTCACGATTCAGAGCATAAATCAGTGAATGAGAGTTGAATGCTTACTAGTTTTAAGAATAAAAGTGTACAAAGATATTTTTAAAAATATGAAAACTTTTATATGAAATAAAAAATGTTACAAAAAAATCTTCAACAGAGGTCGAACAGCGTTCCACTCTTTTTTTTATATTTGCAATTTGAAAAGTGATCGTTTTGCACGTGTGTCGTTTTCAATACGCTCCATGGCAGAATATTTGCAATCTGACGCTTCAAACATCCTGTCGCTGAGCATTGAACAACGGGCGAGTTGCGATTGGTCAAAGTGAATCTCGACGGATAGAGATTGGAAATTGGTGCCATTATTTTTGAATGAAGGAAACAGTCCGCCGGTCTGGTGAACCGCCTGCGATTCCGCGATTCTGTTATTTGATATTGCAAACGATTTCACATAGTATTTATTATGTCTTGCGAATTGTTCTCTATTATTCAAACGAATTTTGATAGGTTTATATTGTTATCTATCAAACTGTGCTTTATCTTGTATTTTTTCCAAATAAAGCAGTTTTTTTACTGGGCTATACTGTTATCATTTCTTTTTTCTTGTCTTTAGCAAGCAACTAGGGCATCCAATCCCGGGATTCGGGATCCCGTTTAATTTTTTGATCCTGGAATCCCGGGATTGACATGGTCGTGATCCCAGGATTTTGGGATTGAGAAACTTTTAGCAAAAATTCCTCGGCGAGCTAAAAAAAAAAAAACAAACGAGCTTCTGTGACAATCTGGGGAAAAGGTATACCAAATCGAGAATTTCATATTCTTCAGTGAGCTAAAAAAAGAAAACAAGGTTTGGAGATAATCTGAGGAAAAAATATAGGAAATGGATTTCAAATTCCTCTGTGAGCTAATCCCGGGATTTCCCGGTCCAGCGGTCGGCAACTTTTTGGTCTCGTGGACCACTACATTCACAATTTTAATCCAGCGGACCACTAACTGGACTTTTGTGTTAAAAAAAATAAAATAATGTCAGATTTCTCTGCGGACCACCAAAATTGTCTCACGGATCACACTTTGCCGACTGTTATTATAGAATAGACAAGAGCTTAAAATGTTAATTTTGGTTCTCAAAAACGATTGCAATTATATACTTTTTTACTTCCTGGGCGCATGCGGCGTAGGTTTTTTTAAAAAATTATAGAATTAGGTCTCATTGGTTCCAACTGAAACTGTCCAAGTGACACCTTTTTCGACATTAAGCTGCGTGCGCATTGATTAAATTTGCGTATAAAATAAAAAAAGGGTTTTTTAACCACATCATTGTTTTTCATATCGCAACATGCTATGTGGCAGTAAACCTTTTGAAAATGATAGAAGAATGAATTTCTTCGGGGAACTGTTATAATAAAAGGTTGACACAAAAATATAGCTTTCACAAATGTTTATGTTTTACCCAGTTTTGAACATGAATTTATAAGTTTTAATAATTTTACATGGTTCTATTGGATTGTATGTTATCATAAATCACCTACAAGAGATATTTTTATTAGAACATGTTATTTTTGAAAGTCAAATGACAATAATTGTAAAAACCAAAACAAAAATCACGTAGAATAAAAACTGAGATCCAAAATTTATTTCAATGTCCCACAAGTCTAAAGAAAACAGAGAAATAATAAAATCAGGGGATATTTTAAAAAGTAACATGTTTCCCGCAAATATTTTTTTATAAACGCTTTTTTTGCTTCTTTTTGTTATTTTTTACGCACTTAATTTCCAGTTAAAATATATTTTTTTTAGTAAAATGTAGGATGACTACCGATATTATTTTTGACAGCCCTCGATACGCTCATTCGACACCTACAGAAATCTAGTTTTCTAATTCACCGGAACATAATTTTGAGATATTTTAATTTATTCCGGTTAAGCAGGGATAGGACTAAACCAGGGGTGGGGAACCTTTTATTCTCTAAAGGCCGCATTCATTTTTCTGATTTGACATAAGGCCGCAGTAAACATTGGCCGAAAACAGGACTACGAATTTACATAAAATTACAGAATTGGCCACAAGGCCGCAGGTTCCCCACGCCTGGACTAAGCGTTCATACCTCAAAGTTGCTCATGTGCCCTTGCGTTTAGTTTGCGACAAGTACTATACTCATGCAACTGTGCGTGTAAGGCACTAAACTGGTTAAAAAAACACAAAATAGCTTAGTCAAAAAAATTGGACATTTTACAAAAAAACAATTTTTAACGTCTTGCGTTCCGTTAGCCAGCATACTGCCATCGGGACGACCTCTAGTCTGATCGCATAGCCGGTATACTGTCATTGGTAGTCGGTCTCTTTAGAGCTTAATTTTTGGTAGTTCCCGAAATATTTCCGGGGTTTAATTTTGCAATAGTGCACATAAGGGATTAAAATATGCAAATTACAGTAGAGAGCTGCCTTTAATGTTGTTTTTAATAATATTTGAATTCTTTACCTGCTTTGTATAAATAAGTTAGTTGTTTATCTGGAAAGGCTGTATCCACATCTTGTGGGCGATAGAGTTGTATTCATACAATGATGGTCACAACACTTCAGTGTTGTGACCATCATTTTATAAAGTGAAAGAAAAAGCAATGTCAACGAAATATATTTTTGACTACCATGAATCAATTGATCAATTTTTTCACAGAATATAGTGATAACGATACGTTTAGTTAATATAAGTGCACTATATGGTGACATAGTAAATAAAAATGTTGGTCATTTTTAAATTTCTGTTATGATACTTTAGAAAACTTCCAAAATCACAGTTATAATGATAATGATTTATTTTTTATTTGATAATTTTGACATTATATATATTTTAATAATAATAATACATATTTGAGCAAAGTCAGACTATGGGTATATTAATTCGCTTTTTTCACATTTCGCTTCCTTAACGATACATATTTTTATACGTTCTGACCTTATTCATGATTACATCATGAATTGTTTTAAATTTATTTAATAATTTATCTAATCTAACTCCAGGAGTTGAATTTCACTTTGACAGCTAATAAATTTTATAAGCTGTCAGTACTGGGACAATAATTAATTTTATAGAATCGATTTATGGATTTCTGTTTGGAGACATAAATGTATATGATGTCTTTAATTCTTACCTGTCACCTATCATATCATACAAAACGGAGTGAGTGCGATTAGCGTGAGTGTGTTCGAATAAAAAACAATGAAAAGGGAGATTGTATTTTTGTAAAACTTATGGCAACATTATTTATATGAAAAACATTCAGAAACACAGAGTATTTCTAAACATCAATATTGTTATCTATTCCAACCTCTTGGAAGAGCTTATATTGTTTCCAACATTGACTTCGAGGAAGTAATCAATAAAAAACAAAATTTTAACCAATAATAGCAAACTGTAGGTAATATATTTTTTAAGGACTGCTAGCATAATGCGATTGGGTATGAATGTCGGTACGTTGTAAAATTAATTACCCCAAAGATGGCCGATGTCTGTCCTTGGACCCTAACACAATACGGTGGTCGTAAAAACGTTCATGCTAAAATATTTCTAAAGTAAATCGATAATAAAACTCCATTTTTTCAAAATATCGCCTTAAATAATACAAGAATGGTTTATTTTACAATTCGTGATAGCTTAGTGAATATTTTAGCTCAAATTAGTGGAATTTAATTACGTTTTCGAAGAAAATTATCCCAAATATGATACGCGTTATTATGGTCACCATTGGAGCTATATAGATTGTCTCAAAAATACGTTCGACTTTTCGTTCAAAACCAAACGTAGGTGTACTCAATTTGTTGGTAATATGAGTAAAATCTGGACCCAGAGTAGACTATTGGTATTGAGTAAATCTAGTGAGAGTGCAAAGTGTTGGATAATTTATTAATTGGGTCAGGGGTTACCAACCCCGTGCCCGCGGTAAATCTATATATATAAAACAAAGTGGGGTTATTTACACCACGTATATCTCGAGAATTGCTGCACGGATTTCAATGATCTTTGATTTATTAAATTCCTCTCCGGCTAGAATAGCAGAATAAGCATTAAAACATCGGAAAAATATCACGGAAAAGAAATTATAAAGAAAATTAATATTCTCATAGTTTTCAAATAATGAACATTTTGTTTTATGCTGGGTTCAGATAGATGACACTAGATGGCACTGACACGATCGACTTTTAAATAATTTTAAATTAGAGTATGGATTAGAATAAAAAAATCGATGATATGAAATGAAAACGAAGGAAAATCGGATAATATTGAAATGAGGTTATGTTTATAATTATGTATGATACATTTTTTGACAACAATATTACGATGTTTGCACGAACGTTGATCTACTCTGAGATGCCACGTTATTACACTTCGACGCTACATCGAAGACATTTTAACGTCGAAAGCAAGGCGATGCGGTTCTTGACCACCCGAATGACTACTGATGGTCTTGGTCGCATTTAAGAAATTCTTTCTGAATCTCCAAGTCAGATACGCACATAATTTTCTATCATTATTTTGACATGCTTCCCATTGAATACATCAAATTCGAGACATGTGTTACCTCATGTGCGGCAGTTTGTTAGGCAAGTTAGGAATGCCAACGCCAGATCGTGGAATGAACGTCGCTTTCAATCGAGAATTGGAACGTGAACGTGAATATGGTCGAGATGCATTGGACCAATCAGTTCAAACGAATATACCACTGTTGAACCCACAATAGAAAGAAGTGTACGATACGTTAATGAATGCAATTGATGATGGAAATGGTGGCTTATTTTGCCTCAATGCACCCGGTGGAACTGGAAAGATATTCTGTATGTCATTGATTATGGCCACTGTTTGTGCGAGACCTGAAATTGTTGTAGCAGTTTCTTCTTCTGGAATAGCGGCTACGTTGATAAAAGCATGCCAAACGGCTCATTCAGCGTTGAAATTTCCGTGAAACCTCCAAACGACTGAAAAACTGACATGCAATATTGCGAAACACACAGCAATGGCCGAAGTTTTGGAAGCGAGTAAAATCGTCAACTGGGATGAATGCACAATGGCGCACAAACGCGCATTGGAAACACTCAACCGAACTATGAAAGATCTGCGTAGTGACTCAAGATGTTTTGCAGGCGCAATGATTCTATTATCTAGCGATTTCAGCCAAACACTACCAGTCATTCCAAGATTGACCGTTGCCGATGAAATAAACGCTTGCCTCTGCTGACGACAAACATGCGAGTCACATTTCTAAACGATCCATCTGCCGAAGATTTCTCCAAGCAATTGCTGACTATCGTCGGTAATGGCCGTGTTTCTGTTGACGAATCGAATGGATTGATTTCGATTCCGCCGAATTTTTGCAATTTCGTCTCAACGAAGGACGGCTTCATCAACAAAATGTTCCCAAACATCTCATCACAAAAATCACAATTGGTTGATTGAACGAGCAATTCTTGCGGCTAAAAAAAAAGATGTGGATCATTTAAACTTCACAATTCAAAATCAAATCGTTGATCTACTGCATTCCTTTAAATCTATCGACTGTGCCACGTGAATTACATCATTTCAATGTAATTTAAATAACTTTCATTTTGAATTTTGCCCATTTATTGATCCTGAGGCGGTACGAAGTTCGTCGGGCCAGCTAGTAGAATATAAAAAAAAGAAAATTAAGTTAAAGTTTATGTACAATTAGTATTTCTTTTATAGAATTTAAATAATCTCATTCCGATCGATCGTTGACAAAAATAAATTAATAACGAACACTTAAAATATATAACATGTAATTTTGTAAAATGGTCTTTTATTGAATGAATGGAAGCAGTCGAAAGCATCTAGTAGAAAAAAATGTTGCAATTTTTTTTTTTAACCAGTCTCAAAAGGTTGCCAACCACTGGTTTAGACAGTGATTATATGGGTATGCTTTGGTGAATGAAATAAATGTAACTTTATCATAGCGTAGTGGTTAACGACATCGACTTCCGTGACGAATCTCACCGGTTCTAATCCCAATACAAACAGCATTTTTTTCAATTTATCGCTTTTTGTTTGACAGCAAGGATGTTTGTCTAAATATTCCCCCCCACCCTTCCAATCCTAACTAAGATAACGGGGCTAAAGCGAGAGCAATTAGCTAACCACCAGTACTGTCCTAACCTTATCCTTTCCATCCCTAATCTATTAATCTCTTTGAAAAAAGGGAGGTTGAGCAACCGAGTAACAAGCATTTCTCGTAGAAAAACTTCTGTCGAGATAGCTCTGTTAGGAGGCCATATGCTCCACATTAGAAGCAGACTGAATCATTCTTTTTCGCAACAAATCTGATCGGTTTTTAATCACCGCTTAGTAAGCAAAAAGTAAAACTGAATTTTAAATATTAGTCTGCGCAAGAATGTTTCAATATCATTACAAATATGTCTAATCATGTATTCTTATCTCAAATATAAATGGTTTTACCTTTGATACAATTTTAGAGCTAATAATGAACTGATTCTATTAATTAAAATTAAAAATTATTTAATAATTACGATTTGTTAATTCTACTACCTGGATTATCATAAGCGCTAGGACTTATACAAAAACCGACTTTTAAAAAACCGGTTTTCGGTTTTATACGGTTTTCGAAATTTTACAAAAAATGGATAATTCAATTAAAGTTGCGAGAAAAATTTCATTTTTTTTATGTTGTTTATTTATATACATAATAATACACAACGAAAAATTATTTGGTATTAGTCCTCAGAAAATATGAGAAACACAAAGCGTCCACTGACCGTTCTGTAACAAAATGTCTTGAGAAATGTCCAAATAATATCGAAAATACCCTTTCGCTGGGTAATGATGTGGAGCATATGGTCATTAAGCCATCAAATAAAACAGGGTTTCCCAAACATTTTCTGGAATAGAACACTTCGCAACTCCGGAAAATAAAACGGAATACTTAGCTGAATTTTTAAGATTTTTTTAAAACTGTTGCAGCCTATAAAACCATTCCAATTTTCACTCGTCAAGAGTTCCGAAAGTTAAGGTAAAAAATTAAACATTTTAGTCAATAATTAATTTATTTTAAAATATAACAGTTACACTTATTTTCGTTTATTGAGATGATTCATTCACTGGTCACATTTATTATTTCCCCCCCTTGGATTTTGAATTTTGTCTCCTTGCTTTACCTGGTCGTTTGCTCTGTTTGGACCCGGTCTTGCCTTTGAATACGTTTCTGGATTTACTTGATTTGTTATAATCCCCAAAATCAGCAGAGGAATCTCTGGTATTCAATTTGTTACCCTTTTTTTTACCTCCAAATCCGTATTTACTATTTTTCATATTTCTTTTAGCCAAACTTTTCTTCTGGGAGAAAGCAATCTTTTTACTGGTTCCGCCGTCAGCAGAATAGTCATCTCGGTCTTTCAGGCCTTTTCGATACTTCTTCACTTGACTCATTGCATCTTTCTTTTCAACCGCCCTCTGTTGCCTAGTTTGTGCCTAAAAGTAAGAAAAATATGTTTATTATTTGTATAATAACGAAATATAAACATTCTCCAAAAGTATCAAGAGTCAAAAAATGTGATCGCAGGCTCAACATCCAATAGCTTGATCAGACATTTTGAATAATTGAATCACAGACAAATCTTGATTAATCATTTAAAAAACTCTCTTAACAAATGAAAAATGCTAGAATGTTTCAAACCCTATAATCTATATATATAAAACAAAGTGAGGTTATTTACACCACGTATATCTCGAGTATTGCTGCATGGATTTCAATGATCTTTGATTTATTAAATTCGTATGCGCCTAGAATAGCAGAATAAGCATTAAAACATCGGAAAAATATCATGAAAAAGAAATTACGAAGAAAATTAATGTCTCCATACATTTTGTTTTGAAATTTGAACTTCTTCCAATGGAACGCGGACACCACGACGTTGTATGCTGTTTCCATTATATCCACGAGATGGCGTTGACTGCAACTTTGACACTTGACTGCTTGCTGTGTAGGAGCGATTTTGAGTTTTCATCGATTTTCATTAAGTTTTATTTCCGATAAATCATTCTGGTGTGAAAATCTATTTATCCAATTATGGTCGAACACGAGATGCATGTCTAATAGCGGGAACAGTGTATTTAGATTGGTTTATAATGTGGCGCGAATGAGACGCAGCTAATGTTGGTTGATTGGCTATTCTACTGGCGACGTACATTTTCAATCCGCGTCATATGCATGAATATGCGCAAGATGCAATGACATATGTTCTTCATTACAATCGTCATGATCTATTCATCACTTTTACGTGCAATCCGAAATGGATAGAAATTGTTCAACTGCTGCTCCCCGGACAAACATCAAGTAATCGGCACGACATAACCGCACGTGTATTCAAACAAAAAATCCGGTCGCTGATTGATGATGAACTACATTGTTAAGCATCGCATCTTTGGGGATACTCGATGCTGGATGTGTTTGATTGATTGGCAAAAACGAAGCTTGCCGTTTCCATGAGTGTTGCTCTATTCTGAGATACAGGGTTGTAGAGTCGGAGTCGAGGTGTTGCGTTATTTAGGCCGGAGTCGGAGTCGTGAAAAATGAGTGACTCGATTTTTTTTTGAAAAATATATTTAATTACGAGTATTCAAACAAAATAGTCCAAAGTGTTGATATTGCATGCTTCGATGACTTAAAATGATCTGATGGTATTACATATATATATGTTAAAATGAAATTATTGCAAAAATTCCTTGGAGTCGGAGTCGTTAATTATTTTTAAGCTGGAGTCGGAGTCGTCTTTTTTTACACGACTCCACACTGTGGAGTCCACAGCCCTGCTGAGATGGCACGTTATTACACTTCATCTTCATCGAAAAAAATTCAACGTCGAAAGCAAGGCAATACGGTTCCTGATCATCCGGATGTGCGTTTTACTGATGCTCTTGGTCGCATTAACACAGTTAATCTGAAGAATGACGAATGCTTCTACTTGCGGTTGTTGCTGGTGAATGTTCGTGAGCCGGCATCATTTAAATCACTTCAAACTGTCAATGGCGTAGTGTGCCCAACATTTCGTGCTGCATGTCAATATCTCAATTTGCTTGAAAACTATACTCATTGGGACACGACAATCGCTGAAGAAATAGTTTCTGAATCTCCAAGTCAGATACGCACATTATTTTCTATCATTATTTTGACATGCTTCCTTGTGAACTGTGGAACAAGTACAAGGATGAGATGTCTGAATACATTTTACATCGAATTCATGTCAGTTCAGGGAATCCCGATCTCGAGATGAATGAAGAGATACATAACCAGGCTTTGTTTTTGATCGAAGACATGTGTTGCCTTATATGCGGCAGTTTTTTAGTCAAGTTAGGAATGCCAACGCCAGATCGTGGAATGAACGACGCTTTCAATCAAGAATAGGAACGTGAACGTAAATATGATCGAAATGCATTGAAGCAATCAGTTTGAACGAATGTACCAGTGTTGAACCCTCAACAGAAGGAAATGTACGATACGTTAATGAAGGCAATTGATGATGGAAATGGTGGCTTATTTTTCCTCGATGCGCCCGGTGGAGCTGGGAGACATTCCTCATGTCATTGATTATGGCCACTGTTCGTGCGAGATATAAAATTGCTGTAGCAGTTTCTTCTTCTGAAATAGCGGCAACGTAGATAGAAGGATACCGAACGGCTTATTCAGCGTTGAAATTGCCGTTAAACCTTCAAACCACTGAAAAACTGACATGCAAGATTGTGAAACACTCAGCAATGGCCAAATTTTTGGTAGCAAATACAATCATCTCCTGGGATGAATGGACAATGGCGCACAAATGCGCATTGGAAGCACTCAACCGAACTATGAAAGATCAGCGCAATGACTCAAGATTTGTTTTGGAGGCGCAATGATTCTACTATCTGGCAATTTCCGACAAACACTACCAGTCATTCAAAGATCGACCGCTGCCGATGAAATAAACGCTTGCCTCAAATCATCGACATCGACCATGTGGCGTTATGTGAAGAAACTTCAGCTAACGACAAACATGCGAGTTGCATTTCTAAACGATCCATCTGTCGAAGATTTTTCCAAGCAATTGTTGACTATCGTCGGTAACGGCCGTGTTCCTGTTGAAGAATCGAACGGATTGATTTCGTTTCCGCCGAATTTTTGCAATTTCGTTTCAACGAAGGACGACTTCAACAAAATTTTCCCGAACATTTAATCACAAAAATCACAATTGGTTGAGTGAACGAGCAATTCTTGCGGCTAAGAAAAAAGATGTTGATCATTTAAACTTTACAATTCAAAATCAAATCGTTGGTCCACTACATTCCTTCAAATCTATCGACCGTGTAACAAACGAAGACGAAGCAACCAACTATCCAACTGAATTTTTAAACTCATTGCATCTGCCTGGCTTGCCACTGCACAATTTACAACTAAAGGTTGGCATGTTGAGGCGGTACGAAGTTCGTCGGGCTAGCTAGTTATAATATAAAATAACTTAGATTATACAAATGGAATCTTTGCCCCTCCCTCAGGCAAGCGAGCATATTCCTTCGAAAACAGTACTGCACAAAATGTGTATGTGTTGCATCGCTTTCTGATATTAGTCCCACAGTGTATGATAACTATTGGTTGTATCGATGTCTGGGCAAACTTAACACTTCCCCTACGGTGCTAAAAAATACTTCCGATATGTTGCTGGCCCTTAAAGAACCAAGTTACTGCACTCTCATTCGGTCTATCGGGCGTTCCTTCAAAAAGTCATGTCTCTCTTTTTGTATTATATTATTATTCATTAAGATTATTTCTGTTTATATTTCTAGATTTTATTTTACCCTTATAATTAATTACTAATAGTGCCGAGACATTTTGATAGATATTTTTAAAAATCCATGTCCGTGGAATGCAGGTATTTCAACGTGACTTTTGCTTGACAAGAATTGCTTGTGACTCAGTTGGTCAACTTTTGAGTAGTTTTGATGTGCCTAAATGTTTTTTCAATGGTATTTTTATTAATTTTAACACACACACCCCCCAAAATCAACACTCGTACGCCACTGCTATATACCCAAAAAAGTTTTTTGTGATTTACTCAAAACTCAAAAAAGCCTCTAGTGTGGGTTTTGCGACTTGGCGACTCATATCGAATGACGTACCGGGGCCGCAGATTTCACGTCTCCCACTACCAAAGAAATTTAAGTTATGTTAATGTTAAGAAATAGCTTATTTAACCCGTTAACAGCTAGAAAAGCTAGCAATTTTCTAAAAACTAATAAAGGAAAACTTAATATTCATTTTGTCGGACCCTTTTTCAATGATGCAAACTCTAAAAAATATTTATTGACGTCGTAATAATGACAACACACTGGTGGATAGCGTGTGTGGTTAGTAGGTATGCGACACACCGGTGGGTCATTAGCTTTAGAGTGGTCAAGCATTGTAATTTTTTTTATTGAAGAATTTTCACAAGCTTATTTAAACTGATGCGCTCTTGGACACTTTTGTAATTTTCAAAATTTACCAGAATGTGATTCTAATTTATTTACTTATATATACAAAGGTTTTTCTAAGCTAATAAGATATGAAGTGTTATTGTGATAGTGAAATGTAATTTACATTTTAACTCTTTTTACACCATGATTAACTTTTTGTGTACTTTTTCAGCAATAAGAAATGTGCTCAGCATTTGAAGATAAATAGCTGTATGACTAAGCATGGAATAAAAAAGGTAAAATAAAATTTTGTTAAAAAAAAGGAGATTAATGCGTAAATATGCGGGAGTGTGAATATGCCTTCAGGTCGTTTTGCAATAATGGTGTGATTGTGTATTTTATGTAATTGACATTGCAAGCAACAGCACAGAGATAAATTATAATAATAGTTTTTAATGCTTAACACAGTTTTATGGTTTCAAAAGTTGGATATTTTTCAGGTTGTCTGTAAGTGATGCAGTATTATAACGCATTCAACATGTTAATATTATTGTGAAAATACAATATTCAATTTCAAGTGTTTTGAAAAAATGCAGGAACGTGTGGCAGATTATTTCAAAGTCTTAGTTTTTGAAGCTGTCAAGTCATTGAATTGAAGAACTATAATAACTAGATAATTTTGATCAATAACACTGCTGATCATGTAGTGCCCATGTTCTGTAAAGTAGTATGACAACATTACGACCGTGACACTAGCGCCCTCTCTTAATGGACAACTTATAATCGTAGAAAAATAAAATAGGTATTCATTTTCACTAACCTGGAGTTGTTTTCCCATTTTCTTTTGCTGTCTTAACTGTCTGACTTTTTCTGCTCGTGCCTGTCCAGCTTGTTTCGCCATAAGATTTTGTCGCACTTTTTGCATATGAACATCAGTTTTCGCCATTTCAGCAAAGTATGTTTCCGGCCTGAGAAAAACAAACAGGTCTTTTGATATTCAATAGCCAAAAATTCTCCCTCAGTTGAAATATCATATAACATTTCGAGTACGTAAATGTAAAAATAAAGTTTCTATAAGCATAAGATAGTTCTGACGATGGCGTAAGCCGAAATAGCTATCAACCTTTAACTTTTTAAAAACTGAACTGAAATACCTTGATATTTTACCCTATTTCTATAAGCACCCTATACGTAAGATTGTTCTAAGAGTAATCAAGCACTACTGAATTCATTGCTTCTACACGATAAACTAAAGATAAGGTAGGTATACATACCCTGGCTTTATTTTTGAAAATATGAGTAATAATAAAAATTGAAGACTGTCGGTGTACTCTTTAATTCAAAATTTAACACAACTGTTAAGGCATTATCTATAGACTTAGCTCAAAAAAGGAATATATGATCTTCCTTCTCTTAGACGCATTAGAAATTGTAAAAAAAGCTTTTTACAGTGTCTCAAGCATTTTTTTTTTAAATATTTTTTTGCCGATGTTCTATATTGCATAAGGTAAACATAATAACTACTTTTATGAACGGTTTCAGATCGCATTTTATTCTCAGTTTTAAATGTTTTTGTAAAAAAAAAATAATTACAGGTAGAACCTGACTTACAACGGTTTGACATACGACGTCTCGTACTTACGACCGAAAAAAATTAGCAATTTTATTAAATTTTGAATTGTATCACGGGCCACCATTGCACACAGCCGACTTAGTAAAAAATATATATTGTGTCCTTGATTCTTCTTCAAGATTGCCGTGCTTTCCCGGAGATAATGAATGTTTAATGGCAGACGTTACTACAAAGCCCAGGAAATATGGTGTTTTTTTCGCCTTCCAAAAACTGTGAAATATGTGCAGGAGATTCTCTTTTGTTAACAGCTTAACGACCGCACGTTTTTTTTATAAAATTTCACCTGGCGAAATAAAATTTTGCAGAAAATTCGCAAAAATTGTAATTTTACTAAATTCACTATAATTTGTAAGCAAATTGAGATATCTTTACAAAATTTAATTTTCTTAGCTTCCAGATACTTCGCCTATACGCATATATTAGTCCGCCGGCCGGCAACCTTTGTTTTTCAAAGACTCAAATACGCGTCCGCGGTCGTTGAGCTGTTAATATAAAATTTAAAATAACTTTGATTATTCCACGTATTGTGTAACTAACTGTGACACGTGTTTCGCCTCTTTCAGAGGCATCTTCAGACTTACTATCGCAAAATTTGCTTTAGTAATGAAGCAAGATTGATTCTAAAATTTTAATTATGAAATTACAAAATGGAGTATGGGTTTTTTTCCCTTTTAAGGAAAGCAAAGAGGGGGGTGATTGAATCGAAATAAAGCAAACAAATAATGATACTAACAAGCTGCAATCAATCAGATTGGGATTTTTCCCTTTTAAGGGAAGCAAGGAGGGGATTATAAAGGGTCCGCCATCTAACATTTTTTTTTTCAACTAGTGCTTTTTTCGTGAATGGTAACACTTAGCTCATGTCTGATTTGACAGATAATTAGTTTTATCCTTCCGCTGAACGAATATGGTTGTGTATACGCTTGACCAACGCTGGGAAATATTGCGACATTACTTTGAAAATCATGGTAATGTTGCAGAATGTGTGCGAAAATTGCGTACGGATTTTGGAAGAAAAGAAGCACCGTCAGCTCAGTATGTTCGTTATCTTGTGAAGAAAGTGAAAGAAACTGGCATCCTCATTGATAAACCAAAGCGTGAAAAGCCAAAAACAGTGCGTACACCCGAGAATATTGCTGCTGTGGCAGAAAGTGTGCGTGAAGCGCCATCAACATCAATTCACCGTCGTTCTCAAGAATTGAACGTTTCGGAGACATCATTGAGACGAATTTTGCATAAAGACCTTGGTATGACGCCATACAAAGTCCAATTGGCTCAGGAGTTGAAGCCAACTGACCATCCAATGCGTTTTCGCTTTGCTAAGTGGGCCTGCGATCGACTTACAGAAGATGCCGATTTTGCCAAAAAAATCATCTTTTCAGATGAAGCTCATTTTGATCTTGGCGGGTATGTAAACAAGCAAAATTGTCGCATTTGGGGCACAGAAAACCCGCACGCATACATTGAAAAGCCGATACACCCAAAACGAGTCACTGTTTGGTGCGGATTTTGGTCCAGAGGCATAATTGGGCCATTTTTCTTCGAAAATGAGCAAGGAGTGGCCGTTACAGTCAATGGCGATCGTTATCGGGCCATGTTGAACGAATTTTTGTTCACAAAAATTGAAGAGGAGGATATTGGCAACATTTGGTTTCAACAGGACGGCGCTACGTGCCACACAGCCGAAGCTACACTCGATGTTTTGCGCCCTGTTTTTGAAGATCGCATTATCAGCCGCAGAGCTGATGTCGTTTGGCCACCTCGGAGCTGTGATTTGACACCGCTGGACTATTATTTGTGGGGTGCCGTCAAAGATAAGTGTTACGCCGACAAGCCAGAGACAATTGACGCTTTAAAGGACAATATTCGTGAAGCCATTGGTGAAATACAGCTGCACACAATCGATAATGTGCTTAAAAATTGGACCGATCGTGTAGGCTACTGCATGGCCAGCCGAGGCAGCCATTTGAATGAAATTATTTTCCATTATTAACCGGAAGGTTTGTACTTTCAAATAAAAAAAGAAATTTGAGAAAATATTCAGTAGTATTTTTTTATTGCATTTTTTAAAAAAAAAAAGTTATTTGGCGGACCCTATAGAATCGAAACAAAGCAAACAAATATAATCATACTACTAATGACGTTAAACATTAAAAACTAATAAACAAATGAGCTGCAATCAATCAGATAGGTTATTTTAAATTTTATATTAAAATGAACTTCCACATAGTTACCGCCGAAACCATCGAAAGTATTCTCTTTTGTTATTTTCTGACTACATAAAAAATTTGTATGCATCACTTTTAATTAATGTGAAAATCATATTTTCATAGACTTGACGCGGGTGTTTGTGATGTCAATTTACTTCGAGTTTATCTCGAGTGACTTACAATAAAATTCTCATCAAGTTTTTAACGTATCAATTGCACTCTGTTTATTTTTAGAATTTTCTGGAAAAAGAGCTTATGGGGGTCCATTTTTAGATGTAACATTTTGATACCTTGTTCCTGATTGAACATGTATCTTTCCGAAATTAAGTGATTAGCAAAGGTAGGGCTTATCCTTTTCGAAAACAATGGCTTTAAACTCGGTGATGCATTTGTTTCTTATATAAACACGAAACATTCATTTGCTAAGCGTCAGTTCAAGTTCAACCAAGCACTTGAACGCCTGAAGATGCCGAAAGGCGAAACCCGGGTCATTAGTGACAAAATCTGTGTGAATGTACATAGTTTGATTCAAATTTAATATTGAAATTCCACCAAGCACCTTCAGTCGAAATATTAAATGATCTTTTAACTTTAAAATATGTCGCATTGGCATAAGCTGTAATGCCAAATATTTTTAAAAAATGAGTACGAGGTGGGAGCAATTTCGACTACTTTAAGTGAAATCATAGCTGTAAAATATGAACCATGAACCCGGTACATGTGCAGTAAGATCACATGGTTCATATTTGAATGAATATTTTTTCATGATGACAAATAGTTTATTTTCTATCTCATTTATTATGTTGTATTTTAAGATGGTTCATACTTTAGAAGTCTGAGAAAAAAATAGAAAAAACTGTATATTTAGCTCATTTTCGTATAATCCTCACATATACCATATTTTAAGATTTCGACTGAAGGTGCTTGGTAAAATTTCAATATTAAATTTGAACCGTTCAAATTATGTACACTCCCACAGATTTTGTCACTAACGACCCGGGTTTCGCCTTTCGGCATCTTCAGGCGTTCCAAGTGCACGGATGAACTTGAACTGACAGTCAGTTCAAGTTCATCCGTGCACTTGAACGCCTGAAGATGCCAAAAGGCGAAACCCGGGTCGTTAGTGACAATATCTGTGGGAGTGTACATAATTTGAACGATTCAAATTTAGACCATATTTTGTATGAAATTCGATATACGACCAAACGTCAGGAACGTATCTCGGTTGAAGACTACCTGTACCATGTATTTTAGAGTTTTCTTATTATTTATTTTTTCTTTGAGTCTCATAGCACATATTGTTTTGAATGTGTCCGATTTTTTTTCAGCTTAGTCAAAAAAATGGAGAGGATATAATCTTTCTCCCGACGCATTAGAAATTGAAAAAACCCCTTGGTATTTTTGGCAAGTCTCTTGGTTCATCGCACTCAAGAAATTACTGTTTTAATCGCATAGTCCACCAATTATTTAAATTAGTTCTGTTTTGTAAAATTTATTCACAATACCTTTTTGTCACGATTCCCAGTTGGTGCAATCTTTGAATGCCATCGATGACGGAAGCCTGAGCTTGCCGATGCAAGAGAGTCTCTCTTTTGAATTCATTCAATACCGGGTCTTCGCTTATGTCGATGGAAGGCAGCTTTGCGTTGTTTGCTCGTATATTTCTAAAAAAAATCGTGAAAGAAATGAATATAATCAATCAGTGATGACATAGCATGTCTGTTTGGTTCTGTAAGGCAAACTACTCACATCTGTCTCTGAGCGGAATCTTGCAATTGAACAGCGACATCGGGGGCCATGGGTGCTGGTTTACTTACCAAGTCCAATGTTTCAACCCAAGGCAATTTTAAATGCATCTCATTTATTTTCATTTTCATATCAGCCACATTGTTAGCAGTCTTTTTGCTCTCTTTCAAAATCACCTCATTCAATCCTGGCTTGATTAGTCCTTTGGCAAAAGCCTCTTGTAACTAAAATAATACATTTTCATAATTTCGAAGTTGGAGTGTGTGTGTTAATCGGTTTATTTAATTATATACTATCATTCAATGACACTGAAATATGATTAAGTAATATATATTTGGAAAAAAAAATAAGATGAAGATTCTGCTTTATTTATGAACGCAACTCTACAATTTACAACAAAAGGACATGACAAAGCGCTCCTGATCTAATATTAAGGATACATTAACACATCGTTATACCTCGGCATCTGAATCGCTCACTTCGGAATCACTTGTATTCATTTCAAATTCAGTCATGATTTTAGTAACCTCTCAATGCCTACAGACCGTGAAATACTATGAGAGCAAAAAGTATTATATGTGAATTCTTTCGCTTTGCAGTTTTTTCTATGATATTAGTCAATATTTAATTCTTCTGATTGGCCTTTTTGTGTTATGACTTCAGAGACAAATCGTCGCAACTTCAAACCAACGATGGTCTAACAATACTATACAGACCCACGTGTCGAGTGACAGTTGTCGATGATTGCATATCATAAGCAATTTATTGTTTATGTCATACTATAAAGTTAAATAGTCTATGACTTCAAAATTAGTAAGCTTTACACAGGGACGCTGGAAACAGGGATTTTGTTCCATCTGCCCAGTGTCATAGCCCCCTATACTACAAATCTTGATAAATATCAATGGTACTAAATATTTGACAATTAAGTGTTTATTCATTAAGCTGTAATTTAATGAACTGATAAAATAAATTATGAATTTATAATTTACAATCTTTGCCAGGCGTGGATGTCATTTTAACTTAATATCGATATTTACTTACTTTTAATGGATATTTTGATGAATCATTATATTGGCGGAAGATAATAATCACTGAGCAACCTTGAATGGTTTAAAATTCAAGTTTAATGTACAATATATCACGATTTATTCAATTATATGGCATTGGCACAAGACACAGTTTAAAAAATTCAATATGACGGCCGTAGCAGTTAGGAACAGAAATTATACGTCAATATAAATCATTACATTTTGTAAGTGAAGGGTGGTTTTCGAAGAACTTTTAACTGTAGAATGATGCCTAAGTAGTCACAGAATACACTGTTAAAAAATCTTCAACTCAAATACATTAAATTCAACGAAAACAAACTTTTAATGCGGAGACACATAGAATCAATCACTGGGTTTCCATACAAACTCTATGTAAATCGCTAGTCGACGACAAACTCATGACGGACACAACGTAAATTGCGTGGTGCTATTTGTACTTGGCTTTTGATGGAGGCGGTAATGCCAGTGTGCATGAAAAACACGGTTCATCTTATCGCGTATGACTGCGCCTCGGTGGTAAACCTGTTAATAGAGGCTTGTACACAATGGCGCAGTCGTCCAGGATAAGATGATGTGCGTCCGAGTGTGCCAGAAATCAGCCAAATATGAAAAGACCTCGACCAACCAATCACTCACACCATCATGTACAAGTCGAACGTTTTTACACCATACGTGCTATCAAGTTAATAAATATATATAATTTGCCTTATTTCATTACCATCTACAACCAAAGCCGCGGCCAAACAGCGCCACGCAATTGACCTCTAGTCCGTGTTACTGCTGTCTTCACTAACGATTAACATAGAGTTTATATGAAAATCCAGTGATCGCTTTTTTATATCTCCGCATTAAAAGTTTGTTTTCGTTGAATTGAATGTATTTGAGTTGAAGATTTCTTCCCCGGGCGGCACATTTTTAGGGGCGCCAATTTTGGTCTACTGCAAAAATCAAGAATGTGAAGTGCATCGCTGGAATCTGAGCAAAATTAATTTTAATAAATTTTACTCGGGGCTGAGACAAAAATAAAATAAACCACTAAATTTCACAAATTTACGAACTCTTACTAACGCCCGAGACGAAACGACTCAACTTGTTAGTTAACACGTGTAAAAAAACATGAATAATCATAAATGTCACCATGCGTAAGATTATTTATTTTCACAATACACAATGGACTTCAGCGGTAGTATATTGTTTTTATATATATATATAATTGTGACTGCGCGACAAACCAAAATTCAATATTCGTCATGTTTGGTTAAGGAGAAATGAAAGCACATTTTTTAAAGTTATTTTAGTGTATTACAGATTTTCTGAGGAAGCCGTTTGTTACATTATTACGGACATTGCATCGTTTGTTTCAATTGTATTCTTGACGCAAGAAAAAATTGTTAGTACACACAAACTATTTAATATTTCATAATAATTAATCGTTTTGTATAAAAATTCTAATTATTTTATTAAGATACTGTAAAAAAATGTCGAGTGTGGCTTAAATGAAATTCATCGATTAATAATCAAATGTAATAAATCGATTTAATTGAACATTTCATTAAAATAATAATGTATAATAATATATACATACTAAATAGGCTTTGTTTTAAAAGTTTTTAAATAAATCTTGTCTCTTATATCATACATTAAATGAGCCTTTGAGAGGTAAAGTGAGCCAAGTAGTAAAATAGTTAAACAATTCTATTGGACTTCTTAGTACAATCACGTCTTTACTTGGTGTTCTGGTGGATTGCATATTTTTATTATAGTGAGATAACACTACACCCGGTCCTCTTTTTACGTGAGTTTCTTAGACGGCACCATTTCTTTTTTAACGCCATTTACTCGTTTTTCCTTCCTTTTTTTATATAAAAAACGGTAAACTTTTTTGAACAATAAAAGGGAAGACTTGGTCAATAATTCAAAAAACTATGCAAAAAAATTGTATTAATTTAGATATAGTCATGGAACGAAGATGCAGAAAGAAAAAAACAATGCCTGGTGAACTAGCAAAAGATGATGGATTGCCATATGATATTGAATTGAGGCGAGAAATTTTCTCTTCATTGGACAGAGTTATAAACAAAATAACTCTCAGGTTTGATCAGCTTAATTTTATAGCAGAAAAATATGCATTTCTTACGCCGTCTAATATTTTGGATGAAAACTACGAATGTATTCTTAGTAATAACCACGAGGATATTGACGAACAAGAATTCCACGTAGAGGGAAAAAGGCTGCAAAATTTTATAACCGTTGCTGCCACACAAGATATAACCAAAAATTGGATGGAAGGCCCATACGAACTACTGCAATTTATTGAAAACTATAGCCTTGGTAGTTCTATGCCAAATATTGTTATAATTTTAAGAATTTTTCTCACTATTGCTGTTAGTGTAGCAACATGTGAGAGAAGTTTTTCTAAATTAAAAATGATTAAAAATTATTTAAGATCCACTATGAGTAACCTTCGGTTAGCAAATCTTGCCATACTATCTATAGAGCACCAGCAGACAAATAACATAGACTTTGACACTGTTATCGATGATTTTGCTGCCAGGAAAGCAAGAAGAATATCATTGTAGTGCTAAAATTATTTTTTGCCAAAGATTTTTCTAGTTTCCTTCATAAGCCTAGATTTTGTTTTTCCTTGTATTTTTTTAAAAGTTAACTTAACATGTATAATATACATAAATATTTAGACATGTATTAAATTTCATAGTATTTAAATTTCTAGTTTTAAGTTTGACTCGAGGGAATAAATAAACAATTGTAATATTGTTGTCGTAGCAGATTTATGCAATATGACATATTTGAGAGCTTAAGTTTTTTTTTATGCAGAATAAAGTAAACTAGCTGTAAGCCCGTTGACCTCAACGGGTGGATTTTTTTTGCATTTTTAAGTAGTCAAAAAATTTACAGGCGTCAAAAATAAATTACTAACCTATTTATTGAATAATCCATAAATTCTGATAGTAAAAGAAATATATCTCGGGGCGTATATCGACAGCCCTGCCCTGCAGTATTTAAATTGTAAGTTATTTATTTTTGGAATAATGTTCTAGTTTGCTATCAACTATTTTTCGTAATAGCAGAAATTTCGTAAGTTATTGAATTTTTGGAATAATGTTTAAGTTTCACAACCCTGCAGTTTGAAATCTTGGAATTTTTAGAACAATTCAAATTCGTTTAGTGCAAGGTTTCACCCACAGATGTCATTATTAGTTCACTAAAAATTTAAATAGAGTTTTTTTTTCGTTACCATCAATTGGTTACCATCAATTTCGTAGAACAGTGGGTTAGCTGTCCGAACGTCGCGCATGAAAATTGGGGCCTGGTATCGAATCCCACAGCTTGAGAGAATATTTTTGGTTAGTATGAAAATTAATTGTTTTTACACATAATAAAATAAAAATGTCATGATTTCAAAAATTCACTCATAGACGTCAGAGAAAAATGAAGAAATGAATTAATGGTGACAGCGCGGCAAGGTGGGGGGAAGGGGGACCGTCTTTCTTGACGTCATCGAAAAGGCGAAACCATATAAAAACAAAAAAAGTTTGTCTTTAGTATGAATAAAAAATGGCGACAGCGGGGCTGGGGAGGGGGAGGGGACCGTCTTTCTTGACGTCATCGAAAACGGGACCGACAGACGGAAAGACTAACATTATCGACTATTAATATATAGATTAAATTTGAAATGAAATATTTTGAATCAATGAAATATTTTATATTTTGAAAAATGAAATATTTTAAATCTATTGTAATTCTAAATATAGTTTTGATTTATTTTGTCGTAAGTCAATGAAATAATATATATGATATTTTCGATGTGCATTAATCTTCTCATTGTTAGACCATCACGATTATGATGTAAAAAATGCCGCCATTCTATTATAAAAGAAAATGTATTTGGCCAATCAATTTTAAACGTTTGTACTATTTTTGGCTTAGAAAGTGTACTGTTAAGAGTTAGGAGTCGGAAATAATTTCATTTCGATTTACAAAACGAATATTTTTTATAGCACAAACCAAAAATGAAAGTGGTGAATGAAAAAAATCAAAGTCATATCCTCCCTAGCGGGAAGGGAGCGGGAAAAAATTAATGTGTTTACTATTTTTTTTTGCTTTCTACAATAATTGTTTGTTTTTTATATATTTTTATTTTATATATAAAAAAATATAATTTATATAAATCTTTTTATTATTTATTCATCATAGTATGCAAACTGATTTAAAAAAAAAATACTAATAAAATTGCCGTGTTGAATTTACCTAAGGTTCGCTATTACGCGTGACTAGGGAATCCAATCCCGAGCCAAAATGTTGATCCCGGGATTTCGGGATTAGAATTTTTCGATCCCGGGATCCCGGGACCAGTACATTTTTTTAATAAATACAAATTGATAATATTGGTGAAAAATAAATTAAACAATTTATTCTACATGATATAACCAGATGTCGACTATCAATACCTTATCAAAAAGCTCTCTTAATCTCAGCTATTCGCGACGTACAGGTGAACAAGTGGATTTTTTAACAACTCGTAAAAAAAATATGTGCCATAATTATTAAACGTACTTAAGGCGACTCAGTAGGAATGCAAAACTTAAATTTGACCTACAGCATAAATATTGCACTGACTGAAATAGGTAACCACCACTATACGTATTTTTACAGTATCAAAACAAGCAAAACATTTTTATATTTCATTACAAAAATAACAATACCACCTAACACACGAATGGGTATATAGACAGTAATGAGGTATTGCAATGTACATGGTAGCAACAGTAAGCTATCGTATTTCATAAAGTAACGGTTTTCGGAGAAGCAAAGCAAACCATACAATACAAAATTCTCAAACTTTCTCTAATATATTGAAATAATTAATTTTTATTTTTAATTTTGTATAACCTATTTGTTATGATATTGTTTTAATATGATTTGTTATGATATTGATATTGATGAATACAGTTTTGAAAAATATTTTTGTTGCATAAAAAGATTAAAACATAAAAAATATTGATATAATAAGATTAAAATAGAAAAGTATTGAGTAAAAGAATTATAAGTTGCAATTGATAGTTATTTCTGGTTCGCGCTATAGTTTTCACTATGTATTTAATCCGAAAATTATCTTAACTTTGTCTTATATTTCGTGTTAGACAAAAAACTTCGATATTTTTAAATTATTGTAAGTTAAGTAATCCTTCTTATCAAATCGATTGAACATTTCGCACAGTGAATTCTTTACTCTTTTTATTAATAGCGTCTAAAATGTATTGCGGATTCCATATTTCTAAAGACCTTGTGAATCTAGGATCCAAAATCTCAGGATGATCCGTTGGTTCCTGATAGTGGTGCGTAAAAACAAAATATTTTCATATAATTTGATAAATCGGTTCCAAAATCGTGTAAAAAAGTACCAAAAATGTATGAAAAAGCGTAACGGTGCCGTCCAAAAAAATCGCGGAAACTCAAAATCGCGTAAAAAAAAGGATTGGGTGTATATTTTACTGAATGCGCGGAATAACAATATTTTTTATCAGAAAACTTAATTATTCCACTGATTGCTTAGAATGAATGTAAACATCATTAACCAATAGCTTGACGATTAATAGTTGGTCTGAAAACGCTTCTCGAAAAAGCCAAATACGTGTTACAATTTGTAAACGGTCAGTGGAATAACAAAGTTTATTTGTTATAAAATGACTTTTTCTTAAGTGACTACCGAAACTATCGAAAATATTCATAATCCATGTTAATAATTCTTTCAAGCCATTAGCAAATTTTATTATGTGCTTATTTTTACTTCAAGTTTATATATAGCCTAACTCAATAAGGAAGAAACTAAATAAATATTATATCTTTTCAAATAATTTATATCGAATGCATAAATATATTCGTATTTTTTTATGTTTGAGAACCTCCTCTTGTCGTCAATATATAAGTTCAAAATTCAGGGTTGTATCGAGAAAACATAATACTAATAATATTAAAAATAATTCAATACATGCGATTGATTTGAATATTAATGTATTGTTGGTATAACATTGTTACATAATTTGGTAAGTTATCGAAAAAATATGGTCTTCAATCATTTAATATAATAGATAAATTAAAGTCGTTAAGTTATATCGGCTGCATCGGACTAACTTTGTTGGGTGGTACAAAACAATGACTTAAATGTATGAATAAAAATATTTCACAAGTTTATTATGTATCCATACATATGTATATATATTTGTCATATATAAATTTCGAATATTTTCTAGCATTCTGTTTTGTTCAATTATAAGTTTAAAAAAACACGTTTGACGGTAGAAAAATGTATTCAATTAAAAAAACTTAACGTTGCAAAAAACATGGTTTACCATCCGTATATTATGTAAAAAATATTTACTATTAACATCTTAGCTTCTCCAATAATTTTCAAGTTTTTTTTCCATTTAGATGACTTTTATTCAACTACTGTTACTATTATATTGAATAGAATCTCTTTTTAAAACCATTGCCGAATAATTATTTCAAAATGCTTATCCATAAACTAAAGTAATACTGGTCTTTACAAGTATTTCGACTGAACAAGACATTATTGTATTATAAATAATAATATTATTTATCAGCGCTTTGCGCAACCCTAACCCCAACCGATATTTAACCGTTTTTTATGGTAGTGTAAAAAATACATTGCTTTGATTCATATCTCTAATGTTCGTTGACCAGTGATTTAAAAATATCTAAAGAAATTTTCGACACGTCCACTCTAGACCAAGCCTCATCTCAAACTGAGCTCAAACTGAAGAATGGTAGGTAAGAAAAAGACATCCCCGAAAAATGGTTACCATTTATTGGTATTATTATTTTTTTTTTCTTTTAAATGTAAACAATAAAATGTTTTATCATTCCAATTTTTTGTAGAAGTATTTATGATCCAACTGTGCTTTAAAAATCAGTCAGAAAAAGTGGGAGAAATGGTACATTTCAAATGAATGTACAATCATTACAAAACATAAATTGGAAATTCTGCTCAATTCACTTTCTTAAACAAACCTTTATCTGCATTTTTTTCTAAGACATTAAACTTCGGTATCTTATAATAATCTCTAAAAATGATCTCAACGTAAAGCAGTTTTTCAAATTCCGTTTTTTGTGTTTGCCGTGTTTCCTTTAAAATTTGACTATTCTCATGAAAAAAAAATGCAATAGTGTAAAAAAGCGTTTGGAAAATGTAATTATTGAAAAAAAAAATTTTTGAGTGAACGGTTCACGAGATTTAGTCGACGGCAAACGATCGATTTACTCTGTTTTCAGGCGCGAAGGTACTATATCCTCTTAATATGCATACATTATGTAAACATACGCAATATAACTTAGAATAATTAATGTCGATAGCTGAAAAAAGTATCTACCTACTTCAGACTGCAAGATTGAAGAGTTCTTAAATTATCGTGGACATACATTCTTAATTATTTAAATAAAGTAAATGTATATAAAAAATACAAACATAAAAATGAAATACTAAATAAGTTAAATATTATTTTAAACTATGCCCGAAGTTAATACAAGATCATCAATTTATCCGCCATTTAGTATACGGTTTTATTGTTCAAAGAACCAATAAAAAATATTTTTATAATTACCATATCCGGTGACAAGTACTTTTGTAGAAAGATCATTTTTTACAATGAAAATAATAAGAACATTCAAAAGAAATGGTCAAAGTGAGAATAGATTTTCAACTCTTGCAATAATATTAGTTGAAAATCCTTTATACAATAAATTAAACGAAATGCGGTTATTGATGACTTTTGTAAGATGGAGGGAGCGTCGAATAAAATATTTTTTCAAAAAATGTAGAAATTAAATTTAAAAATTCAAGTTATTGTTCTCCTCCCCTCTTCGCACGCCACTGATATTTATCATATTGTTCATATAGAAACTGACTGAAATAAACTTTAGTTGAAATGTGTTGTATTACAAAACTAATGTACATATAAAAATAGAACAATAAGTCACGCAAAAAAAACAGTCATTGATATCTGATAACATTCATTAAGATATTCAAAATAAAAAATAAAAATTAAGATATTGATATTGCAATTTGAAGCTTAACAATAAATATCATTTTTGTTATCTTCAAATGCATTCAAATATAATTTACTAAAGTATGCTTGGCTTCAAATTACTTTTTCTTTAGCGGTAATTGTTATCGCAAAGCATTAAAAATGAGCTTTGTTTATTATGTGCGTGAACATCCGTTCGACTTGAAAACTAACACGTTTCTGTTTGATAAGTAAACCAATCCCGAAATTTCGGGATCATATATTCTAATCCCGGGATTGAAATGTATCGAAAAATGGACGGGATCCCGGGATCCCGAGATTGGATTCCCTACGCGTGACATCACCGGCCGGACAAAATAGTGTTGAGTGTTGAAGACATATCGGATACTAATTTTATCAATAATGACGTAAGAGCCGATCGGCTTTGGCATTTCTCGCCAGAAGGAGCAAAGGCCGATTTATCGGCTTTTGGGAACTGAGAGGTTAAGGGGGCGGCAAACTGGCTGATCACCATGGGCGGCACGTACCCTCGCTACGCCACTGCCTTTACGTTAGTACATACTGCGCCTTCTTGTCGTCCACTCCGGCGTCTTAATCTGCAGCGCAATCAATGGTGTAGTGCTGACTAAAAAAGTCTGGGAGCGCTTATTAATTATAATATTTGAATGCTCTTTAGCCGCAGTGATCCAATTTCCGCACCAACAAATTTTCAACAAAACGTTTTTTGAATACATTATTACAAAAACTAGCAAACTTTTTCGATAACGATGCAGAATAACTCGGTTCATAGAAATAGGCTGATTGATTTTGCAGATTAATACTATTTATTGCAATTTCCAAAGAATTAATTTAAATTTTGCAAGACAAAAGTTGCATTAACATTTGAATTATAATTACAAAATTTATTTCTAAATATTTCACAACAAGAACATATGTACATCAAACCTTCTTTTGAAAATTCCTGTTTGAAATAACACGACCAAATGTAATGGAAACCATCTTTCATTTATCTATACATACTGCATCTTTTTTTAACACTATCCCCGTGTAAAGAGAGGATTGAGCGTACCTCAAATTTAATTTTACTAGCGGCCCGAAACCATCATAATTTATTTTTTGCGGCCCACCAGACGAAAATGGTTGTGCATGCCTGCTTATTAATTTATATTGCTAGAGAATACACACATGTAGGTCAACACTGTCTTATCTGCAAAAAAAGCAAAACTCTATCCAAATTGACACTGCATTTGGTTCGGTGATGTAATAAAAAAGTTTTTTGAAAATATTTACATGGAGTTTTTGCGCTCTATATCAATCATCTGCAGCTGTCCTCGTCAGTCGCGGACTTCCATAAAAGCGAATGAGGCGGGTGCTTGGGGTCTCAGAATTTTAGGGACCTCAAAAATAGCTTATTTTATGTACATGCATAAACCACATATTTTTTTAAAAGATTGCCATATATTTTTTATTATTTTACATATATTTTATGACGTATTTATGTTATCCAAAAAACAGAGCTTCCAAAATTTATTGCACCTGGGGTCTCTCATGAGCTTAATCCACTACTGTCCCTTGTGGCTCAAAAAAATGTTTTTGTCAATCTTTCTTTATTTAATTTAAGATTTCGACTGAAGGTGCTTTCTTTATTTAATGCAATATTCCTACAACATCGAGTGAATAAGATGGGTTATCTGCATTATATAAGGTACTTGGTATAAAGACTACTTCTAAAAATATTTATTCCCCTTAGTTTTAATAATTTGCAGTAAATTATACTATTTTTTTTTGGTCACAAGCCACCACGGTGTAATAAACCTGTATTGATGTAGACTAGGCTCAACATAACTTTGCCGTCGGGCTCTAGGGTGACCATGATGTAATATATATTTTTTAATAATTAAATTATCCATTTTTTTTAACCATACCCGCTCCCAATGTGGAGCATATGGACTCCTAATGGAGTTTATCTCAACAGAAGTGTTTCTACGAGAACTGCTTGATACTCAGTTGCTCAACCTCTCTTTTTCCAAAGAGAGTAGGGATAGAAGGATAGAGCTAGGACAGGACTAGTGGTAAGCTAATCGCTCTGGATACGCCCCGTTCATAGGATAGGATGAGTGGGAGAGGGGATTTTAACTAAGAATTGATATGGTCTTTGAAAAAAATCTTTTTCAGAATCTTCCTGGCGGTCGATTTTATTTAAGTATGTACACACACCAACTACTTAGAAGCGGGGAAAAACAGGAAACTATCATTAAGCCTATTCACTTTACTAATGTAGCATTTTATCACTTTGTCAAAAGTTTCCTAAATTTTAATTATGTTTGTAATTACTTTCAATCGCCATTCTAAATTTATTAATCTGAGATGACTTTTTAATTATATGTTAGATGTGTTAAACATTTTAATTTTGTGTTATTTTAGAATCACTTTTAATGTAATTGGTAATTTCTTTTCAATGCCAATTGTTGTTTATAACTGTTCATTTTTGTATAAATAGCATGGTTAAATTATATTGCCCCCCGATCCCCCACATTCACATGTTTGGTTATCAACATCTGCTAAAACCCCGATCTCCAAAACCTGAACGACTGCCGCAGACACTGTAGGTTTGACCTCCTCTCGAGGATAAATAACAAAAAAAAAGAGGGAAAAAAGATTAAAAAAATAATAATTATATATAAAAAAAAACAGATCAAAAAATATATATATTAACTGATTAGATAAGCATAACCCCAATTAATTGCAGCTCGAGGTTACTGAATCAACCACTAGTGTCACATATAATGCCTACGAATGAGAACTAATACCACCACAAAAACAAAACAAAAACCAAAGACCACGCACCCGCCTACGCCCAGGTAAATCCAGGACGCTACGCGGGAAAAGCAACATCTAAATACACCAGATGAAAGGGAAATTGGAGCTCGGCTCCACCAGCCCCATAATTTGATGTATAGATATCAATCAAATATTTCTTATCAGTTGACGATACTCGTAATGAGCGAAACCGGTCCTGACATATTAAATAAAGTGGAATGAAGTACAAAGGAATATTGTGTTTTTACTAATATAATGCCTTTCCACCAAGTATTGACAGTGAACACCCTAAAAGTGACTTTATGTTTTTATAAATACTGCCGAAATTTTGTTATATTTTCTCTATGCTTTAAGAAAACATTGTGGATTTTTCCTTTTTACTAAATGTGATTTAGAAAATGTTGCTCTATGGTATACTCATCATTAGACCAATCAAAGACAGAAACTTTAGGTTTATAGTATGAAAAAACGAATAACCGGAAACCGGAAAATATGGATTTGTGCTTTCGAGGCTAAAAATCGACTGTTAACGTAGACCCCTTGTTTTGTTCAATGTAAAACTATGGCCGCCATCTTTAGTTTAGATGTATGTTTTTCGACGTCGATAAAAACATTCGAGCCAATTGTTGGTTATATTCATGAACGTTGACCAATGTGACTCTCGAAATAGAAAAACAGTGTGAAATATTTTGATGAATTTCTATTTCGACGCGGAATCTCAAGCATACTAGTGATTTCACTATGTTTACATCCATGTTAGAATTTTTTTGTTGTGTTGCTGTCAATTAAAAGGTAAAGGGTTCTATATTTACTAATATCTGCTCTCTATCTGCTCGAATTTAATTATCTTATCGCATGCGCCGATTAAGTTAATTTTTATCAATCTTGCAATGTATGTTTATTATTATTTTTCAGATTTGACTCGAGATTTCTCCTGAAGTTTTATTTGATATTGTCGATATTTTCTTGATTGCGCGTCTGGCGAGCATGCAGTGCCTCGAATAATCGTGACATTTGGCTCTCAAACATTACCTATAGTATTCAGAGACTGAAACGAATGTTTTGTTGTTGTTTAATAATGGCGTTTTTCATAACCCCTTTTTGTTACCGTAACAAGTTTGCGTCGTGTTTCAAGCGAGAATGAAATATCGGTACCACACATTTTAAAACTTAAATGTCACATTAAAAAAAATATTGGATGAACAATTGTTTCTGTTCAAGCCCCTGAATATTATGGTTCCTGGAATCATAAAATTTGACCAAAAATAAACTGCTTACAAACTTGCTGTAGTAATCTTAAATCTACAATAATAAATAAATCAATTGCACAACGGTTACGCTTTTGAAAATAATGTTTTTAAACCTATCAGCTTAATCTTTTAATATGTTAAATGGCTTTTTAAAATCACTGCAACACCCACTAATAGGTATGTTAGTGGTAAAGGCTATAACGGAGGTGGGGAAACTGGTCTTCCAGGCCCTTGAATTCCTGCACTTTTTATTATATCTAGTTGATGTTACTTATATGCAGCCTTGTAAAATTACAGATGAATAAATGCTGCCTTCTGACATGAAAAGTTTCCCCCACCATGATCTTTACCGAGCGATAGTAGTAGCACCCATGAATAACTATTGAGAAAAATTGTGTATTGGTGTACAAAATGGCCAACGCTTGTACTATAGCTTTTATAGTTTCTTTTATTTCTAAGCAATCAAACATAAAAAGAAGATGAATGCTGCTTCTGAAATATTGATTGAAAATTAATGAATTATGTTATACCATTTATTAAAAAATTCTCACTACCAAATTGATGGCAGAATACTCGAACAGTAAATTATATAAAATCTAGGTGTGTAAATATATGATGGTAAGTCGGCATTTCTTGGTTGATATAGGTTTTTTGTGTCGACTTATTTACCATCAGAAGTCATGCAATTGTAACCAATATTTCATAATCAATATCCTAAAAAACGACTTTTAAAGGTCATGTAGAGATTTTATTATTTTTTTAATTACTGTAATCATGACTGTTTTGTTTCCTCCCTAATTTTATTTTGGCAGGAGTTCCAATTTGAATATACACAGAATGTGAAAGCCAAAATATACTGTCATATAGTGAAGTGTTACTGATATTTAAAAAATCATAAACATAGTTATCTTTCATGGTCATAAGTTTTTCATACAAGTGAACCTATGAACCTTTCTAATGTTAAAATCAACTATTTTTTTCCATTATCAATTTTAATTCAATCCACATTAGCAGCAACCAGTATGTGATAACAAAATCTGCCGTAGGTCAGGTCATATTGCCATTTCGATTAAGTATTATTTAAAAAAAAAAATTGAGGAAGGTGATAGTGCACTGACATTGATCTTTGACATATTGCCATAGTCCAGTGGTCTGCAAACTCATTTGTCAACTGAGCCAAATATTAAATATACGATTAAAATTTATTTTGAGCATCATGTTATTCACTACATGATGCATTGTGTATCTCTTTGGAGCCAGTATATATAGCTGAGCAAAATGTAAGTTTAAGCATAGTTCTGACGATGGGAAAAGCCGAAATAGCTATCAACTCATAAATATAAAAATCTGTAGAAATAAAATATGTTGATATTTTTACCCTATTATTTGAAAAAGTGATTTAAAAATCGGAAAAATTACAGTATTAATGAATATTGATTTTATTAATCATATTTCTAGTAGAAATGTAACAATTTTTCTAATGTTAGCGCTGAAAATTGTCTGAAAACGAGAAAAAAACATTGCAAACATCCGGCAGTTCCTCTGTATACGATAACTTACATGTTACCAAATCGTGTGCCGGCTGCGACGTTTTGTACCAGTCAAGGTCAAACACGTGCATACAGATACGCATACTGCGAGGTGCACCGGCAAACATTTCTGTATTGGTGAGTGTATCCCCGATATATCGACAAATTATTTATTTCCTTCGCTCCAGATGAATAATTATAACAAACATTTTATATAATTCGTAATTATATTACGGAGAAATACATAAATTCTGAGCACTATCTATTTCTTATCGATACTCACATTATTTATGTCGAATTGTAGTAAATACATATACCAGGGAGGGAAAGGTTAATAACAATTTACCTACCTATATAATTTAAATTCCAATCGTATAGTTTGGTATTTGGCTCAGTTAATGAGTTTGCCGACCACTGCACTAGGCAATTACCGTTAGATCGATTTTCATATTTATTGTAATGTAATCTAAGTTAACTCAACCTGACATAACCTAAGTCAACATTCAATTTTCTTCCAACAAGTTGCCTTCGCCCCTGACAAAATAATCAGACCCGCGCCTTGTATGCGTGTGGTACTCGATTATATGGGCGGCCAAAGCAAATGAGAAAACTACTTTTTATTTTAAATATAATTAGTCTTTGGGAATTGTATACCATTTATGTTGCTTACACATGATAGGTTTATATCTTAAATTTTTAATCTGTAGAAGGCTGAGATATAAATTATTGCCATCAAGGGCTCCCCAATAGAACTGTGTGCAAATTACATTGCAACAATTTCAGTCTTCTTTATCTAGAACTGCCGTTATAGGCTTATAAGGTACTGCTATTTTTAACCTTTAAACAGCGCTCCATATAGGGACTGCGGATTTTCCTCATTCCCTGCCCAGCAGTCCCTAGAAAGACCAGCGAGTTTTGCGACAATATAACATTGATTTACAATAACGTATCTTACTTACAATATCTTTATTTGGTGTCGTTCCGTTCATCATTGTTGGTGAAATCCGATTTTCTGGTCCGTTCGTGATCACCATATTTATAATGATTTGAGAGGGTTGGACCTACCCCCTCGCATTTTTTTTCGTAATGGAATTGGCAGTTTGAGAAACAATTTGATATTTCTTGGCAATACTTCTATTGGAGAGGTTGCCTTTATGTAATGATGCAACAGTTGCATTTTTTTCTCGCTCGTGAGATAAGTTATTGTCGCCATTGTGAAAAAAACTTTTATTTATCAAAAAAGTAAAAAAAAAATATTAGTAATTTAATTAATAAAGATTAAATCATAAATAATAATAGAGTACTACCTACATGACAATTTCTCTTTTAAAAAATTACATTCACTTAGAATTTGTCACACCATCTTACTTTAAAGAAAAAATATCAAGTGGCTAACGTATTCTGGTAGGGGACTGTATAAGGATTTTTTTCGGTAATGTCAACCAAGAAACATTTTTGCAACCACTCATTGTTTCGTAATTTGAGAATAGCCATATTATCCTCGGTCATAATGGAAAACTTCTTCCCGTAACTCAAAAAATCGTTAAGTTTTTTGAACAAATTAAATATTTTACTACAACATTATAAAAATCTATGATCCGGTGCTTGAGGTATATCAACTTTGAAAAAATTGTTGGGAACAATTTTCAATATGCAGAAAGTGTGACGAAGACTATTACAAAAATGTCTGCCTCAGATGTGCAATATCAAGAAGACCAATAGGCGATACCTGAGGGGAGGAATAAGGGTACTATACTTCTGAAGATTTTCAATGCTTAGATATCGCCAAAAGATGTGTTTAATGTTAGGAAGAATGAAGAAAAAAGCTTGAGACAATTTAAGTATCCTAAAAATGCCTACTCATCTTTGCACAATTACCTCAGTATAAATGTGCAACCGTTTTCCTTCCTTGATAAATTGTAATATAAAAATGATAGACAAACATCCTCAGTAAGTAAAATGCTGAATGGAGAGAGTGAATGTTATATCAATCACGAAACTGGTAGTGACCATTATTGTGTTTTTATGTATGTATTCTTGAAAATAACATACGTGATCTTCTTTTTCTAGGTTCCAGTGCTGGCACTCAAAATTTTCACTCTCCGCGCTGAAGGGAGCGAACTCCGGCTCGGCGAGCGGTCTAACTTGCAAAATGATAGTGACGAAAGAATGTTTGCTCAAAAAGGAGAGTACGATTCTGAGGCCCGGCTGGTAAGATACATTGTTCATTTTGTATTGAATATTATCAATAGATTCCTTAGCTCATCGCTACTCTTAACTTTTTTGGGGTGTGAGGGCCAGTGTATATTTTCCGGTGATACCTGGGGACCGGCTTCATCATTTTAATAAAACTAGCTGTAAGCCCGTTGATCTCAACGGGGGTCAGAAAATTTACTGGTGTGAAAAATAAATTATAAACCTATTTATTGAATAAGCCAGAAATTCTAAAAGTAAAAGAAATATACCTGGGGGCATATATTGACAGTCCTGCACTGCAGTATTTAAATTGAATATAATATAATATTAGAATAATTGAAATGTTTAAGTTTGCTAACAAATATATTTCGTAGAAGAAGAAATAGACCTCGTGGCGTATATCGACAGCCATGCAGTATTTAAATTGTAAATTATTTAATTTTTGGAATAATGTTTAAGTTTGCTAACAATTATTTTTCGTAGTAGAAGATTTTAAAATAAAAGTCGAAATATAGTTCTATAAAATATCCATACCGTCATTAGAATATTCCTAATGCATGTAAGAAATTAAAAAGATTTTCATGGCCGGATGCAAAATATGACCATACCTTCCAATAATCGAGTCAATGACACTAATCAAAATCTATTAAATCAGCTCCAAAAAATCTTCGCCCAGCCCTATAATTATAGCTTCGAAAAATCGAATCAGTATCTTTGATTATTTAAAAAACTTTGTGGCGATGCAAACTTTCAAATAAAGTTCTCTCAATATTATTACGATGCTTCAGTTCTAAGCCAGGAAATTTGAATTTTAAATATAAAAAGACGTCCATTCCAATTGGACTAACGACAAATTCAAAAATATGCGATTCAAAATAAGCCGTTAGCATTGGTCGAAAAATGTGCTGTTCAAAATAAACCCTTATCATTGGGCGAAAAGGACATTACGATGTACATATTTGTGATATATTTGTGAAAAGTGATTACAGTGGAACCTCGATTCTACGTTTTTCAAGGGACCGTAATAAATGAACGAATAATGCGGGAAACCGATAATGCGGGAAATCTTCAAATAATATTTTTAAAAATGTTTAATTTTCAAAAAACTTATTTATTTATGTAACTAAATGCAATGTAAAACTATTTGAGCGAGAAAATAAATATTCTACTAAAACGGTCAATCGGGATAATAATTGGGGCGGGGCGATAATATTTGGATGACAGATCGAGGAAATCAGTCAATCCGGGAATAATAAACGTGGAATTATTAAATATTGTTATGACTTGGTCGAGTAAAAAATAAACGATCCATGCAAAAAAACGAAGATAGTGAGAATGATAGATCAGAGTTCCACTGAAAAAAACGCGAAACGAAATGCGAGGCAAAACTGTTTAAGAAAAATATTCAACGGAAACGGTCAATCGGGATAATATTCGTGACGGGACTAAAATATTTAAACTGTAGATCGAGAAAAACAGTAAATCGGGGAACGATTAATGCGGGATTCTTTTACATTGTTCTTATGGGTGTTTGGCCGGGACTATGAAAAATAAACGATCCATGGGGGAAAACGAACAATGCGAGAACGGTAGATCGGGGTTCCACTGTATTTTATCGGCTCTTAATGTGAAGATAAATAAGTTATACATACATAGGGAACTATATATTTACATTGTTGACCGTAGACCAGTTTTCACCGGCCTGCGAATCGGAACTGGTCCACGAACCAGCATTTGAGTAGCACTGGTCTAATGTAACTTCCAAAATTATAACTAAAAAAAAACAAAACAGGTAGCAATTTTCAAAATATTTATTTTAATGTGACTAAATTATTTATGATTTTACGAAAAATTGTTGAGAGCCTGAATTTAATTGTGGGGTTATAATGCAAAATGTACTATTTCCAAAACTCCAACTTTTCAATAGAGTCAAATACTATAACGAATAACACTAACAAAATAACATTTGCATAAAAATATGATTTCCATATTGAAAATGACAGTGTTTAGACAATTTATGTTAAAACTAATAGGACCAGTCTATTCCCTAAGCTCAATATCATATTCTAAAATTTAGCAAAAAGCTTTACTTCTTGATAACAATATAAAATTTGTGTGGTCTCTTTTATAATTTTTGAAGGTCTGATTTTATCTTACGATTGCAGGACTGCAGGCCGGCCTCCTCCAGGGCCGATGTCGGCGCTCTCTCCCCGGATTCGCCATTAACGAACGGAATGTCCGCCCCGTCCGCCGACGCCGAGCCTGACTCCAGCGTCGGCGGAGCGGATGACGGCGCCTCCGTCCTGACCCGTCTCGGTGGGGTTCTGTTGGATACGGTGAGACCGCAGCAGGAATCCCGCGAAGTCAATGAACGCTCAGTTCGAACTCTGCCGAGAACATCTGTCCGAAGTGTTTCAGATTTCTCTGTCACTGAGTGCGGAGTTGGGGACCTTGCCGCCATTCGAAACGTGGTTCGGAGTGTCTCTGGTGGCAGAACCCTTTGGTTGCCAGCTGTCATCGCGACTGCTGGTCGACCCCCCGAAGGCGGAACTTCTCCGCCCTCTCAGGTTTCTGAATTCGTCTTTGCCGGAGCTACTCGCCGGTTTGCCGCCAATCGTGTAACCACTGCGGCCTCAAAACAATCTCCCAAAGTTCAAATATTAAGTAGCGTCACCATACCCCGCCGGGGTCCCGCATCCCCTGTGCCGCGTCGCGCCATTAATAATGTCAGAGGTGCCGTGCATGCTGAATACGTGAATCAAAACATTATGGCTGAAATGGATTGTACGGTAACTCCGCCTGAATTTCCTACAGTGAACACATTAGGGAATGGCAGTCCCACAGCTGTTCGTGCCTTGAGTCTCAGGACGTCGTTTGATCCCGATTCTGATGTGCGACATGTCACTAGGCCTGAGGTAGCTTTTCATTCAAGCGCCAGTGGAGGGTCGAAGGTTAATGACTTTCTCCAGTCTGATAGGAGATTTCAAGAAAAGTATGAACCTGTCGTTGATGCAATCCGAGCTCGCAGAGTACAGCCGGCATCAACCAAGATCACGCATCGAACTGTAGCAGAGGGTGTTGCCATTCACTCGGCTGGAAAGTGCCGCGGCCCCATGCGAAACAATGATCACGATCGAATGTGTGCTCAAAAGCAAAGTTCTCCCGGTACTAAGAACGCTTGCGAAACAGCCGGTCTGCCGAAGGCTGCTCCGCATCCAAGTTCAGCGCGCATAATATTGTCAAATTCTGCTCGTCTGAATAGCAAAATACACACGCAGTATTATCGTTCCCCAGAGTCGGATGCCTCTGTGAAGTCTGTCAAGAGCCGAGCAGGTACTGAAAGTGTTAATTTTTCAACTGCTTCATCCAATCGGAATCTCACCGCTCAAATATTGCAGTCTCTCTCCCGTTCCAAGGTGTCCTTTCCGTCGCAGGGTGGAGAATTCACACCCGAGCAGCGAATGGACAGTGATAGCCGTCGAGGATACGACTACCAGCGCCGGAAACGTCACGTTCAGTAAGTGATAAAGAGCAAACTTTGTTCTATTTGTAAATGGTGGATTCATTTATGGTTGTTTTTACAATTGCAGCCCTAGTTTAGACTGCGATATGTAAAAAATGGTATTCTGAGATAATTGCATTTAAAGATTCATACCGTCTTAACCCTTTGAGTGGTGAGTTCATTTTTTCTAAATTAGGCTTTTTTGTATTAGTTTTACCATTAATAAACACAAAACATAAAAACACTTTTTTAGTTTATTGGTCAGTCTGGGAAGAATATTGAATAATATTTCAGTTGGTTAATATTTTTTTATAATTTTACATTGCATAATTAAAAATGTAAATATACACTAATTTTTACTTTTCAATAATTTTCAAGAAGCTATTACTTCCAATTTGGGCATAGATCTTTTTTTGCTTTTTTCTGTAAACATATCACTCTACTGACATTGATTCCAGGAAGGGAATTTCAATCAATTTGTACGGCTGCCGATTTGTGTACAAATTATTTTGTGCATTAGCAACCAATAATAAAAATAATGCGTCTGCCAAAAATCATTAATATATATTTTTTATCCATATGTGAAGAAATAATGATAATTCAATTAAAAAGCATGAGAATGACTAAGAATATTTAACAACACAACATTCTGCCGGACGTATGCGGCGATACTCCTCAAAGGGTTAATTAAATGCGATTCTTTTTTGAAATGCCTAATTTTGATTGCTTGCCATGTTAACTTAGTACCTTCAGTATAACTAAATATCAATTCTTACTTTACCCAACACCATCTGAGCATCTGACCATAAATGTACAGTCTTTTTTAGACATTCCGTTTTTAAGTAACTGTATAGAAAACTACCAATTTTTTTAGAACCTCTATTATAATTGATATATACTTGTGAAAGTTTTGACATGGTAAATAATGACATTTTTAACCATTATTATATTAAATTTTAATCATTCAAATTATGAACATTCACACAAGTTTTGTCACTAACGACCTGGGTTTCGCCTTTCGACATCTTCAGCCGTTCAAGTGCACGGATGAACTTGAACTGTCAGTTCCTCAGTGCACTTGAAAACCTTGAACCATCGAAAAGTGACGCCCAAATGTTGCTTTAGTCAACTAAAATATAAATGGATTCAACAATAATGTGATTTACTACTTCATAAAGGTTTGAAAAAGCAGACAACATTGGACAAGGTCTAAAATCGAGTGCTACTGATAGATTGGCAAAATGGATTTCATGATTCTAATTGGAACTATTCTAACCATCCTTGTATTTAGTACAAGAAAAAGAACATGTTTTTCATTTTATAGGGCTAGATTCTAAGGGAAGAGATTAATTGAATTTCAGTTATTTCTGGGATTTTTTTTCTATATTCACAGGCCCTCGGGAACGGATTTATGATGAATATATAGGTTCCACTGTATTATTTTAATAATTTTCCGTTTCAATGAAGATTTCATTAGTATTGTAATTAAATTTTAGCTATGTCTAACCATATTTTTTTTTACTGCTTAGTTCTCAGCATTTACAAAAATTGATTCCTTTTCTTCTAGTGGAGATCCTTCATCTGCCCTCGTTATAGATGACACTGTTGGCACTGAAGAACGCCCTGCTGCCTCTGATGATGCACTCCCTTACCACTATCGAGCTCTACAAACAATTATGCTCGATCACACTTACGCAGTATCTGCTGCCGGGGGAACTGTTGATTCTGAGAGAGGCACTGACAGCGTTCCCGCTCCGTTGCCTGCACCTCAATCTGGAGGTGTACCCTCCGTATCACCCGCCCGGCCTCGACATTCACCACCTCCATCCGAGGAACCTCGTCGAGCCCTCGAACGTTTCGATGATGGCCAACCGGAAGAAGACACCCCATCAATTGTGTCATCTGCGGGAGAGGCACGTCAGGAGAGAACAGACGGAAGGCATGATAGCGATACAGAAACTGCTCCAGAGGGAGAGGAAGAAGGCAAAACGCGTTGTGTATGTGATTTTGCCCATGATGATGGCTACATGATCTGCTGTGACCGATGTGGTGAATGGCAGCATGTGGACTGCATGGGAATTGATCGTCAAAACATACCAGATGACTACATGTGTGACCGTTGCCAACCAAGACCTGTTGACCGTAAAAGAGCGCGCGCCATTCAGACACGTAAAAGGGAAGAGTTGCCAGGTTTCTGTTCTTCTGCAAGTGATTCTTCTGTAGGAGCGTCACCTTTGCGTCGCCGTCGCTTGGCGCTCGATGCTGCTTCTCCTGCTACGCCACTTCGTCGGCGACCGTTGACTGTCACCACCTACAGTAACACTGTCGGTGGTGTCAGTCGTGCAATGCCAGGCCTCCGGTTACCGCCGGCTCTGCCTGTTGTTTCAGTTCCCATTGGTAAAAGAGGGCCTAAGAGACCACGTAGGTCAGATGCTGGCAGAAAAGGACCCAAAAGAAAGCCGCCTGAAAAGAGATCAAAGAGGAAAGCAAACGATCTGATAGCTAACACTCGAGTGGACAGACCCTCCATTTCTACATGTGCTGGTCCTCCAGGTCGACGAGGCGACGGCTATGAGTCTGCAGCCACCAATCACTACAGTCCAGAACTGAGGGCCCGAGTCGCACGATATTGTGCAAAAGTTGGAACTCCTGGTTCGGGTGCAGCTGCTGCGCTCGCAGCTCGCCATTGTACTACCGTTCCCCATGCTGGAGGCAAAATTCTCATTGCAACGAGAGATTTGCGGGAGAACACACCAGTTGTTGAATTGCGTGGAAAATATATGCTGTCAGCGCGACATCGTCCCCGACCGCAGCCGTCAGGGCGAGCCGGCGGTCAGAGGCCAGGTCCATTCCTCTTTTTCTACCGGTTACCGAGGGATTCAGCTCAGGTCTGTATTGACACGAGAACCTATGGTAATGAGGCTCGATTTGTCAGACGGTCATGTAAACCCAATGCTGAACTGCAGCACTGCATTGTAAAGGGCGCCCTGCATGTCTACCTGGCTACCGTTGCCCCTGTTCGTTCCAACACAGAGATAAGTATTCGGCATGAATCTGCAGCAGGAAGCCGGCAAGCGTGCGCGTGTGGAAATCCTGAGCGATGTGAACGCGCTCCTGCCTCAGCTCCCGGCTCTCGTGGATTGAGTCGCCGAGATACAGTACGGGGTGCATTTCGGGAGAGAAGAGGGCGCGCTCGTCGATCTCCTGTCGCATTGTTAAGCGAACGTCCTGTTGATTTTCTCCTTGACCAAAAGGTTGAATCTGAAACTGACAAACAGCAGCATGAAGATTCTGAAAAGATTCATTGTTCCCTCCCAGATGAAGTCACTGATCTCTTATCGCCTGTGAAAGAAGAGAAAGAAGAGAAAGTCGAACTTGTTGTGCCACCCTCCCCTGAAAAGAAACCCCCTGTTAAATTAGAAATAATTGAATGGCCGCCAAAAGATGAACCCACAGAAGAGCTAAAAGAAGATATCAAGCTTTCTCACCCTCTATTACCAATTTCCATTAAAGAAGAAGAAGAGACGGCGCCTGAACCGCCGTTGGAGAAGGCTTCGCAGGTTATCCTCTCACCACAGATAAAGCTTGAGCCAGAAGTGGAATCGATTGATCCCAGCATATGTGATAAAGCGGAAACGTCTGACACTGCACCTCTTGAAGATGTTCCGGTTTCACCAAAAGAAGACCACGCTGAAACATGTGCGCCATTAAGGCGTCCTTCTTTGACTTCCTGCCGAGCCACCCGCGCTTCACTCTGCGCTGCTTCTCGTCCACCTGCTGACCCCACATCGGCTGATGAGAAGAGTGATTGTCAAGGAGAATCTGCGACTCCGCCGCTGTCAGCCAAAGATAAAAAGAAAATGGTGAGTTTAAGTTCTCTCTTTAATTCCTCAATTTAGATTGTAAAAAGCGTTTCGAGGTTCATTCCGGGCCATACATATAATACAAGGTCTGTCGATAGGCGGTGCTTAATTTTTTTACAGAATATTCGCACCACCCCCTTAGCTCATAAAACAACATCTTTTGTCAATTCCTGCGCTCTAGTGATTGTATGCCATAAACGTGTTTACTCGTCTCGGGGGCAGGGTCGATAGATTATTTACACCACTTACGGTGCCAAAAATGTTTATTCAGTAATGAAACCTTAAAATAAATGCAAAAAGATTACAAGTGCAAAATGTGTAATGGAACAACAATGTTATATTTTAGATTAGTTTTCTACGCTCAGCTTTGTCAGAATAAAATGGAATACTGGCTCTTGGTTATTACAATTTTTGCATGGAAAAGTATCAGGTATGGTCATTTAAATAATATGTGGTAAAGAAGTTTCTATTTAGATATAAAAGTTGTGAGACCGACTGCCGCCTTTATTTGACTGATATTTATAAAAAATATTTAGACGCGGGAAGAGAGAAAGCTGGAGGCCATCATGAAAGCTATCGAGCGGATGGAAAAAGCTGAGCAGCGGAAGCAAGAGAATCGCGACCGTCAGACCAAGAGAAGAGAGTCTGTCTCCTCCTCCCAGCCCACTGCAAATGATTCAGTGTCTCCTGGGGGAACGAGGGACGAAATAGGTGTCGATCTCGGAGACGATTTCACCCAGTTGAGTCCAGTTCGGCGAAGACGCAGGTATTGCTAAATCTTAATGACATATTCGTCACCGTTGGCATTATTTTATCACTTTTTCGATTAATTATACTAATGATTTGATTAAAAAATATCAATAATTTTTAGGCGCAAAGGGAGAACTATGAGCGACAGTCGGAGTGGTACGAGACCAGACTCTGCAGACAGCGACATGGTCACATCTGGAGAAGAAAGTCTTCCTCTTCCTCTCTTATCCCCGCCTCCTGCAGCGATCCCCCTTTTATCACCACCGTCGTCATCCCTTCCGCCCCCTCTCATCTCGCCCTACAGGGAGATGACCATGTCTGAGTCTCAGCTTGATTTGGAGCGAACTGTCCAGGTGAAGTTCTTTTCTTTTCCATTAACTATTTGAACAATTAGACTGCTATAAGCACATTGGTGTGCGGTACATTTTTCGCTTTTCATAATATTGCTACAGTCAGTCATCTACTGACATATCATAATATTCATACAACTTATCCGGTTTCATAGGATTACTAGAAAAATTCAAAGAAAGTCGTAAAGGTGTCGTTAGGGTTGTAAAAGTTAATGGATAGATAGATAGATAATGGAAATATCAAAATCCAATATGAAAAATAATTCATTTTGCAAAACAAACAACCCATTTGTGGTAGCTTTAAAACAAATTGAATCATTGGACTATTGTATTAGGGTTGTCAAAGCAATGGTGTAAAAATCCACTATTAAAAATAAATTAGAAATAAATAATTTTGCATGTTAGATATTTATTACCTATGCCTAAATTGTTAAACATATTAAATATATAATTGCAATGTTTTTTTTTGTTATTTTGCCATGTCAGTGATTCTATTTATATGTACTGATCCTTTTTAAAGGTTTTCAGCGACTTTCAAGTATTTTATTGATATTGATGTTATATTTTGTTGAATGATTGATTTTGAGTATTAGACCAGGGCTCTGGAGTCTTATGACTCAGACCCATTTAAAAAATATGTATTTAATGACGTGTATTCAAACCACGTGAGTCCATAGAGTTGCCACTGCATGCTAGGCTGACTAATGATCATCTGATGGTATAAGTTAAAATGAAGTGATTGAAAAATTCTTCGGAGTTGTTTTTAATGCTGGAGTCAGAGTCGTCTTTTTTTTTAGATGATTCCACACCCCTGTATTAGACTTTTTAACTGTGTATTGGGATAGAAAATTCAATATTATTTTATAAATCTTTCCAAAATTAAATCAAGTATATATTTTTATTGATAACCCTAACTAGGAATTCGTTAACTTATGGGTCATTCATTAGCCTCCTGGAAAAGGAATTTCAATGGCTATGTTTTTGTCGAGTTCTAGTAATGCCTGGGAACCATAGATAGGTTGAGTTTTTTTTGAAACATTATAAGTGTATTTAATAATTTGCCACGTAAAGCGTTTAGTCAGTATATTTTTTCCAGCTGTTAAGTGTTGAGATTGAAAAATGTTTCTCCAGACCACTTGTATTAAAATGTTGTTAAATTTCATTTTGATTTATTGTATTGACGAATTGAGTATTTATTTACGTCGCTGGCTTAGCCCCTTTACTTATCCAGCTGGTTTTTTTTTCTTGAAATGTACTGTCATGTCATGTACAACTAATGCACGTTTTTTTGTAATTTGAAGTGTTCCATCCAAGTGACAATATATCTATACTGAGGCATGTCAATCACGCGACCCGCTTGTATATTTTCTTCCATACTACGGTATATTTTTTCCAAATTTTGAAGATGTTGAAACGAAAAGTGTTGTCAAGTTCTTCAAAGAAAATAAAACTTCAATCTATACATTGAACAGCTTTTTTTAACATTATATTTCATTTGCAACATTCTTCAATTTGTAAGTATATGTTATATGTAGAAGTATAATAAATATGTATTTTTTTTAAATACGGTCATCAGCTTGATGTGCAATATTTAATAACGAGTTTGACATGCCTGCTATACTGATCAAACTTTTGCAAATACAGTAGAACCTCGATTATCCGGATTGTTTTCCGGTACAAAATTTTTACGAATTTGCTCATTTTTTCGTGGCGAATTGATTCCACTGTTGTTTACATATGTGATTGAGTGCATACTATTTTTTTTGTTGTTTTGCGTTGTTGGAAATCGAAGAAGTCTTTCCGGTTGAATGTCAAAATTTTGAATGATGTGAAAATAATTAAGGAAATATTTGTCTCAACAAAATCAAGAAGAGATATGCAAAGAAAGAGATATTGGTCCTGTTCATTCTAAGGATTTTTAGTGCTTAGATGTCGCCATGAAGTTTTTTGAGAGCCAAGAAGAGTGTATCCCAGGATAACTTATGTCTTAAAAGTATTCGCGATTTGGCAGCTTCAAAAAGAGCAGCTAGCTTATGAATTTCTTGATAAAAAATAATTTAATACTAAAGCACTATGTTAATCTAGGCCAGGCGTGGGGAACCTGCGGCCTTTTAGTTACTCTGGTGCGGCCTTCTGGCCAATTCTGTAATTCTGTAAATGTATGTAAATTCGTAAATTCCTGTTTCCGGCCAAAGATTCCCTTGTCGATGTTTACTACGGCATTATGTCAAATCAGAAAAATGAATGCGGCCTTAAGTGAATAAAAGGTTCCCCACCCTTGATCTAGACCAAGGGTCGGCAACCTTTTGTTGTAGAAGTGCCAAATATTTTACGTGGGGATTAGTGCGGGCCGCATTTGGGTCACATGTCATTACACTGTAATGACAAGTGTAGACAAATATAGACAAATATTTTAGTTTTAAAAGGCTCGCGGGCCGCAGGTAGCCATGCCCTGATCCAGATAAATAAAAATTATTTACACTGATTGTACATGTCTTTACGTGTAAATTATGTTTTTTTTTCGATTATCCGGATTTTTCCTTATCCGGATTACCTTCATCCCCAATTAGTCCGGATAATCGAGGTTCTACTGTACCTAGTTCTAGAAATGACTGTCTTGATGCAAATGAAACTCAAGTGCCATTAAATACACACGTATTTAGTATATATATCATAAAAAAATATTCATATTTACTAACTGATTCAGTTGATAATGCTTGTCATGAGCGAAACGGGTCCTGATCATTTTAAATAAAAGTGGAATTAGTACAAATGTGTATTTTATTTTTGAATATTTTTCACCAAGTATTGACAGTGAAAACACCCTAAAAGCGATACCTATATATCAGGGGTAGCCAAAGCGTAGACCGCAATCGACTGGTTGATCGCATGTAACTATTTAGTCGATATGTACACATCTCTGGTGCCTGTCCCACACGTAGTTAGCTTATGATCACCTAACACACACGATGTTGGTAGAACTTGGTCTATAATTTAAAAAAAAGTCAATCATACTGGTCAAAAGTTTGGCCATCCCTGCTATATATATTGTATGTATACATTTGTTTGTATTTCTATTACCATTGTTTTGTATGAGCCTAGTTCTAATCATTTAGTAGTTTGTTGCTGTTATCACTAACACTTAACTAAACGTGTATAATCAAAATTAAGATCACGACATTTTGAGCGTCGTCCAGTTAGTGCGACATAACGTCTCCGGTCCCTCAATGGTCTTTCTATTCGTATTCTACTGTAATAATAATTATGAGTGAACCATTTCAGCGTATCGGCGTAGGGTTGAGTTCAGCTTGTCTATTGGTGGAGGCCGCCGTGGCGCCTTTCGACTCCGCTTTCAAATTCCCTAAAACTAAGAAAACCATCATCAGCGAATGGTTCGGTGAAACTCGTGAACATCACCATTCTCATCTTCAAGAAGAATCTCGAGCCTTCGTCGACCGAGGCACTCCGCCCGGCAGTCGCTCCATAGAGAATCTGGTTCGGGTGGCGAGTGACATGATCGGTTCACTCGACGGAGGCGTTGACTCTTCCCCTCCCGCTTCACCTCCTGCATCTCCACACAGGGGTCTCAGAAGGCCTGTACGGGATACCTTCAGAGAGTCTGTCGGTCTTTCCCCCGAGAGCAAAATAAAAACTCCCAAAAAGTGTCGCAGGGGCTTTAAGACTGGCGCTGATGACCGGCCGAGTCCTCACAAGAGATCGCTGCGAAGCGGAACAGCTCCTGGCAGATCGGAGGAAGAAATCGTCTCAATTGAGACGGAGACACCCGTAGAATCCTCAGGGGTTACTCCCATTAGAGACTGCATTGTGAATGCATTTACCACCGTTCCGAGACCTCCACAACACAGTGCTAAGAAACGGTGGCTTCGACAGGCCATCAGCGAAGAGAGTGACTCTCCTACAGCGGGTGCAGGTGATTTTTTTAATTGTCTGTTGTAACTAGGGAATCCAATCCTGAGCCAAAATGTTGATCTCGGGATCCCGGGACTGGTCCCGAAATCAGTTTCATTAAAATACGTTATTTTAAGAAATAAAAATTGATGATACTGGCCAAATATAAATCAAACAATTTATTCTAAATTAAATATTATATTATATAAGCAACTGTGGGCTGCCAATGCCAAGAGGCCCTCTTAGTCTCAGCTATTCGCAATGAACAGGTGAAGGTGTGGATTTTTTAATTACTCATAAAAAAATATGCGCTATAATTATTAAACGAACTTAATATGCATACATTATGTAAAAATACGCAATATAACTTATGTCGATAGCCGAAAAAAGTACCTACCTACTTCAGACTGCAATAGTGAAGAGTTCTTAAATTGTCATGTTAATTCTTAATAATTTTATTGGAGTAAATAGAAGTAAATTAAATATTATTTTAAAATATGCCCGAAGTACCAGAGCATCAATTGTTTCGCCATTTAGTCTAAAGTTTCGGTTTAATATTTATGAACATTAGAAAAAATAAATCTAGCAAAACAAACAATGCTATTGATATCTGATAACATAGAGTAATTACTGTTGTCAAATGCATTAAAATATAATTCACTAAAATGTGTTGAAGAAATTTAATATGCTTGGCATCAAATTACCTTCTGCAATAACTCTTGCAGTAAATCTAATCGCAAATAATTTTAATTGGGCATCATTCATTGCATATGCGTGAACTGCCGATTTGAAAACCAACACGTTTCTGTATTAAAATCAATCCCGAAAGTTTCGGGATCATGTCTTCTAATCCCGAGATTGAAATGTATCGAAAACTGTACGGGATCCCGGGATTGAATTCCCTAATTGTTACTAATTCATAGTATCCCCTCACTCCATACGTATTGTATACATATATGAAATTGTCCTCAATCAAGCCAATTTTTTTCATTTTCTTGGTCAAAAGTGGTTTTTTGGCATAACGCCATACACAGAATCCTAATTTATTTAATAGATATTGAATGCTTCTTACTGATATCTCTTTTATCTCCACTTTTATCTACAGACTCTTTTCTGACTTTGGAATCTAAAAAAAAATATTTTTATAAATAATTACCCTAATAAAAGCAAAGGTGGTGCAATTAAATTTTTATTGGAATAAAAATCTTTAAAGAAAACATGGATTTTTTCTTTAATGCATTCATGCATTTATTTATTAGGTTTTCAAAGAGCACATTTTCCTACATATTTTTTTTCATTACATATATAAAATAAAATTATAACATGATGAAGCCAACAATAAATTTAACTTAACTCTACGCTTGTCTGTATATTATTTCATTATAATATCCTTATCCTCTACGGATGATATATTAGTGAATCTTTTTATTTATCTGTTTGTACGACATTGACTTCACGCATTCTTCAACGACCAGGAAAGAGGCAAGAACTCTGGTTACAATGCCGACTCCGTGGCGCAGCAGTCAACGTCGTTGGATTCCGTGATGGATCTCACGAGTTCGAGTCCCTGTGTGAACAGAATTTTTTCCAATCAATTTATCAATTTTTCTTTATAGTGTGTTCTTGATGTCTACAAATTCCCTCTTGCCCATCCAATCCCTAAATAACAGGGTAATGTGAACAAATACATAATGTTTACTATAATACACACATCAATTGGTTGCACTTTTTTTTTTGTACAGAGTCTCCGCCCAGTGAAATGGTGACTCCGCTTAAAAAGAGAAGGCTGGCGCGAGAATCCCTGTCCCTGGAGCCTCCTGCTCAAGTACAGGTCAGTGGGAAACGTCAAAATGACTACTTTCATTAGTCTATTCACACTTAGGTATATATTCTAGCGATGGTAATGAAGATGGGACATAAATTAGTGAAAGTTTTTTTTTTCAATGCCACCGATAAATCTGTGGTCGAAACATTTTAGCATTTCTATACAGCGCCGAAAGATTGGTGGTCTGAGAGTAAGAAGGTTAATGAAAGAATGGCATAATTTTATCTATTGATGATTTTTAATTCAATCATTGAAATTCGGTAATTTCTGTAATTGGCTCATAAATCTTGCCTTTCATAAAATTTTACATCAATAAACAAAGTGTCTTATCTTGAACATATTTTTTTGTCCATCGTTGAAAACGACTAACTTTTCTAAGACTAAGTCTTCTTATGATAGTCACCAATTTTTGTAACTGCACATCACCAAGATCATGGTTATATATAGTACTAAATTTAATATTTGTCATTTTTTGGTTTAACATGAATCGAAAGAAAATTCTTGTGAGATGTTTATTAATTTTTTTGATAATACAGAGTGAAGACCCCGGATACATGGGAACTCCTACTCCTGATGCCTCTGCGGGATCATCTTTCCTTTCAAATTTGACACTACCCCAGTTGACCTCGGTCGAGTCAGCTATCGAATATAACAATCATGCGACAGCTGAATCATCCTTTGCTCCTGTCAGTAGTCGAATAATTACATTAAATCCGGAAGATGCGGAACCTCTTCCATTGGTGCGCGATCGCCGAGAGGAATCTTTCCATTATGTGCACAACGACGAACTGTCCAAATGCACAGTGGAAAACAATGTTCGGCAATATGAAAATTCATCTACGGAAGTCATTAAACCCGAATTGAAGACGTTGCTCTGTCATCCCGAAGTCCCTAGAGAAATATCGCCCTCTGAAAGAAACGGTGTTACCCTCCCGGATGCTGCTGATGCTCCCTCTGCGGAGACCAGCGGTGGCTCTTCTCCGTCTTTAGATGAGATGGATGACATCCAAAAAAAAATTCACTCCTTCCACACGGAAAACATTCAGATACTCAAGATAAGAAACAAGAAACCTCCCAAAGAGAAACGTAAAAAGGTTAATCTCAATTTTGATCTATGTGTATTAGACGATCAGACAGTTGGTGTTAAGCTCAAAAGCGAGGGTGAGACTACCCGTTTACTGACTCCGCCGCCTCCGTCGGATGCGTTGGTGACGCCTGATGGCACTCCTCCGCCGCCGCCAATCTCTCCTTCAGAGATGCCGCCCGAAAATCCTTCCGATAGGCCTCTTCCCTCACCACGGACTCCTCCTCGGCCGGACCCGCCTCACCCGCGCTTCCCTTCTGCTGGACTCTTCTCTTCTGACGGATTCCAAAGAGATCTCTCAGAGACCCTCGTAGATGTGGATGCCATAAAAAACGCCATTGATCTCACTACCAACCTGGAAACCGGAGCCGCCGACGAGTATGTCAACGTCCGTGAAATTTTGAGCCGGGTGAGCCGGATGGATTCTAGCAGCAGCTTAGTGCTTTCGGAGGTACTGAGAGACGCAGGTCACTCCGTTGCTGAAAACTCAGGTCCTGCTCTTTCCCAACCTCGGTCAACGCCTCCCGGCAAAACGTTTCATGCAAGAGCTAATGACCCTCGCCTGAACCCGCCCCCTGTTGCCGAAAGACCTAAGCCGGTCAGGAGAAAGGTAATAAAAGAGCTTATGATGAATACATTTATTTATTAGTTTGTCATGTTAAGCAGCTTACGCAATGATGATGTGGATCAGTCTGAGCAGAAATCAATCCAATGACTCAGTCTTTCATTATTATTGAATTTTTCTTAGAAGCGACACCATTCTTACCATTCTGGCATGACTACTGCATTTTTATGGTGAATAGTAAGACGTTATTGAGTTTAAGAATCACCCCAAATTTAATAAACCCAGCAAAAGAGAAAAATACAAGAATAAGCGCATGCTTATCTGTATAATGATTATAAATTTATTTTTGAAATATAATTACACCTAATCCTTTTTTCATGCGATAATAAATTGGTTTCAGAAATCAAAATATCGCGTACTTTTTTTTATGTAAAACTAAAAAAAAACTTCAAATTCGCATAAAAATAGATTTTGTTTTACATATTAACAATCATTATTTTCTTTATTTAATGTAAAAATTAAATAAATACATTCATGCATGATTGTATTCACTTTTTAATAAAGGAATTATTCACTGATGAAATGCTGTTTTTCCTAGATTCTTGATCTGAGTCGACTATTGTGACTATTTTTCTTAACAATAAATTTCGTTATAAGTTTTTGGTTTGATTTCTGCATTTCCCGTGGCTGTAATTCTTTTTAATGTTCTGTGTATTTAGTTCATCATGCTATCTGAATTCAGTTTGAAATTTTCAAGCACGCCTAGCATTAGGATCGTTGAACAAAAAGAAAATTACCATCTGCGTTGACATTTTTAATTCTTTTTGAATCGTTTCAGCTTTGAATCTTGGTTCTTCTGTCTCTTCATCAATACTATTATCTGACTCGTTATTTGCTGTAGCAATTTCTATCAAATCCTCGTCGCTTAGCATTTCATTTGTTGGAGTAAGATCTTGTCAATATCTTCACGCTTAGTGTTTTCAAAGCCTTCATCATTTACGGTTTCGGTACAGATAGACTTCTGGAGTGCATTTATATAGATTTAATACATATTTATCTCTGTTTAGATAAAATTTATAGCCAAAATGTGCTATTTATCAAATTCAATAAATGTATTTTAATAACAAGATTCAATGCAAAGTTATCACATCAGATTCTTTAAGCGTAGGTTCACCATTTCTTAAAAAAAAAAATGCATAACAAGTAAATCGCGTAAAAAATAAGCCGTATGAAATTTTGCATAAAAACGAAATAATGCAACATAAACGTGTTAAAAGTGGACCAGGTTTATTAGAAAGAAAAAAAATATTGTACCGGTTTTTGGAATGAACATTATTTATGACTCATTATTTATTTAATTAAATCCTTTGCAGCTCTCCATCACTGAGTATCGTAAAAGACACAACATTAGCACCGGAGAGGGTGGAGATCTGTGTGATGGAGGAGGAGAGGACGGGAGAGGTAGTCCGGTGTTGTCTCCTTCAGCGAACACACCTGTTAATCTACTCACTTCTCGCCCTAATGTGGACGATGTCAAGGAGAGTCTACTCTATTACAACAGTGAGATTTGGTTTTTTATTTAAATTTTTGATTCTTTATTCTGAGACTGCACTTGTTCAAAAATTAAAGCTTCTTTCTTTGGCTTAAATAATATAGTGTACGATTCGTGATTATTTATTAAATATAAAATCACCCGTCAAATGTCTGAAAGACATCCACTGACCCTGAGGCCTATTTGTAGTCCCAGCAAAGTGATAGTCGAGCGTAGAGCTTGTCTAAAAGATATAGAGAGGTCGTCTCTGTGGAGTGTTAAACCGTCCTCTCTCAAACCCCTTTGATATACCCAATGAAGCTACACTTACAGACAATTCCTTGGCATAGAACATTCCTGATCATGCACTGACGCATGCTGAGATCACCCCAGTTGTGCAGCGCTTAATGAGCACCGGAGCGTGGATGCTATTCATAATTCCGGTTAGAGCCACCATATGCTCCGAGTAGGATGCAGATTTGAATAAATAAACATCAAAATTCACATAGTTCTATATATTAGAAGTGAAATAACAAACCGTTTTTGAGTAAAGTAATTAAATGAATTTCAAATGTCTGTTTACTACATTTGAGTAATTTTCAAGTACAGGTTATTAATTTTAAAGATATATTTTTTTTTTTGTGAACTGTCAGGTCCAGATGACCCACCTTCCCCTCGAAGAGAAAGAGAGAGGGATAAACTGAGTGAAAGACTCCGAAGAGAATTTGGATTGACCCTGGCAGAAGAAGAGGAGTCCGCTGCTTTGACCGGTATATTAAGTTAATGGCATTTAAAATTAACACTCAAGCAACCGACAGTTTCGCGATAAAGTTACGCTTAAACCCGCACATGCATCCGGATTCGCGCGTTTTTTCTTTAAAAAATCATATCTTTTTATTTAATCGACACATTTCTTTAAAACAAAAAGGACTCGAAAGCCAAGAGCCGTACCTATGAAAATAAACAATGAATGGTCTTGTGAACAGTATGTGACGCGATAAAAATGCATAATTTCACTGATGTTGACATCATTGAAAAGAACCGAAAATAATAACAATTTGACACGCGTAATTAACCTTTGGAGGAGTGAGTAAATCTGTACTGAACTTGCTGTGAGGAGTGAGTTCTTTTAAAATGACAATTGTGTGACTTTTTCCCCATGAATATATGTGTTATGACTGCTGGAATGATGTAAAAATATTTAAAAAAAAAAAAGTTAATATTTATAGATGTTATCGATGAAAAACTGTTTGCTGAATCCAGGGGTCACAAACCTTACATATTCACAAATACGTTTAAATAATAATTAAAAATATGTTTTAAATAATAATTACAAATACTTCTAGAAAAATGAAAAATAAAAATAAACATAAACTACATTATATAAATCCCAGGGCCGGTTCGTAACCTGAAGTTTTTGATATGCTAATATAAAGTTTAGCCTTTTTATACAATCCAGTAATTTTATTTAGCTTTTCTCAAGCAAGCTCATCAAAATAATGGTGAACAGTAAAACATGCATTTCTTGCACTGTCGTGTTAGCCCACTTCTTCATTTTGGACGACTTTTGGGAAACAGCTGTGGCGTAAATTTTTGTTTTGATAACTATCGTGTCTCAAATTTCTTTTGTAAAAAATAGCTGAAAAAATTCCAGCTTGGTGTTCTCCTTCTACTTTAATTTATTTTTGATTCCGGATTCAAAGCTTCCAAACGTTTCCAAATCCTCATTTCTTCCCGACAACGCTTAGCGCTAGGTTATGTCTCTGGCTTTTCGTTGGTTGCCATCAGATGAAGAAAAATCATATTCCATCGATATATCATCATGTTATCGATGCAGTGGTATAGGAAGGAGTCCTGCCGCCCGGGGCGGTCCTTGAATCTGCAAACCCCAAAATTTTATCTAATTTTGTTTTCAAATTACTTCTATTTTTTATCTATGAACTAGGAGTTTTAACTACAGGTGGCTAATTTTTTTATATTTATAAATAAAGTTTATCAAAAAATATTGTATATTTTCGAAAATGCCGCCCCTCCCCCCCCCTCCTTGCTACGCTACTGTATCGATGTTTCCTATTCATTGTCAGAGTTCATGAGAATGTCATTAATTTCTTTCTCTGTCAGTGAACCCATTTTTCGAAGCACAACGCGATAGCAATAAAAAAAACTTAAAAACACTTTTCAAACAAACTTTCAAAAACACACGATAAAACACGACACAATCCCGATATAACACAAATTTCAACACACAAAACACAATATAAACACTTCAAATCACTTTAAAATACGGTAAAACACAGAAAATACATCGCCAAAAAATTCGAACAGAATACAAGCACTTCAAATCACTTAATACGATAAAAAAAACAAAAAATGACAGTATAATACTGTATAAAACAGTAATACACAGTATAATACAATAATATAACGCAATATAATACAATAACACATCGAAAAACTATTTAAAATCGCAAGAAACTTCCTGACAATTTTGTGCGCGTAATTTTAAAGTTTGCGATGTATGGATTTGTGTCAAATGCGCGTTATGACGTCATACGGCAACCTGTCAAAAACTAAAAACTTTAATTTTACCTTTGTTAAAGCTGGAATCTGTTTTAAAAAGGTATACACATGCGCTCAAATGTACACAGGTAGCAATGCAAGTCATTTTTGGAGCATATATAGGCTCATAAACACACAATATGGTGTTAAGTTAAAAGTACGCCCACACTCTCCTGGGGAAAGATTCTGCCGACGTACATGTACGTCCACACTCCTCTAAAGGTTAAAGTAAATCCCCATAAACATGTGAAGCAATAACTTATGTCCCTTAATTGTTTAATTTTTACGGCATCCAGAAAATCTCAAACTGTGTAACATTTGTTTGTGTTGACGTATTATATGTACTTTTTTAACGAAATCATTTTTCAAAATACATAAGATTAAAACTATATATTAACAACACTGTCACTTTTACTTATAAATTACGCAATAAATCAATTAAATGTTCATGTATGGCATGCATGACGCATTCACCCATCGTCTTGCAAGCCAACCCAATATTTAGCATGTTGCAATAAAAAAACGTTTAAAATTTATTTTTGCCGATGAGTTTAACTTGGCAAACACAAAAAAATGATTAAACAAAGCAGAAATAAGTAAAAAAACCATTTTTCATAGACAAAAAATATTTTTAAAGAAAAAAATGCAAAATTTGAAATTTTTTTTTAAATTACCTCTTTAATCACATAAATTATACAACACAAACATTTTTTAAAAATTTTAAACCTTGAATGTAATAAAACAAGAGCAGAAAATATATCGCGATCACAGAAACGAGAATGTGTTGTCTTCGACCAACACAAATGCACTAAAATATATTTAAATAATATTACAGAATATAAAACGAACAGCAGTATGTTTTTTAACTCTAATAAAAGAAAAAGTCAACTCATAAAATATTTTAATTTTAAGTATTCTAAAGCAAAAAATATCTTATTTCAAAAGTCATTTTCACCCATAAATAATAAGGTAAATCGACACAAAAAAAATACACATATGCAACAAACCCTCTTGAGTAGCATAAAAAAACAAAAACCTGAAATAAATTAGTTTTGCCTTAACGGATATCGATTACACGCCCACGTGTGTAAACCCGCACTAGCGCGGGGCCGGGGTTTAACGGATAACGACCATTTCCGCGTTAGTGCGGGGCCTTGAGTGTTAATAACAGTATTTTTTTCAATCGACTTGAAGGCATGGATGTTTGTGATGTCTAAAAGTTCCCTCTTTCCCTACCAATGCTAAAATAATGGGGTGTAGCGAGAGTGATTGGCTTACCACTAGCTAACCACTAGCTAACCACCTAACACTATCCTTTCTATTCTTACTTTCTTTGCTCAAATTTTGTGGTGTGAATGCGCAAAACAGATGCGATGTGGTTGTGGCACCCCTCAATTTGGGAAGCACTGGTTTAAGCGAAATTTCTGAAGATAAACAACTGTCAGCGTCAGGCAAAACAGTATTACCACCACTATCTCGAGAACTGAAAGTAGTCGGATAATTTCAACATATTTTCAGTATAGCCAATGACCAAATATTACTAACCGCATTTAAGTAATTCCTTTTTCGAACTCATGAGAGTTATTTAAAAAAACCTTCTGTAAAATTTATGAATTGTCAGTTACATTTTTCTAGTTATTACGAGCCTATATTTTTGCTACAAATTGAATATTACATTAATCGCTTTTACATTTAGGAAACACAAATTATTCAATATCTAGATATTAAATACCATTTTTAGCCCACAACAGATTGCCTGTAGCCTCACTTCAAATAATAAAGTTTTTTTTTTTTTTTTTATATTTTCACAGTTCCATGTGCATTCATGTCAAAAGTAAACATGTACTCTTCATTTAAAAACGTGTTTGATTTTGTCAACGGTCATGATTTGATATAAAAGAATTTCATGTAAAGTATATATTTTATAAAATCTATTTTTTCAATACAGTGGAACCTCGATTCTACGTTTTTCAAGGGATCGTAATAAATGAACGAATAATGCGGGAAACCGATAATGCGGGAAATCTTCAAATAACACAAAAAAATGTTTAATTTTCAAAAAACTCATTTATTTATTAATTAAAGAACAAATAAATGTATTTTTTAACTTGTTTAATACAAACTAAGTAGCCTTTTTGCAGTTTGGGACTTAAATTTTCACTCTTAAAATCTCTTTAAACACTCGCGTTTAAAAAATCGCATACATTTCTAAGTCAACTAACTCCTTTTTGCTATGTCGACTCGTTTTTCTCCTGAATTTTTTCCAATATCTTTAATTATTTTCAGTTTCTCAACTAGAGTTCTACTTTTCTTCGTTAAGGTATTTTAGTTTTGACTTTTGAGTCAGAAAAATTTACGCAACCAGATGAAATGTAAGATTATTTATGAGCGAAAAAAATATTCTACAAAAATGGCCAATCGGGATAGATAGTAAGTAACTGGGACGGGACGATAATATTTAGATGATAGATCGAAGAAATCGGTAAATCGAGAAATGATTAACGTGGAATTACTAAACATTGCTATTACGGGGTGGGGTCTTGGTTGAGTAAAAAATAACGATCCATGCATAAAGACGAAGATAGTGAGAACGGAAGATCGGGATAATATTTTTGACGGGACCAAAATATTTGAACGATAGATCGATGAAAACAATAAATCGGGGAACGGTTAATGCGGGATTATTTTACATTGTTCTTATGGGTGTTTGGCCGGGACTATGAAAAATGAACGAACCATGCGGGAAAACGAACAATGCGAGAACGGTAGATCGGGGTTCCACTGTAATGTTTAAGGTTAAAATATATTTATGATCTGACTAAGCAACTAACGGGCCCACTAGACACAGCCGGTTGACCCCATTTGTGAAACACTGCTGTACTCACCTTCATCTTAACTATGATGAGGGCAAGATAAAGCCTAATACTAAGAATAAAAGCTTATAAAGGCTATTTCAAAGTCAAAACCCTCACAATATGGACTGGCATTTTGAGTTTTTCTGATCTTATCTACAAATTGTCTTTCAGGTCTCCCTGCGGGTGTGACTAATGGTACGGGAGAAGTTGTACGGCCGGCTACCTCACACCAGAGAGAGTCTGATGATGGGAGTCCTCCGCCATCTCCTTCCCCTGCCCCATCCCTTTCCCCTTCCTCTGAAATGCGTCCATTCCGCTTGGACAGGTAAAATATTTCGTCACCCAGTGTCAACGAAGGAGTGAATCGAAGAGGGCTCCCATACTACAATTTGTGCATGCAAATGATACTGCAGTTGAGCACTCCGTTCTTCTTCAGACTAGTTTATTGTAAATGATGATATAAATATTATGTAAAAAGGGCATATGCATACACATATATATATATTCGGTTATAATCAGCTTTTTTATATTTCTGCAAGTACAAACTTTATTTTTTTCATTTTGTACATAATGTATATAATTTTTATATAACTAGTGGTAGATTATGCGATTATCCATTTAAAAGTTAAGTTTTATATGTTTAAGCCAGTGGTTAGCTGTCAACATCGTAAAAGACAGCATCAACCCGGTGGAAGCGGCACAGTGATTGATTCAATTTTTTTAGAGTTCTTGTGTGCTGCTTCTTTTCTTGTCCTATATTTCACCTAGTAGCTGACAAGAATTATAGTTTCCTTTTTCGATGGCGCCGCATAGCCGGTTATGTTTATCATTGAAAACATGTTGGTCATGTGTTGTAGAGCTCATTTTCGAGGTGACCGCTTCTGTTCTGGACAATTGTCGCTGACTTCTCTCGCAACGGTGCCTGTTGTCAAACACATTATCCTGTTCAAATTTATCAAATTATTATTAGTTCCTTTTTGTTCGAGCCTTTCTTCTCTTACGCGCTGCCCAGGTAAGCGAGTCGTAATAATATTTGCTAGATCGGTAAGTTACATATTGATGGTATAAAATTAAATTTAATAACTTTGTTACTCCACATGGGTAACAAATTTATCAATTATAATTTTATATTAAATATGAACTTCCACGAAGTAACCGCTGAATCCATAGAAAATACATATTGATCCATACATAAAACACAAAAAATATTGCACCTTTCCAATTTTTTTGTTTTACATGGTTCTTCTGATCAATAATAACTTGTTAAAATGACAAGTCTTGTTGAACTTTCAAGCAGTGAGATATTTTTTTTGCAATATTTTTCTTATACTTAGAATCTCGACCCCGATTCATATAATTTCCATTCAATTTCTTTGAAAAAAACACTAACATACATTGCAGAAATCATCGATGTAGAAGAAGCAGATAACAGATCTAGTTGACTTGGATAATATAACAATTGTCAGTTCCAATGGGAGAAATTTGAGTCATTAAATGATGTGTTCCGTGAGGTCAACATCATCCATAAGTGGCATGTAAAACTGTCTGGATAAGTGCAATGCTTTTAAATAAATATAAAACTCGTGTCATCATTCAGCTGCCTGATTTCGAGTCATTGCAAATTTTTGGCATTCCTTATTTGATGATTGAATAATATTGCTGAATTTTTTTTCAAAGAACACAGCATACGAGGCTTATACTTCTGTTACCGTTACATGTAAAATGACAGATTTTGTTGAATGGGATATTCTGAACGATGAAACATGAACTGCGACATTCAATTAATCAAAAAACTACAAGATTTTACTATTCGCTATATGAATTGAAACGAGCGATAATCTTTGAAAAAAAAAACCATGGTTTATGTTTTATTTATAACTTGTTATATGCCTTTTTGCAATTGACTGTCTTTTTTTCTTATGACGACAATACAGTTGGGAAATTCTTACCTTATTTATGGATAGGAGCGATGGACGGTGTATGACCTGTTAAATTCATCGTCGGCCGCGGGTCGAATGCGTGATATTGTTGAAATATTTTTATTCTTATTGATTTTTCTTTGTAAATATCATCGAATCGAAGTAAGTCTCATTTAGCTGATATTATTCTAGAAAGATTGTTTAACAATATAATATATTTTTTATATTTTGTAGAAATTTTTATAGTGAAATATAGTTAAAATAAAAAGTATCGATTGAATGTTCAAAAAAAAAATTCACTTTGGATTAAGATTGAAACAATTTTTATTTGAGTCGGCAGATGCCTTGTTTTATCTTGCGAACTATCAAATGACATGACCCATATGCATAAAAAGTTAGTTGATACAAACAATAGAATTGTGTTTTTCTATCCATATGCTATAATATACAAATAACTCAAATATTTGAAATATTACAAATACTTTTTAAATGTGGATGTTCAATGGTTTGAAAACTGTATCGAGGATTCCATCATATAAAGTTGGGAAGAAACCAAAGTGCTACCGTCACATTGTATTTAAATACTAGTAGCACGTCTTATTGCTTGGACAGAATAGCGAGACTTGTAACTGAGGATTCCAAATATTTGTATTTTTCTAACCTGATGGTTCAATGTACGGCATTGTACATTGACACATGCTGCAAAAATATCCAATTAACATGCCCAAATTCCGTTAACATGTGTGTATATCAGTGGTGGTTTGTCCTAGGATGCCTTAGATGCTGCGCTGCCTCTAAAACCTTAACAATAAATAGTATTTTCATACCATGCCAAATTTGAATTTCGGGTGGCTTCTTAATGTTTTGATTTGTTTATTGGTATGTGATAACATTTATTTATATGATATTTTGAATGTTTAAAAATTCACATTAGCCTCTTGGTCTGCCGAGCGGCAACAGTCGAATGTGAACCCTGTGGCAGACCAAACTGCACATGAGCAAAAAAAACGATTTAGTTAAAACAAGTTAATAGAAAAAGAAAAATGCTGCATTTGTGGAAGATGGGGCAATTGACACGTAAAACTCAATAATCCGAAATTGTAGAAACTTGGAAAATACAACTAATGGATTTCGAGACATCAATTTTTTTATCTATGAAACTTTTTAATGTCAGAAAATTTAATACCTAATATGAAAAGAATTTTCCAGATTTCCTGTTTAAATCAGATATCTTATGGAAAATAATCTGATTTTATTAGATTAAAAACTGAATAAATTTCAATATTCTCAATGCCCGAGAAATCCATACATTTCATAAACGAAAAAAAATAAAATATGAAAGATGATCTAAAATATTTTTTGGCGGAATTGATGTAGTACAATCAATTGTAGAAGTAGTAGAAAATTGAAGGTATACTGTTCGCTGTCGCCTTAACACTTCTTAGTCGGGCGGTCCAAACAATAGACTAGCCTGTAGCGGGCGTTTTTTAGTGATTAGCGCAATAATATATTACATTCTTAAAATCAACAGAACTTCTAGACCAAACAATATTTTCGGCTGAAATTTTCAAAGAAATCATATGTGACATTTAATCATTAAAAATAAAGTAAAAATATTTTGAATACATAATAATTTCATTACTTTTCTAAGCTGAATATAAAAACCTGTTATTAATTTAGTAGATAGCACTCCACTTGTTATCAATATGAAATATTCAAAATATTCTGTATAAAAAATAACATTAATCCATACCATACAATTATATAAATTATTATAGTATAAAATCCTCATTCCTACAAATTTACCATCACTGGAAGTGTGAAATCTAATGCCCTAAATATACAGAAACATGTGTCTCCTTTTAAAAAAAATACTTGTGTGAACATTCAGGGAATAATAAATTACAATGTTTATTGCTTATTGTCAAAAAGGGTCACTTGCCATGGCAGTTATTTTGAAGAAACCATTTAATCTATGAGTCAACATACCAACACGTTTATTGATTATTATTATTTCACACCGAATTATCTGATATTGTGGGGGTAATATTCATAGCCACTTATTATTTTTTAAAGATATTATTGTTAGTAAAACGTCTCATAAAATGGTAATAATATATACTAATAATAAAATACGAAACAATAACGCAAGCGGTATGAAAAATAATCCAACCTGTAAAACGACTCAAACCAATCTAGCATTGCAAACTAGTAGAGATCGCTAAATAAATGTATAATACAGTTGATTTTTTGTTTCTTAGCTTAAACTTCCACCCTAATAATATAGCAAAGAAGTTGGACTAGCGGTAATTAGTTACTGCATTTTATTTCACGCCAACAAACAAACCCGTGATATTATGTGTCCCGCAAACAACCGTCAGTGGAAACAAACGTATTATTACATTCTACCGATAGTACGCTAAAAACGTATTTTTACGTTTCCCGCCTATGAAGTGTTAATATAAATTGATAAATAAATAACAGGATGTTTCACCGATAACAAAAATGTATATTAAGCGCTTATCGTTTTATGATATTATTTCTCGCACAAACGAGCGAGGAATAAAATCGATTTTCAAAAATTGAATAACTCGTTTTCTTGGACAGCATCCCCTGGTTAAGTCACCGACCACTTCAATATGTCAACCATTTCCCTGACCGGCTTTTTTCAAAAAAAAAAATCTGACTCAAAATTGGGAATTACATAAAGAAACTAAATTGAAAGATGTTTACCAAAAGTGTCACAATTATTATTATACATATTTCAACTTGGTATCTTAGTATAATACCTACAAACAACTTTTACAATTTATGCAATCACTCTTAGCACTTTCCACTCCAAACGTTTTAAAAAAAAATCCACCAGCTCCAAGCAATTTTTAGTAAATTTGCACATTTGAAGATATTGTTGTTAAATATTGCAAAATATTGCATTATTTAAATCATGTCAGGTAGTTGTCGCAAAGTGTCCCAACGTTCTAAAATCCATGAACAGCTTGTCAAATCATATATTTCAAATGTGTTTTCAAAACAAAGATAGAATATAATCCATCACATAAAAATAATCAAATCAAATGTATCGGATCATCTATCTACATTGGAGTTAAGTATCATAAAAAATCAGTATGAAATCTGATACGCGTCAATGAATCATGTGGCATGTGCATTCAAAGTTTGACAATCATTGAGATGAGTAAACTTTACCATTAACCCAGAAAGGGGAAAAAATGGCCTATTCATTATATGTATATTATAAAAAAACTGAAACAAATAACATACAAGCCAGTCTGTTTTATATCCAAAGAGATGGAAGATACTTGTCCCTTTTTGGTTTTATTCTTTCTAAACATCTGGTACAAAATAACTAATAGATCTTTGGAAGGAAGAGATAGTTTCTAATTTCGATATGTTGGATTTTTAGTAGCGTGCTAAAAATCAACATGCAAGCAATAAATATCATCTATTTTCTACGGACATTTTTTTGGACGTATTCAGGCACATGTTAAGCTTTAAAAAAATAATACTGAAGATATACATAAATGCCTGGACAAGTTAACTCGACCACGTCAGGGAAGTGGTGAAACATGAGTGTAATATTTTTCTAATTTTTTAAATCTATTTTTAGTAAAATAAATAATTTGCATGTTTATTCTATTTAAAAAAATATATGTCTTGGATATCTAAATTATATATTTACACTAATGTTTATCCCATTGAACCAAGCGAATAACTAGTAGAATTACTCAATGTCTGATTTAATTTGCATATTTTGTTGAGGTTGGTACCCCTGTCCAAGTGCCAAGGGAAATATTACTGCACAAATACAAAACGCATGCATATTCTGAAGGTCACGATTTTGAACACAATTTTTCCTTTTGACCAATTATGTTAAAATTCTTATTTTTGTGTGAATCCATGATTTGTTTGCGTACTGAACCCCGATTAACACATTTTCCATTTGTACAGACCCTTTCTACTGTGCTAATCGGCATATTACTGTGCATATATTCAATTGGAATCCTTACTCGGCTCACTTACTAATTTATTTGCTGTCAGCGTTGGCTATTGTAAATGTACGTAAGAAGCGGAAGGATCCCGAGTTGACAAAAATATGTTGGTGATTCAAATCCGATGAATAATTGTTGACCCAACTGGGTGAAGGTGTTTTATCAACAGCATAGAACTCGAAACTTATTGCTCATTAAATACCGAATTTAGGGTTGAAATTCCACAACAAATTTAAAAAAAATAATTCTGTTTTAACCCTTGAAGTCAGTGCTCCGCAACCTTTTATCTTCCAAGGCAGACCAACGTGTTCAAAATTTCGCAGCACACCACAAGTAAAAATGTGCATAAGATACAGAAATTACATTTGTTTGTGTTTATATATGATACAAACCACAAAATAACCATATGGGTATTTTATAACCATGTCCACATGTACTCCTAATGGAGATTATCTTAAAAGAAAAGTTTCAGATTATTCAGATTTATTTTCTAAATTAAATTATATTCTAAAAAAAAACGTAAATTAATTTGTAACTTTTCAATGCTTCTTCTGTAACTTTAGATTGTGGAGTTACGAGTTTTGTATTCTGTATTCTGTGTTGATAGATGGTATTACAAAATTTGGCTAAATGTTTTTTCATCAACAGAGCTCAATTTTGTTGTCTAAATAATGGGAAAATTCATGGAAGAAGAATTGTTCATCTCATACATTTAAAACCGCAAGCAAATATCATTCTATGTTCTGCCTATGACAGGTTGATATAATGACAAACAAAAATCATTTAAATTTTCAAGTGAAAATGTATCGTAACATTTATTCAGGCTTTGAAACTATAAAAATTGATTTATTGAAGATGACAGGTGTGACATAGAATAATATTTGATGTGGTCTTCATTTGTTTCTTCAATGTGTCGATGTCGCTTAGTTACAAACACCTCTACCAAATGTAAATTTACCAGGGAAAAAATAAAACTGATAAAAAAACATTTTTCAATACATACAAGGGGGTATTCTGGTCTAGAGGCACAAATTTTAGGTGTTTTTTCAAGTGCAATAATAAAAAAAGAAATAACTTTTTGTTTTTAAATGTTTAAGATAAACGTTTAAAGTTTCAAACCGCCCAGACAAAATACTAGTATTACTATATAAGCTAGAAATAGCTAATAGGAATTGAATATATGTTTATTTCTACTTCATGTTAAAGTTACACAGTAATCAGTTTAAACATGCATTTGAAGACATTACTCGGGCTACAATAATTATAGCTTCACATGTCTCGTTTCTGGTCTAAAAAATATGGAAAAATGTAAAAATAATTTTTGTACGGTTGTTTCCTTTCAGGTCTTTGAGAAAAAAAATGCTCTATTGTTCTCTGAAGTCTTCTAACTTATCAGCAATATAATAGTTGGATAAAGGTATCAAAGCGAATCTCCAATGATTCAATAAACTGCTATTAAATAGATGGAATACATTTGAACCGTTCATCATTTCTGTGGCTTCTGGCATTTCATTCTGTCACTAATCTGCTGTTCATTATCATATTAAAAATACGACATAATATTTTTTATGGACCCTTGCCGTCATTTCCTACGATGCGATAGTGCAAGCTCTAATTTTGCTCTCAACTGCGATCTCGTACTCTTCCAAAAAATGCTATGTGAATTATAGTCATTGAGCCATGCAATGTAGAAGACGTTGGATATTTGCATACAGGTCTAAACCAATATAGCAGTATTTAGATTCTCGGTTGTATTGTCATTGACCGGTCACTTTTGCAGATCGATATAGATATTGCGGAGATAAAAATCCTGCGTTCCCAAATATTTAATAATGGATATTGTTATCCTCTCACTACGAAACCATAAATCTTCTTTTCGGATGAAGATCTTGAAAATGTTTACTTTCAGTGAAAATATCACAATCAAACATAGATAGAACTATCACTTGCTGATGGCGGTAGTCGAACATTCCTGGACAATCATTGACTTTCGTTGAAAATTTCATTTTGAATATATTTTGTCGTGGGGTTATGTGTCCGAAACATAAGTGTAATTAATATAAGTGAACATAACATAATTGAACAGTGCAATCGATCATTAGTCTCCTTTTAGCGTACCTATGTATAAACGTATATTGTTTTTTGTACTACAAGAATTCTACTTTTTTTTAAATTAACAATCGTTAGCGGTGCATCGGAAAGACTCGTCCGCTGCGTAATGTATATTTAATAGTCGCACGCAGCTGAGAAATATTGATGTTTTTTCTACGCTATGTGCCATATTCAATTTTATAGTTCGTTATATAAGATGTATGTCTTGCCTAATTTTTAGTTTTCGTAATGTCCGGTAGCGTAGAGCAACGGATGACTTAAAGATTGGTATGCATTTTTAGTCGGGCCACCGCCCGAATCGAACCGATTCTCCAATTCATGTACAAACTATGAAAATATCCCTGTGTATAAAATAAGAGTATTATTGGTAATTTTATAATTAGATGTAAGAAATATTACCAGCTAACTATTGATATGTTACGATAATGGTAGCCTGCAGATGTTTCCTCATCAGGACTGGTAGAGATGAATTTCATAAACAGCCATGGACAGGGGAAATTTGTCTGATGTCTTTTTTCTTCAAGCATAATACATCATTCGGTTGTGGTTGCCAATATAACGAGAGCATTTTAAAGATATAATGGCCTACTATTTATATATATATACATGATACTTCATGTATTTCTAGAATATGACTTCTTTAAATTCAAGCAGCTTAACACAAACATATTTTGTACATTTTGCAAAGGTATTTCTCTCACATGTATGATAATTTATGAACAATTTAATTAAAAGTTTATAAATATGTGAAATAGTTTTAAGGATAGTAGAAGGTTTTATTGTGTATAAAATGGATTATTCATCACATTATATGTCAAAAATAAGTGTTTAAATATATTTTATTCTAATTAATAAAACAAAAAATAGTTCTTTTGAAGTTTTATTATGTTAAATTGCCGGTTGCGCATGATGTATAAATGTATTTCTTTCAAATTTCTACACTTTGCTGCAACAGAATAACTATCGTATTGTTATTAATGTCACGCTTTTATAACTTTATGATATTTAGCAGAAGCATTCTCTTTGTTTGATCCAAGCAGCATGTCAATTATTGGTGCCTGACTTCTCAAACCCTCGATTTCCGAATGGAATTGTGGCAGCAATCTAGGTGCACTACTACTCTGCCGTGCCGATCGGATATATCGTAGATGCCTGGCTTTTAACCCTTCAGGCTTTGGCAACGTGAAATCGATTTTCAGTCCCAGGGATGTAACATATATTTCTTATGGAGACGGCGGTAAAGATGATATTAATGTTATGTTTTTAATAATTTTTTATTCGATTAGCAGTTTGAGAGCTAATAAAATTTCGATTTTTCTGTTCCAATGAATTACATAATGCACCCAGCATATTTTACACATAAGTTAAAAGATAATCGGATTGATTTGTTTTGAAAAACATGTTTGGTTTCATTCAAGCCAATCACTGTATGATACCATTGGTTGCCACGTATTTTTCTATTTAAAGTATCACTTGGACCGCTTAACCCATAACAAAAAGCTCTGGCCGCCGATTCGTAGGCATTCAAAATAAACGTTTGATTTCTCAGTTGATAACTTTTTCAAATCAAATCAAATTTAATATAAAATAATCACAATTCAAATCTATTCTTTATAGCATTCAAGTTATTTGAATGAAACCGATTAGTTATTACTGTTATAAATGGAAGATAAAACATGTTATTGCGTGCAGAGCATGTGTCCATCCTTGCAATTGGTTTTTGACCTGTTTGCACAACACATCAACAGGGTTTGAAGGTTTAATATTCATCTAAAGACTATTATATATATAAAAATAATCCTTAAGCTAAACACTATTTTCTTCAAATTTTGAAAGGTAAGTAACAAGATATGAAATAAAATTTGATAAAATCGAGATTAGTGAGTTTTGACCAGTGGACTGCAACCTTTCTGACCTCACCTAAATTCACAATTTTTAACATAATGGTGATTAAATATTTCTCTATACTCTATATTCATACAATGCTTCTTTAGCACTCGAGTACTGAAAGATTGAAAATAGGGATGGGGTGTAAAAGAAACTTCAAGCAAACTTACAATGCATTTATTGAGGTATCATTGAATGTAGCAATAAATATCGACTAGATATTGGTATTTAGGGAATGATGAAAGTAAGAAGAACTCAGTGAAGTGACCCCACTAAGAACTCCAAGGTTAACAAATTCTATATGAAACAAGTGCCATTGTGATTTAATGGTTATTTTTACATAACCAGAGTGGTTAAATTTTCTTATTGAATAATGAAGTCGACATATCTGCATACGATAGCATTATTAAAAAAGGATCTTAAAATTTTGACTTAGTTCCCTATTGAACTCAAGTATCGATATATAAAATAATGATCAAATAAGTAACATTTTTTATTTTGTAATAAAATTGTAAATTAAAAAGTGAGATATTTGTGGCCGCTCATGCTTGAAATAAGAAATTAGTTCCAGTGACATCTAGAACAGCTCTGCTGATCACCGATAAACAATCGCTAGTCTCGACTGAATAATATGAATCCGAGAGCTGACCCAAGCTTAATACACCTAAGACCTTTACAGGTGATTACAAAAATAGACTTAATTACGGAAAAAATACTATACCAAGTGTTAAAAGTTAAATGTCATTTCTTTTGGTAAAGGTTTGTGCTTCAGTGAATCTGTCTACATAATATTATAGATCTACTTTGGTTAATAATTACAATGTTTTTGAATATGAATTATGTTGATTCAAAAATACTATTGTATTGGAGGCGATCAAATTTAATATAGATTTATTATTTCGAAAAATGTAGAAAGTTAATAAAAACACTTCCTTTGTACTTTATTCCATTTTATTTATAAGCTCAAGATCGGTTTCATTCATTCCGAGCATTGTCAACTGATAGAAATATAATATAACAGAGCTATTTATACAAAAATAAATTGAAATGAAAAGGTGTAAACCAGGGTTTCTCAACGGTGGGCCATGTGGCACCCCAGGGGGCCACAGCGTGTTCTAATGGGGCCACAGAGATTTATTTTTGTTTTGGGGAGCCACAGCACAGCTTAGGGGGGCCACGGGTACTCATAAAACGATACAGGGAAGAGCATAATGGCGGACGTCGCGCAGCTATTTTTTGTAAATCCTTAAATAAAATAAATTACTGGCATTCTAGATTCGAAAATCTCGGAAGAGCTATAAAAAAAGGTGGGTTTTTAAAATTATAATTTTCATGGGAAGACAAAACAATGGTATGGGGGCCACAGAAAAATAAAGACACTCAAAGGGGGCCACGCTCCCAAAAAGGTTGAGAAACACTGGTGTAAACAACAATTTTAATTGAGTGTCTAGCTACGCTACTTAGAATCTCAACTCGGGGAGTCGCTACAGCCAACATACACTGGATCATATATGGGCAACCACCGACCCGCCGAGCTATTTTGTCCGGTCCTGATTCATCTCGGTGAAGCAATAAAGAAAGAAATTAATAGTTCCAGGGAGGGATTAAATAATGGAGATGACACATTCATTATATAAATATAGAACAACTTGCAACGTATTTTATTCAATTTAATATTATTTTATTATGTTTAATAATTTGGTCCGGCCCTTGACTCGGAGACAATGATAATTTGGCCCCAGACTTAGTAAAGGTTGCCCATGCCTGCTATAGATAATTGAGATAGCTGGATGTTTATTAATTTTTAAATAAGTTATTAATAGACAATACAATCAGTGGTATGAAACATTGGTCAAAGTTTATTTCATCCAATATTAATTATTATATGTCATTGATCAATTTAATATTGACTTATTGATAATTCTTTGCAAAATCATTTAGGAATATGCAATGGCGAATTACCCTATAGGTCAGAAGTCAGCAAAGTGCGGCTCTTTTGCCGCTTAACCCTTTTAACTCCAGCTTTTTTTTTGGAGGACTTGCTAAAACATCCAAGCAATTTTTGAGATTTTTTGGGTGTTTTACAAAAACTGTCATAACTTTGTAGTTTTTAAAGTTATTTTTCTGTTTTTTTTTATTATACATTTGTTGTACAATACTTTAGACAATCTAATAAAACAATAATTTAATTTACTGGAACAACCTAAAAAATACACAAACATGAAATCAACAAAAAATTGAAAAAAAAAGTTATTTAGTATATTGTTAGTTATTTCACATATATTTACTGCAAAATATATCTTCAAACATATATGTCTATCAGTATAAACACTAAAAAGTTTTAATATTTGATACTTATTTTTAAAATAAACTCAACTAAAAAACAACCTTTTCTGCCGTCGGTTGTTTGCGTGACACATAATATCACAGGTTTGTTTGTCGGCGTGAAATAAAATGCAGTAACTAATTACCGCTAGTCCAACTTCTTTGGTAGAAGATTATTAGGGTAAAAGTTTAATAAAACATGTGTTAAAACAACTTGAGGGGCACTTGAGTGGACCATGGTTTTCGCAGCGCGGTCGCGCTGCTTGGATTTAAAAGGGTTAAGTGCGGCTCTAGCACAAATGTTCAAAACAACCATTTTAAATATGAAGGAAGCATTTCTCAGCGGGTTTCAGGAGTTTAAAAACAGCAGAGAGACATTAGCATTCGTCAAACACCCTCTTAATGCTACGATAACAGATTTGAAATTTTTTCGTTTTGGCATTGACATTGGTAACTTTGAAATACAATTGCTGGATTTAAAAAACAAGGAAATATGGATCTCTTAATTTAGAAATATTGGTCTTTGTTTTAATTTGGAAATATTGGAGAAGAAAAAATGTGAGCTTAGTTCACAACACAAGTGGTCTGCTTTAAAAGACCTGGAAAAGGAAGACATGATCATCTTCAACGCCTGGAATAGTATCACTGATTCTTATGATCAGCTGAAAAAACTCGCGTTTGCTGTTCTTTCCCTTTTTGGTTCTACATATTCATGCGAACAATCTTTTTCAAGCATGAACCTTATCAAGAGTAAACTGAGAAGTCCTCTTATTGATGAGGACCTGGAATCGTGCATAAAATTAAGAATAACAACATACAAACTTGACTTACTCAAACTTTCCAAGGAGATCCAACCAGAGTGTTTTTCAATCATTGTCATGATTTAAATTTATGGATTCCTTAATTACATACTATTTTTATCAATGAATATTTTTTTTATAAAGTATATGTATAAGTATGTAATTAGGTAACCCCTGACCCTGACCTAATTAATAAATTATCAATTAAAAAAAAAACATTTATTTTTTATTTTTGATATACAGCACAACTAATATCAACACCCACCGTACGCCACTGGTCTCTTTAACTGTTTTTTTTTCTGAACAGTTACGTTTTATAACATAGCTTGGAAAAATAAACAATTAAAAGTTTTTATTATAAAACATATATTTAAACCAGTGGTTTCCAAACTTTATGTTAGTACGCCTCCCTTTGAAATAAAAAAATATCTGCGCTCCTCTTCCTTTATTTTATAATGACACGTTTTAAAGCGTAAATAAATATTTTTAACGCGTCTCCGTTGGCAATAGTTCACGTCTCCAGGTTGAAAATCACTGCCCTACATAAACCGATTAAAGACATCAAGGTAAAAAACATGTTAACTGACCAATTTTAGGGTTTTCACTGTCAATATTTGGTAGAAAGGCATTTTATTAAAAAAAAACAATATTCCTTTGGTAACATACTTCCACTTTTATTTTAAAATATCATGACTGGTTTCGCTCATGACAAGCATTATCAACTGATAAGACAGTTGTACAGTATTATTTGAAATTAAGTAAAAAAGGTGTAATAAACAATTGGTATTGAAGTGACACTAAATTTACTAAAATAAAATGTTTAATACCTATTTACTAATTTAAAGTGGTGAATTAGTGTCACATTTATATTTTTACATAAATACGACACATTTATTTACTAAACGTCAGTTCAAGTTCATCCGTGCACTTGAATGCCTGAAGATGCCGAAAGCTGAAACCCAGGTCGATAGTGACAAAACTTGTGTGAATGTACATAATTTGAAAGATTCAAATTAAATATTGAAATTTAACTAAGCCCCTTAAGTCTAAATCTGTTATAAATATAAGTTATAGCTTATATTGGATGTTAAAAGTTGAAGTATCCAATAACTGTAGCTGTCCAGTGTCGGAGGAAGAGGTCCTGCCGCCCTGGGCGGTCCTTGAATTTTCCGCCCCAATATTTCCTCTAATTTTGTTTTTAAATCACTTCTACTACTTTTATGTTAATTATGAACTACTTCAGTTGGCTAATTTTTCATCTATAAATATAATTCTCGAAAAATATTGTATTTATTTTTGAAAATGCCGCCCTAAATATGTGTCGCCCGGGGCGGTCCACCCCTGCCGCACCCCCCTTGCTACGCTACTGGCTGTCCAGCTTACTATATCTATCACACTAGTCCAGTTACGTGCCTAGGCTATGTGCTGGCCTATGGCAGAGCTCTAAAATAGCGCCATTTTTTTTTCATTATTCCCCATTATTCTAAGAATACATATACAAATACAGAAATTCGAATCCTCTACTCAACTAGGTACTCAAACAAATGTTTTTTCACTTATTCCGTTTTGTTGTTGGGTGATTCATAATATACGTGTACCTTATTGACGAAAATCCTCACGAATAAATATAATCCAAAAGCCCATATTACTATTTAATAATTATGAAAAAAAAACTATTACCTTCACTACACATCATAAAAATTAATTTGAATTTAAAATGCATTTACATTATATGAGTACATATCGATTTTTGATTTGGTATTTTGTTTATTAAAGACATTGAGGCAACATATTTATTCCAAACCAAATTCGTGTCAAAAATATTTAGTCATTTAAAAAAATCTGTAATCATTGTCGCTCCCTAGGATTTGCCACCCCTAGGCAACTGCCTACTCGCCTATGCCCTTGGGACGCCCCTGCCCTAGTCATTTTTGTTAGTAAACATGTTTTTGCCTTAATTTTTTCAATTGTGGTGTCATAATGCAAAACGTACTATTTCCAAAAATCAAACTTTTTAGTAGAGGTAAAAAACTATAGCGAACAACACAAGAAAAATATTACGATTGAATCAATTAAAAATCATGCAATAAATTGTTTTGAAATAATTGAACTGCTTCATAAACTTGACATATGGTAAAAAGTATTTTAAATTCATCATTTTAATGATTTTTTTTTTCAAAACGCACTTTTTCCTGGAACAATGTACATTAAAATATATTTAGGAAAACAAGTTAGTAAAAAATGGGAAAAAAATACAAAAGAAATTATTTTTCAACAAAATAAGAAAAATAATATTATTGTATCCTAAGCAAAGAGACGATTTGCAACCAATGCGAATGTGTAAGTAATTTTTCGACTCAGCTCTAGCTGCGTGACTTATAATTGGGTAAACATCAAGTTTCATCGAAGAATTCACAAATCAATTGCAATTCATCCCCGAACATTCAATTACAAGTAATCCCTAAACGTTCGCAGAAATATGTATGACCAATATGTATGATGAATTTGGCTGTCAAATTTCTCAAGTAGGCCGAAAAACAAATCTCATTTCCGCGCACGTCCGATCGATTTTGATTCGGTCCTTAGTTTGGTCCTCTTCCTGATTTAGTTTCCTGTCAGGAATAAACAAAAATAGTATCCTTCTTTTACTGTCTTCAGAGCAGATCACAATGTTTAAAATATAGAGTCAAATTTGCCAACATTTGGCAGCACAATACAAATAGTGCGTTTTGCAAAAAAAAATGTTGCTCCGCTCAAATTTCTATTGGAAATAGTGCACTTTGCCGTAACATGGACATAAAAGCCATAAAATATCATATTGGTTAAATGACTTTAGTTCATAATTGTGACATTGTCAACGATAAAGAAAAACGTATTATATATACTAGCTGTAAGCCCGTTGACCTCAACGGGGGGATTTTTGTTGCATTTTTAAGAAGTCAGAAAATTACAAACCTATTTATTGAATAAGCCAGAAATTCTAAAAATAAAATAAATATATCTCGGGGCATATATCGACAGCATGCCATGTAGTATTTAAATTGTAAATTATTTAATTTTTGGAATAATGTTGAGTTTGCTAACAATTATTTTTCCTATTAGCAGAAATATACCTCGTAAATTACCTAATTTTTGGAATAATGTTTAAGTTTGCTGACAATTTTTTTCGTAGTGACAGAAATTTCGTAAAATATTAAATCTTTGGAATAATGTTCAAGTTTGCTAACAATCATTTTTCATAGTAGCATAAATCGACCTCGGCGCATATATCGACAGCCCTGCAGTTTTAAATTGTAAATTACTTAATTTTTGAAATAATGTTTAAGCTAATAATCATTTTTCACATGCAAAATGGTATAAATTAATTGCACATTTTATCAAAACAAAATTATCAATTTTCCATGTTACAATCAAATGCATATTTATCAAATTAATCAGAATAAATTAACTTCACTAATTCGCCAAACGGAGCTTATTTTTAGGAATATATGAGTCTTTAAGGGAACCAAACATAAAAATGGTGAAACTTTTCCATTTGACTTTTAAGTGCAATTACGTTTTCAATTATTTTTTGTGGGAACTGTCATCAACTTTTAATTTTATGTGAAAGTTTTTTCAATAAATAAGCATAAAAAAAGTAATACAAAATAACTTAGATTATTCCACGTATTGTGCTACAAACTGTGACACGTGTTTCGCCTATTTCAGAGGCATCCTCAGACAGACTTACTTTCAGTAAGTAAAAGTAAGTCTGTCTGAGGATGCCTCTGAAAGAGGCAAAACACGTGTCACAGTTTGTAGCACAATACGTGGAATAATCTAAGTTATTTTTTATTTTATATTCAAATGAACTTCCACAAAGTTACCGACGAATCCATCGAAAGCATAAACAATGTATTTTAGAGAAAAAATGATTGAAATTATGCAATAAAAAGGGTGGGTTCAGTTCACTTTTTCCCATCATCCTAACTTGGCTCACTTTGCCGTATTTTAATCTCGTTGACCCCAATCTATCAAACTATTTCGCTTACTTTATTTATATTACTATAAATTTACCTTGTCCAAAGCATAGACTCGTTTACTCGTTATTTAAAACAAAAGATACAAAAATTTTAAAGTATCGAGATAAATTCTAAATACCCTCTGTTAAAACGTAAAATATTTAATAGCCGTCAGCATACATATGACACGCATGGAATATTTGCATTTAACTGTCGAAACTGTATTATGTAAAATATACCACATTCATTATTTGACAGTGTTCCATTTTTGAATCTTGAATACAAACAATCGAAGTCAGTAGGAATCGCAAATATCGTTCCATTTTCAAATTTTTATTTTATATAAACTATTTTTATCGCCTTGATATTTATGACGTTAGCTCAGTTGATAGAGAGCTCGACTGGTAATCCAGATATCTGTGTTCGATCCACGGTCGCGGCGTTTTTTTGTATGAAATTTTTTCAGCGATTTGATTTGTTTCGTCAATTAATAAACAGTGTATTGGGAAAATATGTCTTTAGTATGAATTAAAAAAAAAAATTAATTAATGGCGACAGCGGGGCAGGATGGGGGGGGGAGGAGGACCGTCTTTCTTGACGTCATCGGAAAGGCGAAATTGCGACCAATATACAAACGAAAAAAGTATGTATTTAGTATGAATAAAAAAATGGCGACAGCTTGGCTGGGGCGGAGGAGGGGGAGGGGAAATCGCGGACTATCATGCAATAATGCAATCATGCAATCATACGGACATTATCGAGTATTAATATATAGATAGGCACTGCTTGAGAGCAATTAGTGATAAGAAAATATATATTTTTAAATATGTTCAAAGAGTTAAGAGCTTTTAATGTCGACTGTGTTGAATGACATGGAATACGCATTCCCGCCGCTAAAACACTTAAAAATCTATATATATATAACAAAGTGGGGTTATTTACACCACGTATATCTCGAGAATTACTGCACGGATTTCAATGATATTTGATTAATTAAATTTGTGTCAGTCTAGAATGGCAGAATAAGCATTAAAAAATCGGAAAAATATCACGGGAAAGAAATTATAAAGAAAATAATATTCTCATACAGAACAAGATTTTCAAATTACGAACAGCTTCAAATAATGACATGTTGTTTTATGCTGGTTTCAGGTAGATGACACTAGATGGCACTGTATTTATACGATTGACTTTTAAATAATTTTAAATTTAGAGTATAATCGATAATATGAAATGACAACTAAAGAAAGTCGGATAATATTGAAATGAGGTTATGTTTATAATTAGGTATGATACATTTTTTGACAACAATATTACGATGTTTGCACGAACGTTGGTCTACACTTCGACGCTACATGGAAGACATTTTAACGTCGAAAGCAAGGCGATGCGGTTCCTGACCACCCGAATGACTAATGATGCTCTTGGTCGCATTTAAGAGGATATAGTTCCTTCGCGCCTGAAAACAGAGTAAATCGATCGTTTGCCGTCGACTAAATCTCGTGAACCGTTCACTCAAAAATTTTTTTTTTCAATAATTACATTTTCCAAACGCTTTTTTACACTATTGCATTTTTTTTTCATGAGAATAGTCATATTTGAAAGGAAACACGGCAAACACAAAAAACGGAATTTGAAAAACTGCTTTACGTTGAGATCATTTTTAGAGATTATTATAAGATACCGAAGTTTAATGTCTTAGAAAAAAATGCAGATAAAGGTTTGTTTAAGAAAGTGAATTGAGCAGAATTTCCAATTTATGTTTTGTAATGATTGTACATCCATTTGAAATGTACCATTTCTCCCACTTTTTCTGACTGATTTTTAAAGCACAGTTGGATCATAAATACTTCTACAAAAAATTGGAATGATAAAACATTTTATTGTTTACATTTAAAAGCAAAAAAAAATAATAATAATAATAATACCAATAAATGGTAACCATTTTTCGGGGATGTCTTTTTCTTACCTACCATTCTTCAGTTTGAGCTCAGTTTGAGATGAGGCTTGGTCTAGAGTGGACGTGTCGAAAATTTCTTTAGATATTTTTAAATCACTGGTCAACGAACATTAGAGATATGAATCAAAGCAATGTATTTTTTACACTACCATAAAAAACGGTTAAATATCGGTTGGGGTTAGGGTTGCGCAAAGCGCTGATAAATAATATTATTATTTATAATACAATAATGTCTTGTTCAGTCGAAATACTTGTAAAGACCAGTATTACTTTAGTTTATGGATAAGCATTTTGAAATAATTATTCGGCAATGGTTTTAAAAAGAGATTCTATTCAATATAATAGTAACAGTAGTTGAATAAAAGTCATCTAAATGGTAAAAAAAACTTCAAAATTATTGGAGAAGCTATGATGTTAATAATAAATATTTTTTACATAATATACAGATGGTAAACCATGTTTTTTGCAACGTTAAGTTTTTTTAATTGAATACATTTTTCTACCGTCAAACGTGTTTTTTTAAACTTATAATTGAACAAAACAGAATGCTAGAAAATATTCGAAATTGATATATGACAAATATATATACATATGTATGGATACATAATAAACTTGTGAAATATTTTTATTCATACATTTAAGTCATTGTTTTGTACCACCCAACAAAGTTAGTCCGATGCAGCCGATATAACTTAACGACTTTAATTTATCTATTATATTAAATGATTGAAGACCATATTTTTTCGATAACTTACCAAATTATGTAACAATGTTATACCTACAATACATTAATATTCAAATCAATCGCATGGTTTGAATTATTTTTAATATTATTAGTATTATGTTTTCTTGACACAACCCTGAATTTTGAACTTATATATTGACGACAGAGAGGAGGTTCTCAAACATAAAAAAATACGAATATATTTATGCATTCGATATAAATTATTTGAAAAGATATAATATTTATTTAGTTTCTTCCTTATTGAGTTAGGCTATATATAAACTTTAAGTAAATATAAGCACATAATAAAATTTGCTAATGGCTTGAAAGAATTATTAACATGGATTATGAATATTTTCTATAGTTTCGGTAGTCACTTAAGAAAAAGTCATTTTATAACAAATAAACTTTGTTATTCCACTGATCGTTTACAAATTGTAACACGTATTTGGCTTTTTCGAGAAGCGTTTTCAGACCAACTATTAATCGTCAAGCTATTAGTTAATGATGTTTACATTCATTCTAAGCAATCAGTGGAATAATTAAGTTTTCTGATAAAAAAAATTGTTATTCCGCGCATTCAGTAAAATATACACCCAATCCTTTTTTTACGCGATTTTGAGTTTCCGCGATTTTTTTGGACGGCACCGTTACGCTTTTTCATACATTTTTGGTACTTTTTTACACGATTTTGGAACCGATTTATCAAATTATATGAAAATATTTTGTTTTTACGCACCACTATCAGGAACCAACGGATCATCCTGAGATTTTGGATCCTAGATTCACAAGGTCTTTAGAAATATGGAATCCGCAATACATTTTAGACGCTATTAATAAAAAGAGTAAAGAATTCACTGTGCGAAATGTTCAATCGATTTGATAAGAAGGATTACTTAACTTACAATAATTTAAAAATATCGAAGTTTTTTGTCTAACACGAAATATAAGACAAAGTTAAGATAATTTTCGGATTAAATACATAGTGAAAACTATAGCGCGAACCAGAAATAACTATCAATTGCAACTTATAATTCTTTTACTCAATACTTTTCTATTTTAATCTTATTATATCAATATTTTTTATGTTTTAATCTTTTTATGCAACAAAATTATTTTTCAAAACTGTATTCATCAATATCAATATCATAACAAATCATATTAAAACAATATCATAACAAATAGGTTATACAAAATTAAAAATAAAAATTAATTATTTCAATATATTAGAGAAAGTTTGAGAATTTTGTATTGTATGGTTTGCTTTGCTTCTCCGAAAACCGTTACTTTATGAAATACGATAGCTTACTGTTGCTACCATGTACATTGCAATACCTCATTACTGTCTATATACCCATTCGTGTGTTAGGTGGTATTGTTATTTTTGTAATGAAATATAAAAATGTTTTGCTTGTTTTGATACTGTAAAAATACGTATAGTGGTGGTTACCTATTTCAGTCAGTGCAATATTTATGCTGTAGGTCAAATTTAAGTTTTGCATTCCTACTGAGTCGCCTTAATCTCCAGATACGCACATAATTTTCTATCATTATTTTGACATGCTTCCCATCGAATCCATCTGAACTGTGGAACAAGGTACAAGAATGAAATGTCAGAAGACATTTACATCAAATTCGTGTCAGTTCAGGGAATCTCGATCTCGAGATGAATGAATAGATACATAACCAGGCTTTGCTTTAGATCAGTGATGCACAACCTCTACCTTCTAGCGGGTCGCATAAAATAAATTTATCGTTGGTTCGGGCCGCAAAGAAAAAAATGATTTAAAGTACGCTCAATTCTTTTTTTATACAGAAAATATGTATGTTCCATGTAAAACAGCCTTAAAAACGTGTAAAAAAGATTAAGTGAATTTAGATAAACAATTTAGATAGGTTCCATTTTATTATTTTGACCGTGTTATTTAGAAAATAAATAAGCCATGCAAAAAAGATCATGAGTACTTGCTTATTAAAAATCATTTCATTGTGAAATATTTATGTTTCATTTGTATGCAATTCATAAGTTAATGAGTTCATGGTCTTTGTTAATTTTTAACTATTTTTTTTAATTTGACATAATATTTTTAAGCCTGTTTCTATGAACCGATTTATTCTCCTTCATTGAAGAAAAAGCTTGCTTAAATTTGTTTAATAAATGTTTTACGTGAAAAAGTATGTTTGAGAAAGAGATTTAAGGGCCGCCACAAAATTCAAAAAGGGCCGCGTTTGTGCATCACTGCTTTAGATCGAAGACATGTGTTACCTCATGTGCGGCAGTTTGTTAGTCAAGTTAGGAATGCTAACACCAGATCGTGGAATGAACGTCGCTTTCAATCGAGAATTGGAACGTGAACGTGAATATGGTCGAGATGCATTGGACCAATCAGTTCAAACGAATATACTACTGTTGAACCCACAATAGAAGGAAGTGTACGATACGTTAATGAATGCAATTGATGATGGAAATGGTGGCCTATTTTGCCTCGATGCGCCCGGTGGAACTGGGAAGATATTCTGCGTGCCACTGTTTGTGCGAGATCTAAAATTGTTGTAGCAGTTTCTTCTTCTGGAATAGCGTTGATAAAAGCATGCCGAACGGCTTATTCAACGTTGAAATTTCCGTGAAACCTCCAAACGACTGAAAAACTGACATGCAATATTGCGAAACACTCAGCAATGGCCGAAGTTTTGGAAGCGAGTAAAATCATCAACTGGGATGAATGCACAATGGCGCACAAACGCGCATTGGAAGCACTCAACCGAACTATGAAAGATCTGCGCAGTAACTCAAGATGTTTTGCAGGCGCAATGATTCTATTATCTGGCGATTTCAGCCAAACACTACCAGTCATTCCAAGATTGACCGTTGCCGATGAAATAAACGCTTGCCTCTGCTGACGACAAGCATGCGAGTTGTATTGCTAAACGATACATCTGCCGAAGATTTCTCCAAGCAATTGCTGACTACCGGTATCGGCCGTGTTCCTGTCGACGAATCGAACGGATTGATTTCGTTTCTGCCGATTTTTTGCAATTTCGTCTCAACGAAAGACGGCTTCATCAACAAAATGTTCCCAAACATCTAATCACAAAAATCACAATTGGTTGATTGAACGAGCAATTCTTGCAGCAAAGAACAAAGATGTGGATCATTAAACTTCAAAATCAAATCGTTGATCTACTGCATTCCTTTAAATCTATCGACTGTGCCACGTGAATTACATCATTTCAATGATATTAAAATACTTTTCATTTTGAATTTTGAACATTTATTGAACTTAATTCATTTTGAATATTCATTCAAACTGAATTTAACTCATCCAATAAATTAACACAACATTTATTGATTTTGAGGCGGTACGAAGTTCGTCGGGCCAGCTAATATATATATAAAAGTCGAGATTTAAAAGCTACTACCTAGTATTTACTGTAGGTAATGTCGCTTGCTCACCTTGATTTCAACCAAGACCAAAATGACCAAAATTGAGTCATTGCTACAAAAATTGAGTTAGTAGTAACATATTCATAATTCTAGCATAGGAGTTCACCTTGTCAATGTTTTGGGGAATTTAATATTGAGTATTTATTGAGTTATAAGCAATCAATGTTTGTATCAAGTCCAAAAGATCTAATTTTATCAGTATTGGTTTAAAACAAGTTATTTATTGATTTGGCATTTACTTGGTAGAACTCCATTTTAATAGGGTAAAAATATCAAGGTATTTCAGTTCTACAATTATTTATGTTATATGTTGATAGCTATTTCGGCTTTCGCCATCGTCAAAACTATATGGCGATGGCGAAAGCCGAAATAGCTATCAACATATAACATATAAATAATTGTAGAACTGAAATACCTTGATATTTTTATCCTATTTTTAAAACAAGTCCTCCGACCAATCAAAATATGGTATTTAAGTGACTTGGTACAAACCAATACTGATAAAATTTGAATTTTGTTTCACACTGTAACGAAAATTACAAGTACGGTCGACAGTGTAAGTGTTGTTGGATTGCTAGGATTGATATTGTTGATGAAATTTAACCTACACCTGCGGAAATAGGTTCAGGTGAAATTTATGTTACATTTTAATTATTGTATCCTGAAAAATAATGCTACTTTTTAACTTTCTAAGAGTAGATAGTGTAGCATTTAAATCCTATGAATGTTTTTGTTTTTCAACCAATTTAATTGGTGATGTGAGTGATCCTACTTACAATCTAAAAAAATATGAAGGGTATCCAGCTCACAATTTTTTACCATAGGAAACAGATCATACTTAGAGAAAAACAAAGACAACAGTTAAAGCTTTCACACTTGAACTGTATTATAATTGGTTACTTCTCACGGATTTGTTTTAATTCTGAATTAATGTTTTAAGTTTTTATTCGATGTGAAACTGATACTGACGGCCAAATACCACATCTAAAAACTATGACTGAAAAAAAAACAAAATCAGCATCATTGCTAATCCAAGGGATAATATTAATTCTTTCATGTGATTTTCATTACCGAAATCATTTTCTTCAAACGAATTTTTGAAATATTCGATAGATTCGGAGGACTTCGGAACTTTGTGGAATTTTAACAAATAAATAAATATAATAACTTTGTTATTCCACTTGTTGTGTTATAAAATGTGACACGCCTCTTTGAGAACAGTCATCATTGCAACATTTTTTTTTCTCTTAAAAAATACATTCCATCAATGCTAAAATATATGCCTTGAAATAATTTTGTTGGGTACATGTATGCCGGACTCTGTTCGAAGACATAGATGGTTGTAATGTTTAAAATAACAAGATGAAGCGAAAGTGATTATTCAACCACTTTTCCTGTCCTAGCATTATCCTTTCTATCTCTACTGTCTTCAAAAAAAGAGTGGTTGAGCGACTGAGTAACAAGGAGTTCTCGTAGAAGAACTAAGGTTGATATACCTCCATTAGGAGGCAATATGCTCCACATTGGGAGCAGACAAAGATTCAATATAAATAAATGATCAAAAATTTTACCGAAATATTTTTAACGTCATATTTAATGTACAATTGTTTTTTGTGTTTTTTCTTAACCTGCGCCCCATATTATTTATTCATTTTATTTATCCATATCCACTCCCAATATGGGGCAAATGGGGTCTTTTTTTTACTATGTCCGCTCCCAATGTAGAGCATATGGACTCCTAATGGAGTTTATCTCAACAGAAGTGTTTCTACGAGAACTGCTTGTTACTCAGTTGCTCAACCTCTCTTTTTCCAAAGAGAGTAGGAATATAAGGGTAGGGATCGGAAAGAACTAGTGGTTAGCTAGTCGCTCTCCATACGCGCCGTTCATAGGATAGCCGAGGGGGGAATTTATGGGCTCTTAATGGAGGTATTTGAACAAAAGTTTTTCTACGAGAAATGCTTGTTACTCAGTCGCTCATTTTTTTTTTTCAAAGAGAGTAATAGAGAAAGAAGGATAAGGTCAGGACAGGACTAGTGGTTAACTAATCGCTTTCATTACGCCCAGTTATCAAAAGATCTATAAGGGTAAGAGGGCATTTTCAGATATCACAAACACCCATGCCTTTAAACAGAAATCAATAAATCAATCGAAAAAATGCTGTTCCTTCTGGGATTTGAGCCCATGAGATCCAACACGGAAGCCCACAACGCTTACCGCTGCGCAATAGGACCTGGCAACAAGCAGTTCTCGTAGAAAAACTTCTGTTGATATACCTCCATTAGGAAGCCATATGCTCTAGATTAGGAGCGGACATAGTCAACATAAATAAATGATCATAAATTTTATAGAAATATTTTTAGCGTCCTTCATGTAATACACTTGTTTTTGTGCTTTTTTTAAAACTGAATCCCATATTATACTGAAAGTAAAACATCTGTCACTAAGCAATCTGTTTTTACGCACTGTTTTTTTGAAATATGTTTATAAAATATAACTGTAAAAACAGATATTTTTATAATTGGTTTAAATCAAGACCACTTTTTAGGACTTGGGACAAATATAGACTGAAATATGGAAAATGCGTTTCAACCAAGTCTAAAATGAAGGTCTCTAAACGAGTTGGGTTGCAATTTAAATAAATTAAAAAATACAAATTACACTTACCATATGATATATGATATAAAATCAATTTGACTTGAATTGAAACGTATCAAACAGTAACTGTAAATTTTACAAGTATTCAAACTTTCAAATGCGTTTTTCTCAAAACTAGGTAAGTGTGACTTGGTTGAAACCAATAGTGAGCAGGCGATGTGTGTCTAGGACAGTGTTCTTCAATCTTTTTACATCCGCGGACCGATAAAAATGAAAAAAAATATTATGCCAACCGATGTCAACCAGATACACATATTTATATCAGGTAGTTCTCGAAATACGACTATTGGGGTTTAAAACGGAGTATAAAATAGTAGAAAATATTTTCTAAAATAATAAATAAATGTCATAATTGGAAGATATATTTCTTTTTAATGCCATCAATTGGATTTTTTAAAAAAGTTTTTTTATTTTTATTAAGTTCTACCTGTGAATTTTTCTGATTTTCAATACAAAATTTATTGTACATTGAGGAGAAATTCGTAAAAAAATTAAAAACGCAAAAGTTTTCACGGAACGGCAATTAACTCTTGGAGCCGGTGTCAGTCCGCGGATCACAGATTGAAGAATACTAGTCTGGTTTGTTTCAAATATTTTTATTTTTTAGAGACACCGAAGTCGGACAAAAATTACAACACTGTTTTCCTTCACCACATGCATTTTGTTAAATAGTTAGCGCGCGCCACTGATATTATAATATTATACATATGCACTTTATAGATTATTGGAGTAAAATGACTAATATAATATAGGTATCCAATCACAATCCAAGATTGTGAACCAACATATAGCTGGGGCAATCCTAGTACAAAACTGAACAACGCATAATATTCGTTACGCCACGGGAAACGTCTGGTGGACACAGATGTATGGCCGTGACGTGTGGCGGAGAGAATTGTGCAACCGAATAAAAAAATGATAAAGGAAATATTCGAGTTGGTAAGCGCTACTGTTTTGTTAAGAAAAACAATATAAATAAATTATATTACCTAAAATACATACAAAACAAACTGAGTACATAGTTGCTTAATATGTCCACCGCATTGATTATCTAGACAGCTCTTGAACCCGGCGTCTCATATTCTGATTTGAAAGAAAATATATTTTTGTTATGATTTTGGCTACGTAGATAAAAAAAATTGGGTATGTAGGTTTAATCTTTTGAGAAGTTCAGGATTTGAAGCTCGATCTCATATAAGAAAAGGAAAATTAAATTTAAAACAATACTCAAGCATCAATTGGTTGGTTAAATACCTTTTAAGAATTGTTAAAAGAAAAATGTATTTGTCTTAATTAATTAATCAAAAATATCTGACAAATTTTCTTGTGTAATTATAGAATTCAACCTTGTATGATATTTCATGTGGAGTTCAAATAAGCGATTCTTATTCAAGCGTACTTATGTTTAATCAAATATCTCAAATTCAATATCTTCTCCTTTACAAGGTTCATGTCATGTATGCATTCGAATTTATTTATGCAACAGTTTTGATAAACCTAATCAGTAACGGATTAAGCACATGAGAGGCCCCAGGCGCGATTAAATATGGAGGCCCTGTTTTTCGGATAACATAAAAACGACAGAAAATTCCATGTACAATAATTAAATTTGAACAAAAAATATATGGGCTTTAAAATATAAACTATTTTTGAGGCCCCAAGCGAGCGCATCATTCGCTTATAGGATAATCCACCACTGTACCTAATAATTGTAAACTATAGTTATAATGATTGATTAAATTAAACAGTTGACTACGTATGGATGTGAAATGAACTAGACGTTTAAATCAACGAAAAACTTAACATGTATATTCAGAGGTTCTTCGATATAAGATGGGAGAATTGACTTCCCTCTCTACTGTTTTGTGCGACTATGCAAACCATATTCACGAAAGTGAGGCCGTGTAGAACCAGACATATTTACAATGTAGGTGTTTAACAATTGCCTTTTTTGCAATTGAAGCGTGTCAAATGCTGATATTCTTAATGGGACGGCAAGTCGCAGGTTTGCAGTCGCTGCGTTATTCACGATCGCAAGACAGAAACGTGATCACTCGATTGGCGAACCTTTTATCAGCGGCACGACACAGCGCGACGGGGTTAACGCGGAGCGACTCGAATCGCGAATGCGGTGGAAGGGGGTCTCACGTGCTAGCGAGCGTGTTCAACTCGGAACGCAGACACACTAGCACTAGTAAAAGCGTAGTATTATAGGTATTCCGTCTTCCCGATCGCCGTGTTTTGACGGCGAGCGAAATCGTTGCGAATTGTAATTTGTTTCATTAATACATTTCAAAAGTTATTAACTTTCCACAGCGACACTTGAATTATCCGCAAAGAATACGCAACGCACATTGACAAGTTTTCCAGGACAAAAATACCCACAAAATAATAGTATATTTTCGCGTGAATCAGAGTTTGACTCGTTCTATTTTTGACACGATCGTTATATCAGTCGAAACTTGCACGATTCTGTCGATCGTACATGACAATATTGAGTCTCAGTTTTATTATTTTACAAAATAATAAAAGTGCCTTTCTTTCGTTCCAAAGTAGTTTTAAGATTGCACTGTGATGATACGAGGATTGTCTTCCGAAGAAAAATAATATGATGGATTCGCAACACTTCTGGGAGGATAGTTTACAGGGAAACGTCAAATGTGAAAAGTGAGTACATTATTTGAGCTCTTGTCGCACTCGATACATTGTGTGGTGGTCGGTGGACGATGTATTAATATTTTGTTGCTATTTTTAGCTAGCACCGTCGTCAATAACCGGTCACATAATAATTACAATCTATGCGTGTGTATAGATAGTATGTATGTGTATACCTACTGACACGAAAACGTGACTTTCGTTGTCGACGGACGATGAGCGATGAAGTGAAACATCGGTTAGGGAAATGCGTTAATCTATTGTGATAATACTGTTTATTATATTCAACGGCATTGAGTGCGTAGGCTTACAAGTTACCGATTTTTGAGGATAACAAATTTTGACTTTTTATTGTTCAAAGGTGAAATACCGGGATTTCGATCGAATTAAAATACCTACTATCAAACACTAAACATGTTTTTTTCAGGAAGCGGATCATTCTATTTTCGTTCTGATTGTTTCTTTCGGTTAATGCAGTCGTTTCGACAATAAACATTGTCTTCATCTTTTAATTTTTCGATACAGACATAGTTATAAATTTTCACAAGGCTTAATAAAATTATTACATATATATGTATTTATTTTAGTAAAAAATCTAAATATCTCGCTATTTTTCTACTGTCATTAAGGAAACATAATGATGCGGATCAGAGGTAGCCAACTTGTGTGGTATCTTGACTCCTGGTGGATGTTTTCATTTATCAAGAGAGGCTGCAACAAAAGCATTGAATGAGACGAACAAAATAAAGATCATACGTAGAAACACGTATTTTTAGCATCTATTTTTGTCAATTATAGTATTTTCAGCATTCAAAGTGTTTAATTTTAGCGTCATTTTAGCAATAAACGATTTCGATGTATTTTAACATTTTTTTGTTGTAATTAAAATATAAGATTATAACACAAAACCGAAAACATGAATATATAAATATTATACAATATCAAACAAGTATGGAGCTTCGTTAAGACTTGTGCGACGATCAATTACCATTAAATTATATTAAGAAATATATTTAATTAACTGGGCACCAAATTGATCTAATAACAGCACAACCAAACTCTTCATATTGATTTTTTGTCGCCATCGACAACTATAATATATCTAGAGTGTATCCACTTTTTATATTACTTAATAGTTGTTTGAAAGAATGCTTAAATAGTCATATCCTTCCTAACATTGAGCCTAGAGAGGAAGAAATTACCGTTGTGTAACAGTACACAACGGTAATTTTTTTAAAAGCTTAACCGATTCTTTAATAATTCTGGATTTCGAACCTGCAGATATATTTAATAGATCACCCAATGTTTGAAGGTGTAAATTTGTCAGATGTAACAAGCTTGAGAAGGCTTTTTTGAGTAACCTTTTTAATATATAAATCAAACTCTCTTCTTTTGTTATCAGTTGTAGACAAAAGTAGTTGATTCATATTTATATTATGGTAACATTCGATTCTAGGTAAATTCCTCGAATAACCGATTTCTCGCATTACAAATTCCTCGAATGTTTTTATAAAAAAGGGATATTTATATTGAAGTATTTACATTTTTATAATTATTCATGCTTTTAAAAGAAAATTAGAGAATTTTAAAAGAAAATTAATAAAGAAATTGCGCTGAATTTGACGAATCTTAAAACTCTTCCTAACTTGTATGAAAAAATATTGTTTTCTATAGTTATTAACAATAAAAACACTCAAAGGTGATTTTGTACTGTATTTGTTATCACAATACATCGTCAGTAGTCGTAAATAGTTTTTTTATTGTTTAATTAGTACTGCATGATTCGCCAGAATTCCATATTCGTAATTTATGGTTAAGGATTAATTATAGCACAATTTTTTGATGCATAAACAAAAACACCAAGGATCTCTTTTGTGGAATCTGTTTGCTACGTTATCACGGTAATAGGATAGTTTATTTTCAATAGATCACAATTTTAATTGTATTCTCAACGCAAGAAAATATTTTAAGTAGTTACATAATATTTTATATTTATAATAATCAATCGTTTCGCTTAGAAAATCTAATTATTTAATTAAAATGCGGAAAAAATGCTACTTATTATAGTAGTTTATATGAAATTCGTCTAGTAAAAGTAGGTTGTAAAACAACATCGTATTGGTATTAAGGGGACCGAACAAAAATGTCACTATTCATTATATTATTTATATTATGTAAGTATATCAAAAACAATGTAATTTAGCATTTAAAAAAAAAAATCTGTAAATATAAAAAGCTTTGTTTTACACTATAATTTTATCACATTTTAAATGCAAACCTACATAAAATGCTTGTTATTAATATTAAATTGCTGATCCTAATACAGTGGAACCTCTCATAACGAGTTTAGTTCGTTCCAGATTCTTACTCTTTATGTGAAACACTCGTTAAGCGAAACAAATTTTCCCATGTATTTCCAATATAAAATACAATAATGCGTTCCATAACGGAAAAAATCATTTTTTAATATTTTTAACGTTTATTCAAATAAAATTACGTAAATTTGAATCTTTTGAATATATAAACACGAAACATCCATTTACTAAGTGTCAGTTCAAGTTCATCCGTGCGCTTGAACGCCTGAAGATGCCGAAAGGCGAAACCCGGGTCGTTAGTGACAAAATCTGTGGGAGTGTACATAATTTGAATGATTCAAATTTAATATTGAAATTCCACCAAGCACCTTCAGTCGAAATCTTAAATTATAAAATTACGTAAATTGTTATGAAGCGTAACAACTTGGAATGAGATATCGCTTTGCAAAAAACAATGACTCGTTTATTAATTAGGACAAATAATTTATTCTTTTTTACTAGAAAGCTGTCTGTAGAGACATTTGTTTTTGCCGACACTTCAAAATTTGGTGAAAATGTGAAAGCATTATCATTAAATAAATTTGCATAACCACCTCCTTATTAGGCAACAGTTTTCCATGCTTTCAGTATTTCTCTTATTGCGCCAGAAAATTTTTCTGCTACTTCCTCCTCCTCCATAAATTATTGCTGTGAAAAACAATGCAACTCCATAAGCTCTTTGGCGGTCAGCTCTTGACCGTGCTCTTCCACAAGCTCAACAACATCGTTGTGTTCCACCTCCAGTCCCATGGTATTAAGATACAATCTCGTTGACTGTAGACTCCACAGGTACTGTTTCAAACTCCTCAAAATCACATTCGACAACTTTCTCTGTCCAAAGCTTCTCACAAGCAGAAGTGAGGGTCCCCTTGGTAACCCCTTCCCACGCCGTGCTCGTTATGAGAGGTTCCACTGTAAATAAATGTGAAATTTGTATAAAAGAGTGTTTTATTTTTTAATATAATGCTTTTTCACCAAGTATTGACACTGAACCCCCTAAAAATTATATAAAATATATGATACAATTATAAATGTATACGTAAAAAAGTGTATATTTGATATCGACTGTGGAAAAGAAAAAGGACGTAGCCCAAATATAACAAATTTTACAGGAGACAAAATAAAACGTTTTTTGATGATATTGGGCCAAGGCAAATTATGAAATAAACACAACCTAGTAGTGCAGGGGTTGGCAACCTGCGGCCCGCGTGCCATGTATCAAAAAGTGCACACACGACATGAACGAACGGAATATATTTTCCTTCCTAAAAAACGCCCCGCCAACCCGAGAGAATTTTTTATATGCATTTATGAGGGGTTTTTTGTTTGCGGGTTGGTGGGGCGTTTTTTAGGAAGCAAAATATATAGTCCGTTCGTTCATGTCGTGTGTGCACTTTTTGATACATGGATATTAGGATTGTTCCAAAAAAACATTAGTAATGGAAAAACAAAAACTTTTAATAATCGAGAGAATATTGATTATATAACAAATGAATCAAATATAAAACAAATTTAAGCGAAAAAGCAAAACGCAATTGTAAGGAAAGACGAAGAAGTTGACAAGAAAACCAATTTACCTGCATTGTTATAAAATACTGAATTTGAATATATTAGTAATAAAGAAACATGTTTTTTTGAATAATCGAGAGAACATTGATTATAAAATTTCTGAACCCTATCACTTATACAGACTCATCATTAGATGATTTGATTAAACACTTCAAAGATAATGACGAACTTGGATTATTAAATTTTGATAACATAGATTTTTTAACTACTCACTTAGCAAAGAGGTGAATGAAAAATCGTAAATTTTTTCCACAGTTGAAACAGCATACAAAACTCCATACTTTCTATTGATCCACTAAAATGTTAACAAAAAATAATCATGTCACCCCAACAACAGTAATAAAATCTTTATATGTTATTTTGTTTTTGCTATTCTTAGCAATTGACTTACCTAGATACTTAAAATCTATAAAGTAAGGATTAAAAGGGCAAAGCCCACAAGCTCGAATACTATTTATCAAATATTCGCTCATTACATCTTTATCGAAGTTACATATTGAGCTATTCTTTCTGGAACTCTTTGATATTCAAACACAATAATATGATCAAAAACTGTTCCGCTGGCTGAAAAGGTAAACATAACTTTAATGTTTTCTTTTGATCATGTTTACTCTATTGCGTGAAAAAAGTTTTCATTATTGGCCATCAAAACTCCAATAATGGGCCAGGTGGCCAACATTTATATAAGATATAAAATAAAAATAACTTTGATTATTCCACGTATTGTGTATCAAAATGTGACACGTGTTTAGCCTCTTTCAGAGGCATCCTCAGACAACTACTTTCGCAAATGTTTGCTTAAGTACGAATGATTTTAATTTTACTATTCTGATATATTATAATAAAGATCAAAATAAAATGGGAGGGGATGATAGAAAAACAAACAAACGATAATGGTAATACAAATGACATTTACATTACAAGAATAGTAAAATTAAAATCATTCGTACTTAAGCAAACATTTGCGAAAGTAGTTGTCTGAGGATGCCTCTGAAAGAGGCGAAACACGTGTCACATTTTGATACACAATACGTGGAATAATCAAAGTTATTTTTATTTTATATTAAAATGAACTTCCACAAAGTTACCGCCGAATCCATCGAAAGTATTTATATAAGATTGTCGGAAAATTCTGATATATGTGATTATTATTGTCTCAAAATACTATTTTCGAAATAAAATTGAACATTTTACTTATAAGTCACATACTGTATTATTGGCCAGCCAGGCCAATAATAGAAATTCTGCAAAAAAGTGGAATTAATTATTGGCCACCACCATAATAACTTTTTACAAAAATATATCAAATTCAATCAGTGAATAATTTATAAATACACTAAAGACAAACTACTCAAATCAATTTTCAATTCATTTAATGAACATATAAATGTTTAACATACCTTTACACGGAAGTCAAATCCTTGTGATTTTAAAAAAAAATCTCACTTGTTTCACGGCAACGCTCCAACAGTAAGTCTTAAATCAGATTTTTGGTTATTTAACAATGCTTTAAATGAAAGTTATCTGCTATACCAACGGAGGAATACTTAATGAACTTCCTTATAAAGTCAACGAGTGGTAATGTTAGTTTCATATCTTATAAAACTAGACTTTATCTGCAAGTGGCCAATAATTGAAGATGGCCAATTAGGTTTTACCCTATAATGTATTACTATGTTTAGTTTATTATTTTTCCCATGATGTAAGGGGCTGCAAATTTGGAGACCGACCCGGGTGGCATTTATCCTCGCTACGACGCTGCTTGCCATTATTATATTTGGTAATTGATCGCCATATTTCAGTGAGAGCACCCCAAGGCTTTCGCTTTATGATAATCAATTATGGGTATATCCGTATATCTTATATCTGCAGTCCCGAACTTTCCGGAATTCACTGACCACAAAATCCACAATTTTGAATCTCGCGGACCACGATTTTCATCTTTGAAAATTACAAATATGTTTTAAATTATGATCCAAAACGTAACACTTTTCTTACGTTGAAAAGGTTTTTACAATCGTTGAAATGGACATTTTTGTAGCGGTTTTGAAATAAGCAGGGTTGTGGAGTCGGAGTCGGAGTCAGAAAAATCTTACAACTCAGACCAATTAAAAAAAAAAAAATAATTATGCCACTTTATGATGGACTGACTAAAGATGATCTGATGGTATACATATATTAGTTAAAATGAAATGATTGAAACATTTCTTTGGAGTCGGAGTCGCTTTTTTTACACGACTCCACAGCCTTGGAAATAAGTATAGATTCTTGCATCCCATCCAGATATTTTAACACATTTTGTCAATCCCAATTTATACACGATTTTACGTTCAGTGTTCAAAAAAACAAAAAAAAAATGTCAATCCAGAAATTCCAGGATCTGTAACTGAAGTAAATAAATGTATCTATTAAGAACAGGGGTGGGCTGGAGGGGGCTCGGAGGGGCTCGCGTGAGTCCCTTGTTAATTTAAGCGAAAACAATATACTCAGATTAAAATAGTAAACAACTGCAATTTCTGATTTACATATTATGTACGACAGCTTAAGTATACACAGTAGTACATTTTTGGCCATTTACATTGTATTATGTCATACATATGCATATGTATTATGCCATGCATAAGTTTATGGTAAATTACATATTGTTAACAATCGATTGCTTGCTTAAGTATTGCATATAATTGTTTAAGATTAATAAAAAAGATGCAAATATCGGAACGCGATACTTAGGGCTAAATCAGACCACTGGCGAACTTTTGTCTCTTCCTTGGGGGGCTGGAATCCTCGGGGTCCTCCGTATCGGGCAATAAAGAATAATTGCAGACCAAATAAAATTATTTGTGGCATTGAACGACCTCATGGAAATGGTTTTACCAGCACCCAATCAGAAACAACAGAAGTGCTGCTGAATGCGCTTATTCCACAGGACAATCCATTGTTAGATGATGATCGCCTCAGACAAGCCCGCTACTTGGCTACTTTTCCACTTGACACTGCTCACTCACCACTGCCTTCTGAGCAAGAAATCAGTAAAATTATTCTATCATTAAAATGTAACAAAGCTCCGGGTCCGGACTGTATCGATAATACTCTTGTCAGACGATCCTGGGTTCTTGCCGCTCCAGAAATAACAAAAATATTATGTCAATGCTTCACTAGCGGCATATTTCCCGATTGTTGGAAAACAGGGACACTTATAGTCATTTCAAAAACCGGTAGCCGGTCTCCATCAGACCCTAAAGCTTATCGGCCCCTTACGCTTCTGCCGGCTCTTGGGAAAGTGTTGGAACGGCTCATGTGCTCTAGGATTGAAGCTCATCTGGCTGAAATAGCACCACTATCTAATAACCAATTTGGTTTCAGACCAGGCAAGAATACTGAAGATGCAATTTCCACAGTACTTTCCACTTCGGAATCCTCCCCTAACAAATATGTTTTGGGAATATATTTGGAATATTGCCGGAGCGTTCGACAATGCTTCTTGACCACTTATATTGCACAAACTTAGACTGAGAAAAATACCTGGAAATGTCTATGCCTTAATCCAAAGCTACTTCAATGGCAGATCGATTATATATGAAAATGGACAACAGATTGTAAAACGAAACACCACAATGGGCTGTCCACAGGGTTCCGTTCTTGGTCCCTTGCTGTGGAACATTTTATTTGATGATATTCTGTCCATCTCTCTTCCACCTGACTGCAGTATTTTTGCCTACGCAGACGATGCCTTACTTTTAGTAAGTGCAAATAGTCGCGCGGGTATAGAAAAAACATCAAAAGAGGCGCTTTCATCAATTCTAGCTTGGGGCGACGCCAACAAACTGTCCTTCGCTCCCAAAAAGACTGAAGCTATTTTTCTCAAGGGTGGTGTCGGCCTAAGTAGACAAAGACCTCCCACTATACGCATGGGAACTACGACGGTTAAAGTTTCTGAAAAGGTCACTTACCTTGGTCTTATTCTAGACGATAGACTTTCTTTTTCATACCATGCCAAGACATCAGTGAGCAAGGCTACTTCTGCCTTCTATTCAATCTCACGCCTAGCAGGTAAAAATTGGGGCTTAAGATCTAGTGCCCTTAAAATCGCTTACGATGCCATATACATGGGGATTGCTAGCTACGTCGCTAGCACATGGTACAAACGATGCACCGTTCTTTCGATACAGAAAATCCTTCTAAGTGGACAACGCAGTGCGTTGATAGCCCTAACCAAAGCATACAGATCCTCGTCTACGGATGCATTGCCGGTCTTGGCTGGTATACTTCCGTTGGACCTGCACATTCAAGTTAGAGGCGCAACAGTAATGCTGTACAAAGGTGTCGAGTCCCAGGTGGGAGAAATTCAGTTACTGCCTCCTCCTCGACCAGACCCTTACAATTCTAAAGCTCATAGAATTGCAGCGCGCAGTGTGGCGATAGAAGCTGCAATGAAAGTTTGGCAGGCTCAATGGGAGAAATCTTCAAAGGGGAGGCAAACTTTTAAATTCTTTCCGAATGTTAAATGGCGAATGGAGATAACCAAAGTCCTGACTCCTAATTTCTGGACCAGCCAATTCATAACTGGCCACGGTTACTTCGCTGCCAAGCTGTTCCAGCTTGGCCGGTTAGTAGATAGTCCTAAATGTAAATCCGGATATATGATTCAGGATGCTGATCACATCCTCTGGGAATGTCCAGATTTGAATAATGAACGGGAAAAATTGCTCAAGACGATACGACTATCTGTCGGATCTGTCGGCCCCGTCGGTCATGCCGACTTGGTTGCATCTAAGGCATATTATAGGGCATATAAAGAATTCTCCGCGTCTTTTGGAAAAAGAGTTGATTTAAATAGATAAAATCTAACATTTTCAAATGCATTTATTATTAACTTTTTATTTCTGCACATTGTAGTGCACAGCGGTGGGCTGCCAATATCCTAACAAGGGGCTCGGTAAATGTTATTCATTTTTTTATCCATGTCCACTCCCAATTTTGAGCATATGACCTCCTAATGAAGGTATCTCAACAAAAGTTATTTTTCTACGAGAACTGCTTGTTATTTAGTCGCTTAACCTCTCTTCTCCAAAGAGGTAGTTGGAATAAAATGATAAGGATAAGACAGAACTAGTGATTAATTAATAGTAGCGCCCAGTTGAATTGAAGGATCGGAATAGTGGAAGGCAATATTAATACATCACAAACACCCATGCCTTCGAACAGAAAATAGATAAATCTATGGAAAAAATGCTGTTTCGCACTGGGAGTCGAGCCCGTGAGGTCCGACACGGAAGCCCACAACGCTGCATGAAAATATGAATGGACAACTATTTTTCAAATTTAACCCCTACAGAAATTGCAGTTATGTGATGATTTGATGCAAAACGAATGATTTTCTTATCTTAACAAGGGGCTCGCCGGCCGCGTCTAAATTTAACAAGGGGCTCGCGCGAGCCCCCCCGAGCCCCCTCCAGCCCATCCCTGGTAGTGCATGCAACCAAGTCTTGAGGAATTTCTTCTCGGGACATTTCTGGCAATATTTTGAACACGACTAACGTTGTTACGCTACGGAATACACCCTATATAAAGAGTGTGAAGCCGTAGCGGGTGGTGGTGGGTACAACGTTGAGTACTCTAGGGAATTTAAAAAAAAAAAATCCACCCCTCAAAACACCGCGATTCGCTTCGAGATTAGGCGAGCCCCTTGTAACGTATTGGCAGCTCACCGCTGATTAAAAAGACTATTCGGGTCGGTGGGTATTTTCATATCATATTTTATAGTCACTTGAAATTATCAAATGGGTCACTTGGTGACCCGAGGGTCATAGGTTGCATCGACCTGGTCTAGTGGATGAAGCTCTTGTGTCAATTGAATTTTAAATGGAAGCCAATGCAAATATTAATGCGTAATTTTCACAAAGTTGTAGCCTTAAGTTAAATGTCTTGAGCACGGTGTCGAATTGAGGTTGATGGATTGTTTTCCAACACTCTCTTGGAAAGCAGCAATGTTTTCAGCTGATCGTATCGTACGTTGTAGCCTAGGTTCGTGTATTTGCTACAGAGCCTCTTTCTTTCTTTAAAATCGTCCACCAAACGATAAATTGTGTGTTTTGATGGCATATTATTCTTACCCAAAATTTCCCCATATTTTCTAATCTTTACAATAATAATGGATGATTGATTTAAACAACGTTGGTTTATCTAAGACTTTTCTATATCGAATGTGGAAAGGAAAAATTACGTAACTCTCAGTTTTTCCAAATAGCTTTTTTTTCTCGATAATTACAATGTATACAACTCGACACAAAAGGATGGAAGCTGAAATTGCCGAATTAGTCTCTAAAAGTCTTTTAGCTTTTAAGTTTGAAAAAAGAAAGGCTTGTGAAAATTGCAACTAGGAAAGAGGGTCTAAAAAAAGGTTTTTCTTGAACAATTTATTAAATTAATATAAGGTAAAGTCAATAAAAAAACTGTTTTTCAGTCACCGCGCACTTCAGGGTTGTGTATATTTCATAATTTGCTTTTAGCCTAAAATCATCAAAAGACGTTTTTTGTGTCTCCTGTAAAATTTTATATGTGTGGGTTACGTCCTTTTCCCTTTCCACAGTCGATATGTAATTAATTTACTACGTCTAGACTTCATGACTGGCAAATATGAACTGTCAATACTCATTTTAATAAAAATAATAAAAGATTTTTAGTACTTTTCCCACATAAAATGTATTTGATCAGGACCGGTTTTGCTCATAGCGAGCATTATCAACTGATAAGAAAAATATATAAACAGTGCTATTTATACAAGTTAAATTGAAATAAAAGGTGTAAGCAACTACTAACAATGAAAAGGATTTAAAAATTACATTATAATTACACAAAATTAAAATGCTTAACACCTATAACATACAATTAAAAAATCATCAATAAATATAGTGGCCAATGATGTCAATTATAAACCCAATTGAAATTTGGGAAATTTTTAAACAAAATGAAACTCTACTGAAACTCTTATTTTTATTATAATGCCATTCGGTGGAATGGCATTATAATAAGTATTGACAGTGAACACCTTAAAAGTGCTCATTTTAATCTAAATGGCAACCAAAAAAAGTAGTCAAACTTCCCGGCGAACAACCTGTATAATGTCTCACCACCAAGTATTGACTTTAAGCAGATTGCAATAAATTCAATTTAAAAAATGATTGTTTACATACATAATAATTATGTAATGCGTATCGTAGCATTTGCCGCCTGTGTGGTCGAGTGGTCAACATCGTTGGCTACGGCTACGAAAGGCACGAGTTCGAATCCCAGTACGGGCAGTTTTATAAATTCATTATTCAGTCGATTTATGAATTTCTGTTCAAAGGCATGGATGTATGTGATGTCTTGAATTCCCCCCTCCCACCCATCCTATCCTATGAACGGGGCGTGTCGAGAGCGATTAGCTAACCACTAGTCCTGTCCTAAGCCCTTTCATTATATTCCTACTCTCTTTGGAAAAGAGAGGTTGAGCAACTGAGTAACAAGCAGTTCTTGTAGAAACACATCTGTTGAGATAAACTCCATTAGGAGTCCATATGCTCCATATTGGGAGCGGACATGGTAAAAAAATGCGTGTCACATGGTTGTTAAAAATATTATAATTCTGTGCCTTAAATGCAAATTAAAATTTGTAAGAACCTTCAACTTCAACTCATATTGTTTCATTAGTATATAATTTATTTTATACTATACTTAAAAGTAGCATTACATATATAAAATACAAACCATATTGTTCTTGATTATTAACTGAATGATAACATAAGTTGTCTGAACAATCTCAACGTCTTGCTTGGTCGATAACATACTGACTATTACGAGCGATGCTTTTATCAAATAATAATAAAAAAAAACAATTTACGTCGGTCGGCGATCATTTGATGCGTAACGATTGCGTCTCAAAAATTTTGAAAGGAAACCAAAGTAAAATTCAAATTTTGTTACATACATATTAATAAAAATCAAAATGATAATTTGTATGTATCTTTTTGTCGTTAAAAGTTGATAAAAATCAATACAACGTGTATTATTATTTTAGTTTTAGACCATATTCATTAGGGTGGATCGATTTTTTTTTTAAGTTTTTAAAATGGCGGGGTGCGGAAAAGGTGCCAAATAGGATTACAATTAAAAGTTACTATGACGGCAATGTGAAAATTTTATTGCAAGTACTGCAGCCAGCCCATGTAATTTATCAAAAATACCTCAAAAATAGGTTTAAATATATATTTTTGTAGTTTTTTCTTGAATCTTTCACTATTCTTACTTATCTGGCCGCGAAGTTTGTTATGTTTGTCTCCCGTAGGTCACGCGTTCTCTAGAGAGTACGCGCGAATTTGCGACATTTTAGGTACATTTCGCGCGCTATTGAGGCGGCAAAAATATGTAAAATAATTTAATTTGTTATGTAATTGTACTATCTACTAGGTACGTAAACATACAAGTAAAAAAAATAAACTCGGAGCAGGTCCTACAAGCGTCTTGGCATTGCGGCAGTACTTCTTAATATTTTATCCAAGTAATATTTAAGGTGTATTATCGTATGCTTAAAAGGCATCTTTTGGTAAAACCGAAATCCAAAAAAAAAATCATACTAGAGCGATTCACCCTAATATTCATCCCTGATTTGCAGCATATGATATCAATTAATTGAATTTAAACGTCGGCATAAGTGACTATTTAAATCAGCAGCTAATTTTTTTTTTTTTAGGTAATGTTAAGATAGACGGATCAGAATCTATGTTTCGTTTTCAGATGTTCGTACGGAACAGATTACATCATCACTTATGCTACCACCACGTCACGGGAGTGGCAACGACTCCTGTCAAAGACAAGACAATAAATGTTTACTTTTATTAATCATTTTTTTAAATTATCTGTTAGACACATGCCACAATACTAACACTTAATATCCACATGTGATTCACCAATAATATAAAATTATCGCAGTGACAGTATGTTTTCAGTCTACGAAAGTATGTACATATGTCCCTTTTCTTCGTATCTCAGATTTAAAATTGCTTGGATTTGAACACGTATCGGCCTGATCTCTACGGTGATAGCTCTTACCTACTAAACCACAGACGACTTTTAATACTTGAGTGATAAATTAAAAGTAATGCAATAAAAATCAGATAATAAAATATATTAGAAGTCTTATCAGGGTCTTAGGTTCATATGGGCGGAACTATAAAAAATAATGTTTATTTTATCATCTACTATCATATAGTATTTTATATTTATTTATATTATATTTATATATATTATATTTCTATTTATTACTTATATATATATATATATATATATATATTATTTAGTATTATACAAAAGTACTATATTTTGTCAACGCCTCACTATTATAAAGACAAACCTTTGATCTCTCAATTGTATTTTTTTGCCGTTGAATATAATATGTCTAAAATATAAAATTACCTAATAATTACCGATTTTTTTCTGTAGACATTCTTTTGTTTGTCATTAAGTTTTACCCTGTGACATCAAACCCCAGAATTATAAAACAACATATTTTTTTATTGATTGTATCATATTATAGTTAAAGGCTTTGAAGTAAACGCAAAATCAATCGATAAACTGTTTTTATAAAAATATAAATGATAACATTGAGTTTGTACTGAAATATTGAAAAAATTAAATTAAATGGCCTCAATTTTCTCCCATTTTTAAATTTGTACTGTGATATTTATGTTAATTGTTATTTCTTTTGTATAGTCTTCGGCTGATCGTTGAACTTCGATAAACGTTATTAATAATACTTTTATAAATAAACCAGCGCTCAGCTGACTGAATTGGCTATATCGCATTTTTTGACCGTGTCTCGCGTCAGTCACGTTTCGCACAATGCGATCCCGCCATTTTGAGGCGGGCTGCGTGACGTCACGCGTCGTAGCCCGTGCTACGATACGTGTCCTCTTCCGTTCCCTGCTGCAAAAATAGTTCATGCCATCACACTACACGCTCTGTGGCCTACATAATAAAAGGTAGTAACTATTAATACAAACAATGGACCAAAATAATTTGAATTATACGTGTTCATGAACACCAAACAATATCGAATAACTTGAACGTCAACAGGGGGACATTTCATTGAAAATTATATATATAGATTAAACAAATTCACTGACTAAGAAATATATTAAAATTCAAACGAAAAATATCCCCCTTTCCCCCTTTTACAAAATACTAATTGATATAATAACGATATCAGTATTATAGTTCCAAAATCGATTTTATTAAGCTGGCCTATTTTGTCTCGTAGCGAGACCTGCACCCTAGTAATCAGATAATCAGACGGGCTTAAGGTTAAGTTTTTTAATACAATATTTTGTGCTTTTTTCATTCTAATACTAATTTTAAGCCTCGGGTTTGTTAGTTTGTGATTTATTTTCACTTCGAATTGATATCGAGTAGCATTAAAAAATCCCATCGAATTTTGTGCAGAGGTGTATATTTAGGATGTGCTAGGCGCGCGGTGGACACCCGAAAAGATTTGATCGTAAAGTGATATATTTAAAATGCATTTTCAAGCGGCAGTAAATCGTACATAATATTATGGAATCACTCAAGGCAAAGATATTTAGGCAAAATTTTGTTTTTTAAGACCACCTCTGCTTCCTATGTGCTCTACACTTCTAAGGGGAACTGTGTGAAATTTTAAGTGGAGAGGCATCAATTATATTTAAAAATAATTATTAGCGTATTGGCAGCCTTAACAAGCGTTGATAATGCTCGCGATTAAAAGAGTGGTGATTTTATTATTAAATATAATATGTTTAAGGTCACATCGATCTCTAGGAAGGAATTGAGACCAATGACTTATCGTTAACGATAACCACAATGTCCATAAAAATACTTTTTAACAAAGTTTCCAACAATCAAAAAAATGTATGATATTAAATATTCAAGATTAATTTGAATGGTATAAGCATCTTTAAATCTATGTAACTGCAAACACATGACAGAAGCAAAGTATTTATATAACAACTAAATCGGCTTATTGTCTTTGGGTCTTTTAATGTTCTCAGTTCTCGTAAAACAACACCTGATTGATAATTTTAAAAGAAAATCTGCGGGATGCTTTGTGAAGATTTATGGGAGTGTCGTAGCGTTGTCGTAGCGCCTATCGAATTTCGAGTATAGGTATACTTAGTCATTACATAATAGTTAATACGAAACCGGATATGCTGTAATTGTGAAAATTCATGTTTTATTTTTTAATTTTTTAGTGGTTCCGAAGAGGAGGCGGTATTTGGGATTTGCGAAACTAGTCTGAACTTTTCCTCGTCCCCGGGCGCCGACAGCATAAGAAGAGGAAAAACGCAGAGGGTATTTTTGCAATTTTAAATATCTGCACTAAATTGGTAACCGATTCACTTCCGAAATACATGAATTCTTTAAAAATAATTTTCACTTAAGAAGAAACGATTGTATCATGTGTAGGTAACTAGAGGTTTTTTAAAAGTATTGGGACGAATTTAAACATATAATATTTTGTTTATTATTGAATTCAACGATTGATTCATATTCTAATTAATATCCTAAAACTAGCGCGATGCATATCCTTTAAATTATTGGTCCACTGCACATTGTAGTTACGTCCAAATTTGTAACGTGACCGATTTCATCAACTCCGGAATGTTTATATTAAAAATAAACTTCCGCGAAGTTACCGCGGAATCTATCGAAGAATGTTTATGTAGATTAAAAAACAATTTTAAGTTCAAATGTATTAGCTATCTATTTTTTTGCTTTCGTAAAATGTGCCAAGGAAAAAGACATAATTTTATGTAATAATAAAATTGACAAATGTCTTATTCCGTGTAATGTGTGACACGGTCGTGTTTCCCTTGTTTGATAAGCACGTAACACATAAGTGGAATAAAAAATAACATGAAACTTTATACTGAAAATGTATTTCCATAAATTTACCACTGCAATGTTTGCTTATTATTAAATATCAGCGTAAATAATCAATTGAAAATTCTCATCGTTAACATTCAAAAGTTAGCGTTTATGTATGAGATTTTAGGTTACCGGCTCCATATCACCTCAACGATGGATAAAGCAATATGTTGAACTTATTAAAAATAAATAAATCGTAGCATCTATAATTTTCGACTTACACAATATTATGAGTGTGACAAACCGACACATAATAAAGTTTCATAACTGTGTTATATTCGCCCGAACACTAAATTGTAGCAAGCCTATGTTTAACTTTTTTACCATTTCGCTGTATAAATATCCACGTTAATTAAAATACAATTGATTGCTCAACTTTGAAAAAAAAACAGTGGGCAGGCATAAAGCTCAAATAAAAGTGTTCAATGAGGGCGGGTACGCTGCACACATAATATTACAATAAAAGTCTCGTACTTGGAGTTTGCCCATCGGGTGTGTTTTAAAAATATCAGCTTGTATAATTCAACGAAATAAATTATTGTTGATTTTTCTTGGTGGGCACGCACGTGAAAAGATCAAACACAGGACGAAACCCGATAATTGAGAAAAGCTAATTGAAACAGTATATTTGTGGATCGTTTTTATTTTGTTTTATTCATTTTAGCAGTAATTGAGTTAATCTATTTTTGAAACAAAATTATGTATACCGACGAGGGTCGGTGAGAATGTGACGAAAATAAATAACCCGATTAATTTAGATACATAACAATGCGAGCGCTTAATATAAATTTCAATTAACGGCCAGGCGGATCTATTTTGATTTTCGTTGGGTAATTATTTTCTTCCACGTAAAGTTACAAATTAATTTATGATTTAAATAAATTTTCATCGAACGTTTTTCAAGAGTATTGTAGAAAAAGCTTACATAACAATGTCATAACAGTCGCTAGTGTCGAAGATGACCCAAGACCGAGTGAATATTTAGTTGAGTACTTAACTTTTAGAAGTCATAATTTAAGATTTCGACTGAAGGTGTTTAGTGGAATTTCAGTATCAAATTTGAATCGTTCAAATTATGTATATTCGCACAGATTTTGTCACTAACGACCCGGGTTTCGCCTTTCGGGATCTTCAGGCGTTCAAGTGCACGGATGAACGTGAACTGACAGTTCAAATTTGATTTGTTTTATAATTGATTTACAAATTACATAAAACATCGATCGTATGCAGCGTGATTCATTCATACGCTAAGAGAGAGACGAGCTCTGCACTAAAATCTATCGTGTTATTTGAATGTAAGCCCGCGCGAAACAGATAAAAAGACTTTTGTCAGTCCAATCTGTTTCCATATTTTGTACTTATTTTTTAGCAGCTTATTTGATTTTATGTCTGTACTATCCCTTGCATTAGTTATATCGACATGCAATCATAAAGAAAGGTTACTCAAATGTCAATAATTATGTAATGAAAAAAATCGCAAGCATGTAAAAAGACACAAATGCGAAGAGGGTACTCAGATAAATTAAAATTTATGTTTTCTGAATCACTAGATTAACATTTTTTTATCTATTGTCCATTCTATAAGCGAAGTTAACAAAGCTAATTGCCATTTGACCTTTTTGCTAAAGCCACGGGTTCGGGCGGGTGAGCGCAATTGAGATTCGGGCTCGGGCCGGGCCCGGGTAAGAAATTTATTTATTCAGAAAAATATTTCAGACTATGTTCATATCATAAGTCAGCCATGATGATTTTAATTATTGCCAGTTCTATAGAGAATCGTAAATTGTTGTAAATTTGTAAAAAACGGGTTGTTTGTCGGGCTAAAGAGTATAAATCTGGGCATCGGGTCGGGTTCGGGTAACAAGTGTCGTATTACAGACGGGCCCGGGCCGGGTCGGGCCTGAGTCTTTCGGGCTCGGACCGGGTAATTTTTGTAAAATTTTGGTCCGTGCAGACCTCTATCCACAAGGATACCTGCATGATTCCTTCTCGTCTACATGTTATTTAATACAAGGTATATTGATCATTCCGAGGCATCTGCGATGGTGTTATCGTAATCATACAGTTTTAAGAAGGCAGGGTGATTAACCCTGCGCTTCCGAGGCCTGAGTCACGAGGGCTCTGCAGGTTGGCTCAACCCGGTTTTTCTGTCAGGGATTTCCTTCCCTTAGCCAGTAGACCGGTTTTAAGGCGCCGGAAGGTTCGCCCTTTGCCCCCTGCTGTTAGCTACAGTCGAAACTGCATTGCCCGATGATCGCCGCGGGGAGGCCAGCAGATGGACTTGCTGTGTTTGAGATTTCCCATAATTTGCTATGAGGACATCCACTAACATAGATGTGCCCACATGGGATCACCAGCCATTTGATCATCAAAGAGCAAGGAAGCAAGGAGACTGGCTGGGGATAGAGAGTCATGGAGGAACTTCGTGGTGACCATATGCTCCGTATAGGGAGCGGATATGGAATAATAAATAAATGTATATATATATTGATCATGATTTGATTGACGCAGGAAAGTCCTCGCCACCTCGTAGCGGTGTCTGTACGGTGTACGTATACAGTGGAACCTCGCATAAAGAGCAAAATTCGTTCCAGGATCTTAATCTTATTCAAAGAAAATTAATTATAAATTGTTAAAAACATAAGCAGAAACATAATTCTTCTTTGCTAAAAAAATATCTAGAAACAATGTGGTGAAAATGTGTCAAAGCATTATCATTGAATAAATTTGTTGCGTGCATAGCTACCACCTACCTTATCAGGTTGATGGTTCTCAATATATGTATGATGCAACAGTTTTCCATGCTTTCAGCATTTCTCTTATTGTGCCAGAATTTTTTTGTTTTGATACCTCCTCCTGCCTTGACAAACTCTCCTAAACAACTTATTGCTGTGATACACGATGCAACTTCATGATATTCGTTGTTCAGCTCTTGGCTGTGCTCTTCCACAAGCTCGTCGATATCATTGTTATTCACCCCCCTCCCCAGCCCCATATTGATCACTTTTAGGGTGTTCACTGTTAATACTTGGTGGAAAAGCATTATATTGAAAAAACACCACAGGTACTGTCTCAAACCCCTTAAAGTCACATTTGACAATGCTCTCTGGCAAAGCCCCCTATAGTCTTAAGACTGCTGTGTCTCTGGCCAAAGTTTCTTTTGCGTCATTTGTGTCATGCGAAATATCGCTCGCTAAGGGAGCATTTTTTAACAATTTGTCTTTCTCGTTATACGAATTACTTGTGAGAGGTTCCACTGTATAATATACAGCAATTGTATAACGTATAATGACCCTTAATCGTCAGAATAACTTAAGCGACGATTCATAATTTTTGCAGGAATGGTCAGGTTTTAGTTATAACAAAGGTTCAGGTTCTATAAGCTTCCTCTCGTAATAAGTTCGCAAAATCATTCCTTAAATGCGTTTAGTAATATAATGTCAATTAAAGTTTTTTTTTGAGTTTTTGCATTCAAAAAAATAAAATATACAATCTGTATTTTTTTTCCAAAAGGAATAAGTAATAGTGGTGGAGGAACAGAAAATTTAAAAAATCGAAATAAGGTAAAAAATATATATATTATAAATAATGGCGACACCTTTTCTTTTAACGAATGAATTTAATTCAAATCGTTTTAGAAGGTTGTCATAAATAATTGGGTACGTTAATCAAAATATGCTCGAAAAATAGCGAAATTTATATTATTATATTACGCGCATTTCATACACACACCATCTGAGCATCAGAATTCTGTTGCAGGGAAACCAATAGTTATTAACGTATTCATTATTGCACGGGTCAGCTCTTCTCACGTTTTTTTTATTGTCATTTGACGCCGGTCAGAGTGACGCCTGCCTTTGAAAATCCACCCTCGAACCTAGAAAGTTTGAATCGACTGTGTCGCACAACACACGGATAAAGCGTGATAAAATTAGGGTAAACCGTCGAATTCACGTGGTTGTCGTAACCGCGATGAATGGAAAATAACTAAAGAGGGAGGCGCCGACTCTACCCCGCCTCCGCGCCCATCTACGAGCGTTGAGCTTAACGTGACTCGGTGCGAAACAACCCCGAACGACTACGTAGCTAACGAATTAATTCCAATAATAAATGATTAAAAGGTGGCGAAAATAGACTCGGTCGGGTTATATTGTGCCTTGCGAATGTATTGTTGAAATTAAAAGATTCGATTTCGTGTTGTCGTAATGTCATAACTCGATGTCACAATATATGTGAAAGAACGCATAACATTTTTAATATATTTTTTATGAGAGGTCACGATGAAAGCTCATTAAACAAAACGCAAAAAAGGAAAGTAGCTCTTTTGTGTCCTATATATATGTACAGTAATAATTGTCACTTCTGAAACAAATATTTCAATTGAAATGGAAAATTCAATCTCGCGATGACCTGTCGGTATTACTTACAATGTTGAGTAGGGTCTAAAAACTATGAGTACGTGATAACCTTTTTAACAAGGATGAATTAATTTTAAATATAAAAGAATTTTCGTAAGTTCTTGCTTATTAAGTATATCAGGGAGTGCTATGTTATAATGATATTAAAAATAGTTTTTGAGACAAATAATGATTCGAAACAAGTCCCCAGCGAACCTAAAACACAGCGACACGGTCTGTATGAGCTGCGGTACTTGTCTGTGTAAATAAAAAAGTCGACACTCGAGACTGGTATTAATCCATTTATTGATCACAATACTTAAACATTGATTGGAATTCAATCTCCGATTTTATCGTCTGGAGTTTATAATATCTTACGTTTGCGTTTAGCCATTATCAAATATGTTATAAGCAAGAAAAGCAATTGTTTAATTTGGATATTATCCGACTTTACACGCGTTTAAATCGTGAACGCTTACCCCTTCGATACCCGATAAATAATTTGTCACATTGATTAGATAATTATTATTTATGATAAATATTTTCATATTTCTCTTATATATGTACTTAAATATTTGTTCTAGACTTTAAAACTAAACTCCATTTAACGTCATATTAAAAATTGATTCTGTTAGTCATATATTCTTGGCATTTTTCGACTTATGTCAAACATAAATTTCAATTTTTTGTCCAAATTTTCCGGGTGATTTTTCGGCCTTTTCCGACTTATATTAAACATATTTTAAGATATTTTACTAGAGTTTTCCAAACCGAAACCAATTTCGAAAAAAATTGCGAGAATTTACCTTTTAAAATATTATATTTAAGTACTTTGTTTCTATATTATATTTGAGTCATAAGTACATATGTTTATGTAAAAGTCGCTATCATAATTATTTTTTTATTTTTTGTAAACAAAATTCCTAAATATTATTATATAATGTTCATTGAATTTTATTTCGAATGAATATAGTATATTATAAAGAAAATATCCTAAAGTCTTTGAGTTACTTTAAATTAAATTTTAAAAAAAGCTTTTTCGTCAATTTTAATTATTTTTACTGTTGCTACAAATATATATATAAAACATTTTTTTAATAATAATTCGATCGAATTTACTCCTCATATTGTTGGCTCGATATAGAGATGCACGGGTCAGGTTTGTTTTGTTCATTGTGTGCACTGTCAACTTGAACTGCTCACGATAAACTAATTCAGTTGATCATGTTCGTGATAAGAGAAACCAGCCCTGATATTTAATAAATAATGTGAAATTGTAACAAAAAAATGTTTTATTTTTTACAACTTTATTATTCCACTATTTGTAACATAATCAATGAAATAACAAAGTTATCATATTTAATTTTATCAATTGTCATGTATAATTTACTCGTTTTAAAACATGTTTTTCCCTCCAATTCGACTTTTAATAGCGTATTGTCGCTACTCGAAAAGTCTCGTGACATCATCAAACCCATTTGATTTCAAAATAATAAAAATACTTGTTCACTCTTTTACATTTCACGTTATCGTTTGACCCTCGATCCTGCCATTTCATCCGCTGCCCAAAAATAACGCTTTATAAGTTAAAAAAGTTCATTGAATGAAATTTATTTCGGTATACTCGTTCAGCTGACGCGCAGCGGCTGTGTTTTAATTAGTCTCCACGTAACCGGTAGGGATGAATTTCGCGGGGGTGAGAAATAAAGTACGTATACAATATTTTTAATTGAGAAGTGCGTTCGGCGAACGAGTAGCGAGGATCGGGCGACGGATTTCGAAAATCTCGTGCAAAGCCGCGTGGTTGATTGCTTTAAAAGCTACCGGCTGCGGCCGCTCATTTCAAACTCGCACCGTCCGTTGTCGCGTTCGTTCATTCGTTCGACTCTCGTCAAATATAATATCAGAGAGTTCGCGGATCATAAATGGGTCGGAAGAAAAATGTTTCCAGGAGATTTTAAATCAATGAACTGATAATTAATAATCAAGTTTATTATTTTTATCGCTAAAATAATAAAAAAATCGATTGCTTAAAAAAAAATTGATTCTCATCTACTATATCGAGATAATACTCATAAAATAATTTATCGACTGATATCGCGCACCTGTCGCGAGCGATCGTCTTTCGTCCAGTTTTGGGGACTTTTCGATCGCACACCGTGAAAGTGAATTATAATAATTATCCGGCGTTCTCGCCGTCCGTTCGACTGCTCAATCTTGACGCGCGTATGAATGAATGCAGTAAGATAAATCTAATAATTGTTTTTAAACGGCACTATTTTTTACACTGGTGATTCGGTTCGCCGTCGACGGTTCCGACGACCGAAATGGTAACAGTGCTAAAACTTAATAATTGTGGGCGAAACAACATGATGGATTTCCCCAAAAAACGACAAAGCTTTCACCCAACAAAAGAAGTTAGTTACAAAAATCATATATAAAACATGTGTTATTTCCATAACGATAATAGGTATTAGGTATATCAAGTTTTACTTGTGTAGTTGTTATTAATTTCGCTACTAAAAGATTTTGCGATACTTTGACGATCTGCCTTTGACTTTAACGTCCGCAGTCGCTCACCAAAATTCGCATCACTTGTATGAAAATGACCATAAAGTGTATCAAATGGATTGAAAGTTTATAGAGCGGCGGTGGACGTGACATCTTCGCGCTTTGGCATTCTCTTCTAAGCTTTATTTTATTACTTCATTTGGCGATGAGAGGTGAAACTTTATCCACTTTATTATTTATTATGCTTGTTAATTATTAAGTGATTGTTACATGTATATCGGAAGATCTACTGCTTGCGAAATTTGGAAGGTGCTATTATTTTGTTTTACAAAGCGCAAGGGTCGCGCCGTTTCGAAATATCGAAACGATAATTTATGAATGACGTAGTAAGTAAGACCCAATTAATGTAAGTTTAATCATAGTTCTGACGATGGCGAAAGCCGAAATAGCTATCAACTAATAAATATAAAAATTGTAGAACTAAATACGTTGCTTTTTTTACCCTTTTATAATGGAGTTCTACCAAGTAAATGCCAAATCAATAAAAAAGTAAGATCCGTTCGCAAGCAGGGGCATTCCCGTATTTGTCATCAAGTTTACGTTTTCAATGGACAATTTTATGACAGCGGCATGCATGTCGATGGTTAATTGAAAAAACACCGAGGTGGCATTTCATCACTGCCGATCGAATCGCCGATAGGTCTGGCCCATGTTTTAATTCAAGTCGAGAAACGTTTGAACCGATCGTAGAGCGTAGCGATCTGCGTGCGCTACGCCGTAGCGGCGCGGACGCTTCTTCGGAGCGTCCGTTAATTTCACAGGCTGACAATAATTAAATATATGAATGATCGAAGTAAGCGAAGTCTTATTTCGACTTCATTTTCTTATATTTTTCATTCATTTTTTTTTAATATTAACATACGAGTGTCGCAAATAGTTATTTTTATTATTTCGTTAATACTTATTTTAAATACATGCATATTAAAACATACGATACTATTTTAATGTATTATTGTTGTTTATTTACCGTAGCTTTTTTAAAATATTATGTTGCATCAAATTACGGAAAAATAAGTAATACTAATGTTAACGGAAAACACAATTTATGTCGTAGTTGTTAAATCTTTTATTCATTCAAGCTTTCAATTTTTATTTCCTAATATTAGACTATCTAAATAGAAAAGCTCGGAATTTTACGTAATTTATTAATTCGGGGTATATTTAAAAAAAAAACTTCGAACAAGCGAAAACATACATATGTATATTTAATACATTTCAAAATTTTCACATCCTTTTTAAATGAGACGTAATTAGAGTTTTGGCATACTTCACTATTAGGGTGTCCACTGTCAATACTTGGTGGAAAGGCATTATATTAATAAAAACACAATATTCATTTGTACTTTATTTAAAGGTCAGGACCGGTTTCGCTGCTCGCAATGGGCGAAACCAGTCCTGACCTTTTAAATAAAGTGGAATACAGTACAAAAGAACATTGTGTTTTTATTAATATTCTTTCATCGCTTCGTTTCAGCCTAAAATGACATCGTATATAAAAAATAAAAATATCTCTTCATAATCTGTCAGAGTACTTGTTTGTATTCAATCCGTAACGGGATTTAGGATACAAATATATTACTGACAGTACAATTTTGTTTGTCAAATCAGATTAACTCAAGTCCAAATATTAGCATTGACAGAAAAACATTTTGTATCTAAATGTGAGCTCTTCGTCATTTATCCTTTTATAACATATATACATACCATTGAACATTGTAAAGTAAATTCAACAAGCAAACCTATAAGTCCCTTTAATATTAAAAATCTGTATAATATTTATTAAAATTTACGTAGTTATACAATTATTAAAATCTGTTTTAATTCAATATATGACAATTAACTTTACAGCGTTATAAGTCGTCGGTCTGAAGACCTCTGCCATTAGTGACGTTAGCTTTCCCGATCGCGATCCGCCAACAGTGTCAACTGAGATTGCACTCGGTGCACTCGATGCTCCCGATGCACTTTAATCAAATCATTAGTTCAGGGCCTAAATCACACTTTTTTTTAAATATATAAAACGTACGAATGTTTCTTGATAAGAGGTCGCTTTGAAATAAATACGTTTATAATAAATGTTTGTACGCGCTTTATAGTGGAGGATACTTTCAATTTCAGAAGAAAAGATTTACTACATCAGTGAAGAAATTACATCAATACCGAGTCCGTTTGGTACCTCCCTCTCAGAAAGAAATAACATATAATATATAGGATGCGCCCCACGAGAGACAAATGACGCGAACGGCGACGTGACCGCTTCATCACGTGTCCTATCGTGCGCTCGTAACGGAAATATCACCTGTCCGTTACCGTACCGTACACTGCTGCTGCTTCTTCTATTCTAAATGTCCCTAAATTATGCCAGAACAAACATAAAAATATCTACATATACTTTTACATTAATTTACTTCGACCTGTTAATATGTTATGGTATAATTGAAATTGTGGAGTTATAATGCAAAATGTTCTATTTCCAAAACTCGAGTCAAATACTATAACGAATAATACAAATAAAATAACATTTGCATACAAATATGATTTCCAATTTGAAAACAGCAGTCTTTTAGACATTTTATATTAAAACTAATAGGACCAGTCGATTCCTTAGGCTTGAATTACCCTATGGAAATAGTACGTTTTGCATTATAACATAACCTCACAATTATGAAACGTATTTACATGCCGCGTAATTTTACATATATATCATTGAATAAAAATGAAGAACGATGGTTCCTAAATCGTGATCATCGACACTATCGGTTGATATAAACAAAAGTATGGTTATAGTGATGTCATTCCAGCGTGGTTAAGAGTGAACATCTTATTTGTGTTTACTTTTAGTGAATCGCTTTCAATTCGAGGCGTCAACAAATAAATTATGCGCCGACTTGAATGTAGATGACGCGTGCACATGGCGATGAACGGTTTCGATTCACGTGTCTGTGCACTCGCGTAGCGGCGAAGATTTCCTTCGGTCGCGTTCTCAGATAAAATTGAATAACATCACAGGCGCTTCATCCTTCGATGTGTTATGTATGCTACGTGGCCCGTTCGACAAATATCTATCCTCGCACACGATCTACAGCGATCGGTCTAATCTTTGGCATTCTTCCTTTATCAGCCAATTTTATAGTGCCGATCGTCCAGTTTTGTTTAACTGATCTTGCTGATCGTATCTAGGTCGAAACGTTTTTGATGTAAATTAGAATCGTCGATAGTTTAAACGAAGCGTAAACATAATTATTGACACTCGAGGATAGCGTAGTCGTATGTTTCATTCATACCGTAGTCATACGATGAAAACAATATGTAGTTTCTTTTCACGTTGACATTATTGACACGTCTTTACACGGTACATGAGATTCCTTCATTCAAGTGTTATTATTTGGGGAGCTCGGTATCAAAGCTCATAATATCCCTTATTAAAATAAGTATGCTGAAAATTTCAAAATGCATCACTTCATAAATCAAAAAATAGTTCGGTATTAAAATTTACTTTTATCTAAGGTCACATTTTTAAATGAATAATAATAGTATATAATTTATAATAATAATATGATTAGAATGAACCAATGGTATCAGTATTTTTCATGGGGTAATAGTATGTTTCGCATCTTAAAAAAATGCTTCTTTTCAATTGCGATAAATAATCGTAGTAATTCATAACTTTTTTAAAATAACGAAAAAATGTGCTCCTGTGGCATTTGTCAATTTTCCCAAAACACTATATTTTTTTGCGGAACGCCAGTTATGATACTAGGATTCTCTTTTATTCATGATAGCCGCAAGGGTGCAATATGTCTGTAATTATATTCATTTAAATCGGTTTGATATTTTCCCTAAGCAAACTTTGATACGTAGAAATTGAGAATTTTTTACTTACACGTTGAAACGTCAAAACTATATTCAGCACGAATCGACGATTATTGTTCAATGTTAAATGATTGAATCTAAAGATTATTTGTAAATACTTATATTGTGTATAGATTGTAGAGCTTGCGCTGTCCCATCAAAAATTGGCTCGATTCAAATTCCTCATGTTACTACCTGTTATCCACAAAGTCACTCCGTTAGTGGTATGTTGTTTTATTTTTTATGCATGAAATTATTGTGTTCTTGCTGTAATTTCTCTTTTATGTGTTAATTTATTAGTCAATTATTGTGTTATCATAAATTGAAATGGATTAATACATACTTTCGATGGTTTCGGCGGTAACTTTTTGGAAGATAATTTTAATACAACATTAAAAATAACTTTGATTATTCCACGTATTGTGTTACTAACTGTGACACGTGTTTCGCCTCTTTCAGAAGCATCCTCAGACTTACTATCGCAAAGTTTGCTTAAGTAATGAAGCAAGATTGATTCTAACATTAATACATGCTGCCCGTTGAAGTGTGTCTTCTCGCCTTTTGGTAAATAAATAACACGAAAGGCAATAATAATTGAAAACGTGAATGATCACTTTTTAAGTTCATTTTTTTAAATATTAATATACGATAGTACCAAGCCCAGTAATTGTAGTCTTGAGATATTTGTCTCTCAATATCAGTTGTTCGCTCGTGAGCTTTGAATATTTAGATACTAATTAATGTATATTATGCACATATAAAACGTGTTAGTGTGTATTTTGCGTGTCTTAAATCTATATATATAAAACAAAGTGGGGTTATTTACACCACGTATATCTCGAGAATTAGAGCACGGTTTTCAATGATCTTTGCTTTATTAAATTCGTATGGGCCTAGAATAGCAGAATAAGCATTAAAACATCGGAAAAATATCACGAAAAAGAAATTATAAAGAAAATAAATATCTCAGTACAATACGTCTTTTTAAATTTTTCGAATCGAACGCGGAACATGACGTATGCAGTTTATGCTTAATACACTAGGTGGCGTTGGTTGTAAAATTCATTTGTTTCATACTTTGAATTAGAGATGTACCGACGAACTTGGACGAACGTGTCAGAATTTCGAAACTAAATCTTCAATATCCATTTAAAAAAAAAACTTTTAGGAATTTATGTTTCATGTTCATCACCGTCGCTAAAATATATACTGAAATGTGAAAAGACGAATGAAAGTACATAAAATCAGAAAGTATGTAAAAAAAAATCAGTATACTTTTCATGTATATTATATTGTTATTGAATACTATCAAATCATTATTTTATTTTTGATCCCCATATACAGTCAATCCTGTTTTTATGTGGTTTTTTTATGCGATTTCGAAGTAATGCGGTTTTTTAGAAATGCATTTTTTTAGATGTACCATATTTTACGATATATAAAAATGTTAAATATTACAACGAGAGCATATATCGTTGTATTTTGGATAAAATAGAGAGAATCATAAACACAACCGACATTTGAAAAAAAATACGATTTCGGACTGTTTAAATCATGTTGCATCTGCCATCGCTGAATTATGTCCACCTACTTAGGTGTGTTACAGTCGATGAAACCATTGCAACATCGGTAATATCAGCTGAAATGATTACTTTAGCACCTGAACTTGGCGAAGAAAGGTTTGATACCTTTAGCGAAAATTATATCGACGAATTACTTACAGATAAAGCTATAAGTGACGAAGATGTCAATAATTTAAATTTAATTATTGACAAAAAACCAGAAAACAATGACAAACTAAAAGAAATTCCAGTTCCTTCACTGCGAAAATAATTGAAGAAGGTATCCAACTTTTCAGTAAATTAGAAGATCATTTCTTTCTAAATGATTCAAATTCTGATCGCGCATTCAAGTTTCAACGATAACTTTAAAAAAATTATATATGGGTATAACCAGTGCTTTTTTTTTAAAAAAAAGGTGCCGGAACGCACTTTTTTCGAGCATTTTCTAAGAAGGTATATTATTTATTATATATTCGAATATCATTTTGATAGAATTAATGACGGCCTTTCATATAATGCATAGAAAATAAAACAAAATATACATATTTTAAAATAGAAAAAATAAAATTAAACATTTATTAAAATTTCGAGAAAAAAAGGTGCCGGAACGCCGTTCCGCCGCGTTACATGGTAAAAAAAGCCCTGGGTATAACAAACTGCATAACCAATTAATTATCGAAAAAGAAAATCTGAACAAACTCTGATCACTAATTTCATTGTTAGAAAACAACCATACCATGTGTGGAACATTAAACAAAAAAATAATATTTTTTTTTCTAATGTAAGATAATCTCATAAATATAATATTGAAGATTTGGAAAATGTTGCGTTTTTTGTTATATTGAGAATTTATATCATTTCGTAATATAAAAATATGAAAATTTAGAATGAACTTTCGTAAAATTATAAAAAAGTATTATTTGAATAATTTTGAAAAGATCCCTGTCACTATGTTGGTGACATGCATTGAGAACAAATTTATCCTAGACCAACACATTCATTCCTTAGCAACAGCCTTTGTTTGACAGTTACTGTCAAACAAAGTAGTCGTTTGTCAACATTGTGAAGATGTAATTTTATTATTTAAAATACAGTGAAATAAAGAGGTACTAGCTATGCCAAGTACTTCTAAACCAATTCGTAAGAGTGCTCGGAATGGTTTTCTAAGAGTCTTTCAGTTCTGTGAACATGAAAAATCTGAAAAAAAACCAATAATTCCCTTCGGGTCGACATCATTGAATCACTTCGAACTGTCAATGGCGTAGTATGCCCAACATTTCGTGCTGCATGTCAATAGCTGAATTTGCTTAAAAACTATACTCATTGGGACATGACAATCGCTGAAGCAATTGTTTCTGCATCTCCAAGTCAGATACGCACATTATTTGCTATCATTATTTTGATATGCTTCCCATTGAATCTACGAGAACTGTGGAACAAGTACAAGAATGACATGTCCGAAGACACTTTACACCAAATTCGCGTCAGTTCAGGGAATCCCGATCTCGAGGTGAATGAGGAGATACATAACCAGGCGTTGCTTTTGATCGAAGATATGATATGTGTTACCTCATGCGCTGCATGATGCGTCGCCAGATCGATGAATGAACGACGCTTTCAATCGAGAATCGGAACGTAAACGTGAATATGATCGAGATGCATTGAACCAATCACTTCAAACGAATGTACCACTGTTGAACCCCCAACAGAAAGTGTACGATACTTTAATGAAGGCAATTGATGAGGGAAATGGTGGCTTATTTTTCCTCCGCATTGGAAGCACTCAACCGAACTATGAAAGATCAGCGCAATGACTCAAAATGTTTTGGAGGCGCAATGATTCTACTATCTGGCGATTTTCGCCAAACACTACCAGTCATTTCAAGATCGACCGATGCCGATGAAATAAACGCTTGCCTTAAAACATCGAATCTGTGGCGCTATGTGAAGAAACTTCAGCTAACGACAAACATGTGAGTTGTATTTCTAAACGACCATCTGCCGCAGATTTCTCCAAGCATTTGCTGACTATCTCTAACGGCCGTGTTCCTGTTGACGAATCGAACGGATCGATTTCGATTCCACCGAATTTTTGCAATTTCGTCTCAACGAAGGACGGCTTCATCAACAAAATGTTCCCAAACACCTAATCACAAAAATCGCAATTGGTCGAGTGAACGAGCAATTCTTGGGGCTAAGAAAAAACATATGGATCATTTAAACTTCACAATTCAAAATCAAATCGTTGATCTACTGCATTACTTTAAATCTATCGACTGTGCCACGTGAATAACATCATTTCAATGTAATTTAAATACTTTTCATTTTGAATTTTGAACAATTATTGAACTTAATTCATTTTGAGTATTCATTCAAACTGAATTTAATTCAGCCAACACAACATTTATTGATTCTGAGGCGGTACGAAGTTCGTCGGGCCAGCTAGTATGAATATAAATAGTCGATTTCCAAAAATAACAAAAATGTTTCATTAAGTGCTCAAAACTCGCCTGAGTGTGCTCATTTAAGGCTTCATTTCTATTTATATCAAAAATTAACATACCTGCCTGACGAAAATATTTTTTTGAATCGGCCAGGTCCTTCATTAAAAAAATACAAAGCGATACCGAGAAGTTGTTTATTTGTATAACGTTGCATAACGCTGTTTATGATTCAAGCTTTTGCGATTCTCGTTCTGAATCTTACGTAAAATTTTCTTAAAATAAATTTAATTCAATGAAGAATTTGTTTTCTTAAATGACCGTTGTTACTTGGTTTGTGCTTATTATTTCATATAATATTGACACCTCTGCGACATGGTAATTATGAATCTGTCGCGTTCGTGAATATTATTCATTATATACCAAAGAACTACACCGTACCAATTGTGGTAACACGTCGGTCGGTACCGGGTTTGAGTATCGGTCGGAACGAATAAAATTTTTATTTTATCAAACACTACACGAATCGGATTAGACTACGTGACGGTTTTCGTTCGAGTTCTGTCATCCTATTGTCGTTGACTGTGGCTTAATAATACAAATATGTCGCCTTGGGTAGTAAGCTGTGAAACCAGTTATTTTTTGCATTAAAATTAGTGATATTTAAATAAACGAAAACATGAAATTAAAGTAAATGATCAATCGCGAGATCCCGGGAAAAAGGGTCCGATATTGGATGTCCTAGTACGAATTTGTCTCGTTATACATATGTATATTCGGACATGGTGAGGAAACAGCAATACTGAACGGAGTTTGATACATATTTCGGAGATCGTATTACAGTCAAAGAAGTGTGTACTTACAACAGTATTGCTTATTACGTAGTTGCCATTGCAAACACTTATTCCGAATCGTAACTCTAAAGTTAAATCTGTTCTTTTACAGTGCGCTGGCATCTGAAGAGCCCGCGTCGTCAGAGGTTTGCGAGTTCGCCTGAAAAGTAAACGCCAGTTTGAATAATCGGGGATCGCTGGGGTACAAAATCGCTCAACCCCTCTCAGAAAGGCATACTCGAGGTGGTTAGAAATATGACGTATAATTTTCGAGAGGTAACGAGACATTTGATTTACGGCAGCCGGCAGGCGCGCGGGGAGCGGCCGACGTTCGCTGGGATTTTTGAATCACCTATATTTCAAATCAACACTGACGATTACTTTCCCCAATAAAATAAATTTTCTCCAAATCTAACATTCGCAGCTGTTTTTCCGCGTCCCGATTGGAATGATATATAGTACATCTCCTACTGTAACAGTTCTACGTCGTCAGCTCAATTTTCACATTGGAGCGTGAAATTTTGTACCGAAGATGGGATTTAGCCACGCGATGTAGATTCTAGAATCTAGATTCTAACATCAAGATGTTAGAAAACTGATCGCGCGCATCTTGAGTTAATTCGTATCGAATTTATGTAAACGAACCTTCCGCCGAAACGAATCGACGGCTCGCCGCCCTTGCCGCTCTGCCACTCACGGGTTTGATGCGAATCCGCCGTCTCCCTCATGTGCTTTTAAAAAAAAAAAAATTGTCACAAAACAATCAAAGTGTTTTCCGATGAACTGAATAAATTTGTGAAACGAGGCGTCGGTTACGCATCTGGACTACTCACCATTTTTCATTGTCGTCTACTATTTTAGTCGTGTTGAATCTTCTGCTGTCTTTTAATTTAGATTAATTGTATCAAGTGAAACTATGTAATACACTTTCGTATCCGCCTTATAAATCCACGCACATCACGGTCGAGATGAATTAAAATGCCACTAAAATCACACAAAATTATTTTTTATACAATCCCTGAGTAAATTCCATTTTTTGTACACAGATGTACCCTTTCCTTCCCCTTTCCGTTTACGTTGTAGACGTGTACATATTGTACATACATCGGAGCCCCGATTTACGCGGTAGATGGATCCCAGGAAAATTGAATAAGTCGTACAAAATCAGTGAATGGTTTCCATAAAATAAAATAGCCAAGCACCACATGTCATAAAAAATGGAAGATAAGGCCCCAAAAATTGAGTATTTTTTAACATAATTTAATAAAAATACACTGATACGATTCGTCATTTTGACCAAACTTATTTTCAAGTAATTATTGCCTTATTTGTCCTTCGATAAAATATAAATTTATAATCTCACACATCGTTCCTATAATTTTTCAAAATGAAAATCCTAACCTCCGTTTAAATTCAACCGCGTAAACCGGGGCTCGGTGTACTGTTGTTATAAACGTGCAAATGTGTTTTCGTTCGCCATTACGTCGACTATAAAATTTTATTTTTTTGTATCCGCCCACAGCAGGACCCCATGTCGCATCGAATCATTGAGAAACGGCGGCGAGACAGGATGAACAACTGCCTCGCTGATCTTTCGCGGCTCATCCCGCCCGATTACCTCAAGAAGGGGAGAGGACGTATCGAAAAGACGGAGATCATCGAGATGGCCATCAGACATCTCAAATACTTGCAGGAGAGAGTTAACTGTAAGTACTTTTCAACATTTTCTATACAATTTCATTGTTGATTGAATGAATTAGGATTTGCTTAGGAAAAATTCATTATTCTACATATATTAGGGTACAAATTTATTGTACATGTATTATTATAATTCCTGTAGAGTTTAAATACTTGGATACTCTAACTTAATAATGTTCTTTTGCATACAGTGAAAATTGACTGACATGTTTGTCAAAATAAAAAATATTAAATTCATTAACAACTAATAGTTTTGTCTGAAGAAGCTCTTTGGGAAAACGAATAGGGTATAAGTGTTTGAATGTTTATTCACCGAAGTATAGTCGGTATGTACAAAATAAGTAAATGACAACTTTGTTTTTTGAATGAATTCAATGCATAAATCGTTAGTAGAATGATAATTTAATCTTATATTATGAACATTTACTGCAAAGTACCAACCTAACTGCAAAGTCCGTTGGTTTTGTGGGGTGAAACAGTTTTCTACATATAATATAAACATGCTTAATCCGTCCCAATCTGTCAAATACTGAATATTTTTTTTTTCTGAATGCGATTTATTTGGATCACGGGAAAACAATTATTTCAGAATTGAGTTTCGCCACGAGAATCTTGATAATATATATATGTACATATTATTACGTTTTCCTGATTATTGTAAAAACTTCATAATATTTTTTTTGTATCCGAAGGTTCCGAGCAACGAGATAACAACCCTATTTCGCCGAATAATTTCCAACTGGGATATCAGGAGTGCGTTTCGGAAGTGATGCGGTACCTGGTTGAAAGTCAGGGACATTTTCCGTCGGAGAACGTCTGCGTCCATCTCATTAACCATCTACAGAGGCACTGCGAGCAAGTCCTGAAAGGTACTTATTCGAATAACTCCTTTTGAAAGTCTTCCGCCATTTCAAATGTTCATCGCAGCAAGCACACTACTTTTATTAATTATTCTATCATTGCCTGAATTGCATAGTTTTTATGAGATCAGAGCGATGAACTAAATACAAACTAAATAAAAATAAAATGTTGATGATCTTTAAGTTAACAAAAAGTTTTTTAAATACTCATATTGAATTTTTAACAAATAATGGACTTAATCCGGTCTTAAATGGTGGGATTATTATTCATTATTAAATGGAGATTTAATCGATTTATAATTCTCAAAATTATTTTTTACGTTCATATAATATATTATCGAACTGCCCGATATATTATTGACTTTTTGTTATTATTATAAATAATTTAAATGGTTAACGTTAATAATGATTGAACAAAAAAAATAACACCACTTTTTACAGATCTCTTCCTCACATAATGTAATTTAGAATTTTTCCTCAATCGGCCAATATTTTAAACCTAATAATTTTGTTTCAGACGATGTATCGAGCAAGCCGCGGTCTCATCCCGAAAGCGGCAGCTCTTGCGGGAGCTCTAGCGCGTATCTCATGAACGGTCAGCAGTTGCGCAGTGAGCAGACCTGCACCGCGAAGCCTGCCGATCCAAAAGAGCGCCTCCGCCAACATTGCGATATTTATTCTTGCGGCGACCGAAAGACTTTCGACACCGTCGCCGACATGAAGCACGCCCGATCGGGCTCATCGCCTGAAGACGCGGTAATCGAGATCGGCGATCTGTATTCTCAGCAGAGCGGAGCTCGGAGCTTCGTCGGTCAAAAGTCGTCTGAGGGCGACGCTGACGAAGGCGGAAGCACGGCGTTCGCTCGCAAAGCCCTGCTGGAGATCGAGGAGAGTGCGGAAGGCGAACGTCGGCCTAATGTAGATCTGTGCACTTCTGATGCTTACCCTCGGCTGTCCCCGTCGTATCGTCACCCACTGCAGCGCCTCCAGGCTGAAGCTGAGCTCCGCCGCATCAGAAAATCGGAGTCCCTGCAGCCAGGAGACAGCGGCCTCAGCGTGACGAGCGCAGCCACTGACGTTGATAACATTCATTCATACAAATTCAAGAACACCATAAAACAGAGGTTCTCTCAGTCGCAGTCCCAGTCCACCGACTATCGGTCGTCCAGCCCCAGTGACGGCGCTCAGAACACCAACTGCTTCAGCGCCACCGACCACGTCCCTGCGAGGCGGGAACACTTTCACCTCAACGGAAAGATGTCGCATAAGCGGCGGAAGACAAACAGCGGCTACGGTCAATACAAAGATCAGATGTCTTCTTCCGAGACAAATTCGAGTGAAAATATCAGTAGTGTTTCACAAAATTGTGGATATCGGCTGAACAAGTTGCAGCAAACGGATGTAAAAAATAACAGCACCGCTAACGACAAGGACCACATTAAAATAGTGCAATCGATGATAAATGCGAAAAAAAATGTCAAACTGTGCGATCGCCCTGGAACGTTCGGTTCCGAAAATTATTCATCCAAAATGTCAGGGGTCGGTGTACCTATATTTGCGCTGCATGCGAAAGGATCTTTCTACGTGCCAATGAACGTCGACTATGATAGTTTGATTCCCTTTTTGGGACCTTACGATTTGCTGGACGCTAGTTCGTTGCAGCCCAATATTTCGTTGCATCCCGTCACTATTAGTGTCAACTTTCAACCTATGTTTTTCGGTAATAAGTCTCAGATGCCATCCGTTCAAACGAAATCCGAACATAAAGACTGGCAATAGACGGTGGCGCTGCGGCAAATTATATTATAAGTAGGAATTATAATCAATAATGATATTTTTCGAACACAAATATTAAAAAAAGTATTCACACTGAACTGTGTTCGCGATTTTTTCACCCGCTGTCAATGAAAATAAATATTTTGAAATTAGTAGAGTGTTTTGTAAACACCTTCGGATCATGAGCTATGAATTTATCAATGGAGAAATAATAGTTTTAAACTGTCTACTCATCTGCTAGAAAGTTTTTCTTGTTTAAATCTCCATACATAGCTGAGAAAAAAAATGTATTGTGGGTTAAAATTGAGTTGAATAATAAATATGACAACCGATTTGCCAATTTAAAGTAAATTGATATGTGATACTTGAAAAAATGCCTTTTTTATAAACAAATATGAAAGTGACTATCCACATTTTCTAATTTCAAGAGTCACACATATTTATTGTAAATTTAAAGTAGTTCTTTGTAAATCCTTCGGAGAATTGTATTATATAGGTAATATATAAAATTATGATATGTAAATATTGAAAAGTAAAATATCTGTATCGACTCCACATTTTTATATATTTTAAAAACTGAGACTAAGTGTTTGAGCAGATTTTTTAAGTATATTTACAAGGTGTTACATGAAAATTTCAGGATTTACGAAGTGTTCCATTGCTGGAAAAGTTTGGGTAACCCTGTTGTAGTCTAATCGATAAAAGAAAATGGTCCCAGTGTATTGTAAATATTTAAAATGTGGACTTTGTTCAGCATATATTATTTGAATTCAAGTCGCTGCGAAACCGCCAAATTGAATCAAAGCAACATGTAGATATAGTAGATATGTACAGATATGTAGATATATCAAGGAAATTAATCATTCACCTGATAAATAGACTTGCAATTCACAAATCTCAGTTCAAATATCACCTTGATATATTTAAACAAAACATTTAGTTGATTAAAGAAATGCGAAATAGCAGCATTTTGTACGACTGATGTGTATATATTATACTATTGTATTTTGTTTACTACTTGGTAATTGACTATTTACATGTGATTTCGAAGTACATAGATAGATGTACATTAAAAATTGTTAATTGATAGAAAGGATGGCTGTGCAGTCTATGATTGAGATAGTCTTAATTTTCAAATATGATTTATGTTGACATTATATTCTGTTTTATCATATACATAATATTAATATTTTATTTATCACTTGTTATGGGCGATTCTCTTTTGTCTTTGAAAATGTTATCTTTCTTTTATTCATTGTAATAAAAGATTATTTATCTCTGCCAACTGAGAGCCAATATATGCAATACTGTCTAGATGATTTAGATCAGTTAACAGATCAGTTTGCAATGTCCGAGATGATAAATCAGTAAATATGATAGGCTCAGATATTTTTTTAATTATAAAGATTAATGTATTTGTCAGTGAAGCAGTGCAATGCACAACTTAAGTGATAATAATTATCGTTTTATGGTTTGATTTCAAGTCATTAGGTATGTTAATTTTCATAGATCTTAATAATTCATTTAGTTTGTTTTCTCCTGCATAAGACTGAACACATTATGAGCGTACACTCATTCAGGTTATTTATGGAATATTATTTTAAGAGGGAATCTGTATTTCGTTATAATTGTGTAATTATTTAAAAAATGTTACACTAAAATAAAAAAGTTACTATTGTATGTTACAATATATTATAAACTATATTAATTTTTTAATAAATATAAATGATTTATAAGAATTTTCTACGTTTTGCGTTTAATGTAAATACCCGAAGAGAATATAATATTTTGTAATGATGAATCGCAGTTAAACCATTCAAATAATGGCCAATCCCAAAGCGTGTTTCTAAATACATTTTGAAGTTACAAAATAAATCAATACATATGCGAAAAGGTGTTTTCTTTAGTATTTTTTAAATTATTTATCCAGGCAGTTAAGTCACTAATTGCAACAAAAATATTTTGAACAAAATATATTCAGGTAATAAAAAACTAGTCTGTGATTGATGATTCACGTTATGCTGAAAAGTTCTTTTTCAAATTCATTAGAAAAATTAATGCGCCAAAGAATACTTGATTTAAGTATCATTTTTTTGGCAAAGTAATATTTATATATTTGAGGAAAATACACGTCAATCCATTGTGTAATTGTGGTGTTATATGTGGAGTCAAATACTATACTATACAAATAACACAAACAAAATAACTTTGGCATAAAAACACGATTTCCAATTTGAAGACGACAGTCTTATAGACATTTTATATTAAAACTAATAGGATCAGTCGATTCCTTACGTTTAAATTACCCTATCTGCATACCTAACTCAATATCACTCATTTTGGAAATAAAACGTTTTGCATTATAACCAGTGGCGGCTCGTGGGTATGATATTTGGGGGTGCTATGGGTAGATTAAAATTCAGTAAAATACCATATTACTTATATTTTATTTAAAATATCAAAAATAATAAGAATTAAAAGAAAAAGCTATTTGCAAATAAAGTCCATTCGTCTATTTTTGTCATTGATAAATTTTTCTATAATTTTTTCGTTAAAGTTTGGTATTTTTCCAATCATATCTTTCTCTATTGAAAGCATTGATAAAGCTTTCAATCTTTTATGACTAGTTGTGTTCCTAAGGTAAGTTTTAATCCTTTTTAATGTAGAAAAGCAACGCTCAGGTTCTGCAGTTGTCATTGGAGTAGTAATCAAAATTTTTAAGAGCTTCGTCAATTCTCCAAGAACATCGCATAAGTTATTAGCATTTATTATTTCTGTTACAGTTAGTGGCTTGGTTAGATCCATGATTTTTATCCTGTAATAGGGGCAAATATTATATTTAAAAAAGAAGGTTGGCATGCAAACTAAGGGCGTAAAACACTTACAAAGAGGTGTTAGAGTATGTAAAAATGCAAAGTGATCACGACTGTGTGGTTTCAAATTTGCTACATCAGCCAATTCACCCAACGACGCTGCTCCGAGCTGCAGCGCGACTCTGACTAAACAGCGAGACCCCCCCCTCCAGTCTATACACTTCACGCCATACAGTCACACACCAAATTCTAGGAGCAACGCCGCTGCGCAGCGCTCCTTCGATGTATAATACATCATATATTACTGTACACTCTGTCAGAACAATATACAGTAATGCATCTGAGGAGCGGTCGGCGCCCGCTCAGCAAATACATGCCACACTTGTAATAGTTAATCGTATAATATTATAGATACAATAAAAGTAAATAAAATTACATTTCTATCAAATTTTCTTGGGGATGCTGCAGCTCCACAGTGTATATGAACGAGCCGCCATTGATTATAACCCCACAATTACGATACAGTCACTAAAAAAAGTTTAGAAAAATGTCAACATATTTATTAATGTTAGAAAATGATGGAGGGAAGAGAAACCTTTATCTGAGAAAAGTTCAGTAGTGTACCGTGTTTCTCCGAAAATATGACCTTGCAAGATTTTCAAGATTGTTGGAATGTAATGTGACTTTTTCTTTGGTAATGTACTGCTGACAAGTAAGCAATGACTTTGGTTGTGCGCAGGACAGAGATTCAAAAAATTGCACTTACTATAATAATATTAAAATTTGATATATTGCCAAAAGATTTCAAACCATCAACACAGTGGTTGGATTACTTCCTTCAGCGACATGAACTCTCTCTATATGACGAATTTTCCAAAAAAATTATTAGATATATGCTCTGTAAATTTAAATTTATAAATTTTTGTACTTGAAAAGTAAAACATCTCCGAAAATAAGGTCTTGCACATATTTTGGGACCAAAAAATAAAGTAAGACCGTGTCTTATTTTTGGAAAAGATAGTAGTAGAGCACTAAAAAAATTGTCTCAAACGCAACTGGCTGATAACATTATTGATGGCGATCAACTGATATCACTTGTAACTATATCATGAGAAACATGATATAGTTATAAATGAATAAACATGATACATAAACAATACATTAAAAAATAGAAGATTTTAAAATAATATATTTATATAGCCTATACATAATTTAGTGTGTATTCTATAAAACATAATAAACTAAACAATTAAAGAGCACATTTCACATTAAAGTTTTAATAAACTAGAAAAATGAAAATAAATTCTCCTCAGGGGTGAGCGTGGCCCCCATGGCCTCCCCCCTGGATCCGCCAATGGTCATCCCTTCTTAAATGGGTTCCAATATTTTTTAATAAACTTATTTATCAATATTATAATCTTGCGTGGTGTGTCGTCAATATTGTAGATTCGATTTCCGTGCTCACGAGTTTCGAATCCTTGTCTATCTGGTTTCATAAAAGGATTTATGGAATCTTTTGTTTGTATGCAAATTTTTCTCTTGATTTCTACTCATTCTATCTGATGCTAAAAACAGGACTTAGCGAAAGCGATGAGCTCACCACTAATCCTGTCCTAGCCTTATCATTATATCCATACTATTAAAAAAAAGACATTGAACATGACTCATATATTTTTTTAAATACATTTCATTACAGGAAACCGTGTGCTTCAATAGGAGCAGGTTTGGTTAAAAAAATCGTTGCACTTTTTTCTACTATTAAATAATTTTTTTATTTCAAAATGTGATTTGTTTCAAAACAGACCTGCAAAACACATATATACTATTTAGCCAAATTGATTTATTGATTTAGATCAGTGTTTCTCAACCTTTTTGGGCTCGTGGCCCCTTTTGAGTGTCTTTATTTTTTTGTGGCCCCCCTACTTGTTTGCCTTCCCATAAAAATTCGAATTTCAAGAAATTTCCAGGAATTTACCCAAATAATCAGCTCGGGACCTTTTTTCTAGCTCTTCCAAGGATTTCAAATTCTAAATCCTAGGAATTTGCGGATTTACTCAAATAACCAGCGTGGGATCTTTTTTTTTAGCTCCTCCGATGATTTCTTTGCGGGTTTGCAGAAATTTTGGGATTTCGAAAAATTTTCCCGTAGCCCCCCTAAGCTGTGCTGTGGCTCCACAAAAAAAAAAGTCTGTGTGGCCCCCGGAGGGCCACAGGGCTCCTGGTTGAGAAACCCTGATTTCGATGTTTACATTGACGGGACTATGTAAGTAAAATATAAAAGTATTATCACGACTGTACTTACTATAAAAATATGGAAATAAATTTAGATGAAATTAATTCAGCAATCAAACTCAAACAGCTGTTATAAACTTGACTACAATATTTCATTTGTGACCTATGGTAGGCATTTCTTATTTTATTTACTAATTTTGTCATTTATAGTACTTAGTTAGTTATATTTATATGTATCAATAATAAAATACTAATTGCTTTCAAGCTACTGAAATTTGCCTCCATACAATTATTACACCAGTGTTAGTTGTTATGACGGTCCAAAGATCTAAGATGACTTATATTCTTAAAATATAAGTTAAAATATTATATTTATTGTTGGCTGTTGTAATAATTATCCAAAAGCTAAAAAATGTACACTTTTCACAAACTCTTGAGTGTGGAGACTATTAAAAAATATATTATCAAGTAAAGTTTTTGAGTTATGGCAATACACAATTTGACAATCGGGCTGTGGCGAAGTACATGTTGTCAATAGTGTCATTTTTCGTTGATAAATACAGAACTTAGTCCGCCGGGATTACTAGACATATTATTCAACATGTTGGCGTTAATAAACCGAATTTTAGATTGGTTTAAAAGCCTCTTTTGGAAGGAGGAAATGGAATTAACTCTAGTCGGACTACAGTATTCCGGGAAAACAACTTTTGTTAATGTCATAGCCGTAAGATAACTTTGCCTATACATACATTCTTTTGTGAATCATGATTTAACATTTTGAAAATATCTAACCCCCGAATGCACCATATCCGATTGCATTTACGGCATCGAATGCGTTACCTATCTTTATCTAAAAGAATAAGAATCAAAACGAGATGTCGATGATTCTGATACAATTTTATTTTTACAGTCTGGTCAATTTAATGAAGATATGATTCCAACAGTCGGCTTCAACATGCGAAAAATTACCAAAGGGAACGTTACAATAAAGGTATGTAAGAATTTATTATTTTTCCGTGATTAAAACCCTCCCCAAATCCGTGGGTAACATTGTCGAATATATACATTCTCCTCAATAATAATACATGCCATTCTAGAGTCTCGTGTTAATTAAATAGCCCGAATAATATAATATCAATCTTACATACCAATCGTACGAATAAATACGGCTGCAAATTATATAATATGTGATTTTTTTTTTTTTAATTAGTAATTGATTCATATTTTATGATTAATGTTTTTCCTCATTTGATATTTTATAAATTTGGAATGACCTGTTTTTCATAGTATCGTTTAAAAAAATTCACCATTCATCCTGGCCTTTTTCTGATGGTAATATTCAACTGGAAGAACAACGCAAAACAATGAACAAAATGTTAAGCATTCCACCACATACGTAATTAACGGTGGAAGAAATTCGCCACATGACAATTAACAAATTCGTAAAATTCTTGTTTACGTATTTTGAACAATCCGGTTAATTGAGGTTCTACTGTACTCAGAAACAATGGCTAAAACGGTTGCAGTTCACCTTATTGCTAGTAACAAGATGGAAAATTTACACAGATGGATATATTTTACTTTCTTAAAAAAACTTCTGATGAATAATAAATTATCAATGTGGGAAAATTTTTAATTAAATTTTGACTGCAATATGAGTTTTGAAATAGCACGATTCATAAATGAAATATAAAAATGGCAGCGATCGTATTGATGCCACTATTTCCATGTGATTTATTGATTGTTTTTTTAAGGTCTGGGACATCGGAGGTCAGCCCCGATTCAGGTCAATGTGGGAAAGATATTGCAGAGGTGTCAATGCAATAGTGTGAGTTGTCGCGATAATTTAGAAATTATTTGTTAATGATGTCTTATTCTTGATATATGTACAACTTCCTCTGAATACTTTGTCAATGGTTCTTAAATATGTTTTTGTTGTCTGCATGCAAACTTTATGGTTTGTCATATTTTTTTTCTAATTTTCTCATTCAGAATTTGTTAAGCGGTACTGTGTGTGTCCACGATGAAGAAGTAATTATTTTGTATTGCTAAATTGATACAGGTACATGGTTGATGCGGCCGATGCTGACAAAATTGAAGCATCAAGAAATGAGCTACACAGCTTATTAGACAAACAACAGCTGACCGGCATTCCTGTTCTGGTCCTCGGCAACAAGAGAGACTTGCCACAGGCCCTCGATGAGACCGGACTCATAGAAAGGATGTGAGTAATCGTTATCAGTTATTTTTGCAAATATTAACATTCAAAGCTAAATTACGGAGTAAGTTAATGTTAATATTGCTTGCCAATCTACAAACATTAAATATTTGATGTCAATCAATTGTCTGTTTGTTCATCAGTTGACGAAATTTAAATGTTCTTTAAACTTTGACCAGGTTGAGATTATAATTCTGTAAACATTAGCACATCTAACAAAACAATGATTCTTATTTTCATAATGTTTATTGTATTTTGAAATCCTTAATTATTTCTGCACTGTCATTTATCACTATTGAATATTCTGAACAGGTTACAGGACTCATTTGAAAAGTTTTCTAATACTGCAATGCGTGCAATATTCGATTGGTTTACAAAAAAAAAAAAATCGTGATATATTTTTTTTTAACCTTCAAGGAAAGAGGGTTTGAACTTTGCATTATCATCATGTATATTTGTGTTTTGTAGGAATCTATCGGCCATTCAAGATCGTGAAATCTGCTGCTATTCTATTTCTTGCAAGGAGAAAGATAACATCGATATAACGCTGCAATGGTTGATCGCCCACAGTAAGTCGGGAGCGACGCGTTAAAAGAGTTATCGCCGTTTGATTATCCTAGCTGATTTATTAATAAGTATAATCTCTACGGAAATTGGACACTCGTTAAGAGGAACAAATATCATGACAATTGCTAACTGTAGGAAGAACACAAGTTTAAGTAAAAATTATCAATTTAATTATATTTATACGCTTGAAATTGAAATTTTCGAATTTCATGTCATTTTTTAATAGAAAGATTTTCATTTGCGCTTTTAATTTGAAATCCTCTTAACTTGGTCACTGCAGAATCGTTTGGGCGAGCGGAGGTCAAAAGGTTTGTTGCAAATAATACGATACAATGCGGTCTATTTATTTGTAAGACGTTTTCATTACTCATACTTTTATTATATTATGTACTTCAATGTTTTATTTTACAATTTGAAATTGTATCTTCTGAGCTGGAACAAATAATAATTATATCATGTATTATTTCTGTCTGCTGATATTATTCGTAGTATTTGAGTAATTCTTCACTTTATATCGAGACAAGTATTGTTTTTTGTTCGGCTGCGGCACGTCCACTTTAGTCACAAATATGAATTTCTTCAGTAGTTAAGTATAGACGAAACAACAGCCGACTGCGAGTACGATCGTACCTGAAGGTTTTATCGGAGCTCGCTATTGTTGCAGAAACGTATTGACCTCTACTCGTGTGTAAATACATAATGTTAAAATGTTAGTACTGTAGAAAACTTTAACGTTTAGTTAAAAAAATCAACTCTCGAGAGTTTGATACGGAATATATATTTCGAACACAATGTTAAAAGAAGTGACCGTTTTTAAAGAAATTAGTTGTACGCATTCAATTTTCCTCTTCCGTGTGAAATCGGTCATATTTATTCTAAAAATAAGTCTGGTTGAACTGTCACACCAAAGCATTTTCTTTCGATAGAAGAGTACTTGAATATGTATATTTTGTAATAGATTTGTTTGCTTTTAAGTGCTTGATATAACTTAAGAATATTTGTGTCTTTAGCTAATTATTTTTTTTTTGTCCGAGAACAACTCTGAGAGAATAATAATATTTTATATCTACTACAACAATAATGAAACTTTGTAAATAAATGTCGTGTCACATTTTACCAAAATTTATATTGATTAACACATTGAAAACTCAATTTAATAATGTTACCCTGGCAATTTACGGCTGGAGCAATTGTTTTTTTAAATGCATAGAAATCATTAAAATTACAGTTTGATGTGTTTTTAATTCTGTTCTTTAAATGTATCCAATTTTTATTCACGATGATACAATTTTGGTCTTCCACCAAAAAACATTTTTTTGACGGTTTGTCTCATATTTACCGATATTACTTTGCGTGCTCAGGAATAATGCGCATCACAATTAAAATAGAAGAATACTTTCTCAAAGTCTTAAAAATTGCATGCTTATATAGGAAACAAAGTAAGTAGCGATAAGTTATAGAAAAGGTATACAGGTTTGGTGCAGACGTTGCGAGGAAAGGTTTTAAGTGGATAGCATTTAACATTGCCGGATCGAAAATGGAACGATGGGTCTCTATATAAATTATTTTACACACGAGACGGCTTCCCTCTGTGCTCCGCGGTTCGCGAGGGATTTTAAAAACATATTTTAATTAGAATAATTTCTGAATATTTTTGAAGGAGCTACTAGATATATCATAAAGTCATGTATTTAAGACTTATATTAGAGTAATTTATTTAATAGGAACGCGTTACATCGCCGAGTCGTTTGAGCATTCGGTTTGCAATATTTCAACATTTATTTTTGTTTTTCATTTAAAAGGGGCCCCGAGTATGAACGTTTAAATTAAATAAAGATGAAATTATTTTCATCGATTGATATATAGATCGGCGTGATATGATACTCTTCTTAATTAACAAAAAAAAAATACATTCAGACAGAAAAGAGCAATTTTTCATAGAAGAGCACAAATGATAAACGAGTGTTACCGAAGCACACATAAATATTTGCAATGTAACATATAATAATGTTATTAAATTTGAGATATATATATGTATAATATAATTGGCATTCCCTAATCAAATGTAATCATCTAAGAACATAGTTTTGTAAGTTTGTATAAAGAGCTCAATGTTTTCTCAATAAATCTTAATCATTATTTAGGCATCTGTGAATCCTAACACTTTTTTTTACTTTACCTTACTAAATCCAAAATAACTTTATACCATTTTTATTTTTATCAGGGCTTTGAACCGTAACGGAACCGAAAAAAAATATTGGTTTTTTTTCAGTTCACGCTAGTATTTTGGACAAATCAGTAAATTACTATAGGGCTTTAGAGGTTTCCAAATTCCTCGGTGAGCTAAAAAAAAAATTAATCAGAGATATTTTGGGCAAATCGATAAATCACTATAGGGTTTGGAGATTTTCATATTCCTCGGTGAGCTAAAAAAAAAAAAAGCGAGTCACGGAGATATTTTGGACAAGTCCTGGGCTTTTGGATTCAAGCTGAACCGAAAACTGTTATTTTTGCCGAAACGAAAACCGGAACTGAACCGATATATATTTTTTTACATGAACCGATATGAAAAAAATAGCGGTTCGAAACCCTGATTTTTATAAACCTCTTTATTATATAAACTGCATTTTTCAAAAGAATATCATAAATTAGTGCAAAGCTTCTTAAAATACTAAAAGTGAAATCCAAATATTGTTTAAAAAAATATTTCTAGTTGCATGTACGCAAGAAATAATTTTTAAAAAAATGGTATTTTTGTCAGTGCACAAAAATATCTCACGACAAAATACGTATTTTAACCCTTATCAGCCCGTGCGCAATGCACAATACAAGTAGTTCACTGCCCAAGCATTTTTTAAAATACGGTTGTGTCTGATAAAAAAAGCACATGCTCTTTGGAAGGCAATGAAGATAGAGAACTACAATTAATGTTGGTTAGCTAAGGTAATATTTGAAAAAAATAGTTTGGTTAGAAATAAGGAGCTGAAGATAATAAGACATATTGACTTATCTATTTATTTGCAAGTGAAAGAAACCATAGAACAAATGAGTCACCTTGTTGTGTAGTAGTCGCTAAATCCGCTCTGGAGGTTTTTTTGAGTTTTGAGTAAATCTTGAAAAACTGTTTTGTGTATATAGTGATTATGAGAGTTTTAAAAGTTACTTTATATCTTCCGGGATACAAATAAAAGCAAAATAAGACACATAGTTTACTTGCAATCTAAGAAACAATTTGTTGATCGCGAGCAGTTGTAGTGGTGCCGGGTTGCTCCGCTTGGGTAGTCTCCGCAACCAATGACGGTTCTATCATAAGAGCAAAGAGTGCATTGCAGTCCCATGTACAAATCGATAAGCAAACATCATATTTATATCAATCACTAATTTTCACTTCCCTGTGTGTTACTCATAAATAGATATTTCAAGAAACTATAATTGATTAAGGCGCATAGCGAACATATTCCGCGCCAATACTGTAAAGGCGCCTGCCATAGTCTATGATACCAAAGGGTGCAAATACTGCAAATCCATTCATTGCTCCAAGCTCACTAAGTAAAAGTTTCGTGACTCACACGTTGCTATAAAATATTTGTACTGATATCAGACCGATTTGGAGACTTGCACCCATGTGAAGTTCAATGCGAACGAATGCGCATGCTTTATTGCTGCGAAAGTATGGTAGGCTTTCTATATATATGTCTACCTTGTTAACTTTTCGATTAATGAATTTTACGTTATGAATACAAAATTGAAATAAAAAAAATATAGATATTCCAAAATGTTCACCGGTGCACCTGTTTCAGTTTTATAATTTACACTTTTCTGGTATTTAATATTTTTATTGTTCAATAATGATTTTTACAAATAATTAAATTTACTTCATTGTGTTTATAATATGCATGCAGAATTATATTGAATCAAACGAAAGACCGGTCCACATTTATTTTTTAATTATCCATTTGACAGATACTATTTTAAAATTTAATTACACATTCGTCTAATAAAAGGTGAAAAAAACAACTTTATGTTATTATTGATATATTTGATTTTTAACGTTTAATATTTTTTTCAAAAAAGTGCATTTTGCTTGAGATGTGATTTTTTAATGAGAAAAAATAGGTCGCTGCATAACTTTAACCTTACAGTGCTAAAAATACTTCTGATACGTTACTGCCCTTTAGGAACCAAGGGAAAAACATTTTTTTGACTGTGGTGACTATTACAAATATTTTGTACAATATCAATGACTTCAGTCTAATTAAATTTTGACTGAAGGGGCTTGATGGAATTTCAATATTAAATTTGAATCGTTCAAATTATGTACATTCACACAGATTTTGTCACTAACGACCCGGGTTTCGCCTTTCGGCATCTTCAGGCGTTCAAGTGCATGGATGAACTTGAAATGACTAAACTCTTCAGTCTAAATTAAACGTTGTTTCTTAACTTTAAAAAGGTTAGTCATTTTTGAGAAATACCAAAAATAAACCATACAATATAATAAAAATATTACTCAAGACTAACTAAATACTATAACGAGATTTTAGAGAAACAGTAAGTTGATATTGTCAATATCGGACATTGATGTTCGTGTTGTCGAAGTGTTTTCATAATATATGAAGCGGAGGATGAATTTCAGATCCTAGGTAATTAGGTAAATCTTTTTTTGCACTCTCTAATATTTTTGTCGCCAGCCGCCACTGTCTTCAACACTGCTTTTTGAAGACTTGTTATATTCTGAAAATTATTTGCTCTTATCAAATTTAGTTTTATATTAAAAATGAACTTTCACAAAGTTACCACCGAATCTATCAAAGATAGAAATGTATTTATTTAGAAAATATAATTAGAATTAAATCTTACCTATTATCGGAACAACAAATTGATTTAAATGAATTACATAGTAATGTCAATTCTCTTTTTATGCGAATAGAGAATGAATCATGAATAGGGAATCCAATCCCGGGATCCCATACAGTTTTCGAAACATTTCAATCCCGGGACTAGAAGACATGATCCCGAAACTTTCGGGATTGATTTTAAAACAGAAATGTGGTGGTTTTCAAGTCGGCAGTTTACGCATATCCAATAAACAATTCCCAATTTAAATTATTTGTGATAAGAGTTATCTCAGATGAAACGGTAATCGGATGCCAAGCATATTAAACTATCAGATATCAATGACAGTGATTGTTTTGCGTGAATTATTCATAAATATTAATTTTGTACCGTAAACCGAAACCTTAGACTAAATGGTGAAACAATTGATGCTCTGGTACTTCAAGCATATTTTAAAATAATATTTAAATTACTTCTATTTACTCCAATAAAATTATTAAGAATGTATGTACATGACAATTTTAGAACTTCACTCTTGCACTCTGAAGTAGGTAGGTACTTTTTTCAGCTATCGACATTAATTATTTTAAGTTATATTGCGTATTTTTACATAATGTATGCATATTAAGTTTGTTTAATACAGCGATTCCCAAACTTATTATGCTCACGGACCCGTTCATGGAGAAAAATTTGACCACGGACCCCCAAGTGAAATAACTCCCAAGGAAAATAACACCCCCAAATTAATTTTGACCGGTCATGGACCCCCTGAGCGGTCTCAGGGACCCCTGGGGGTCTGTAGGAACCACTTTGGGAACCACTGGTTTAATAATTATGGTGCATATTTTTTTAGTAGTTTTTGAGTAATTAAAAAATCCACCCCTTCACCTGTTCATAGCGAATAGCTGAGATTAAGATAGCCTCTTTGTAACATATTGGCAGCCCACAGCTGGTTATATAATATCAAATAAATTGTGTATTTATGAAATAAAATGTTGTTGGTGAGTCTCTTGAAAGAGTTAAAAAAACGAGTCACACTGGTATTTTGGGCAAATCGGTAAATTCCTGGGTTTTTGAATTCGAAAGTCTTAAAGAAAAAGCTAAAAAAAAAACAAGTCATGCTGATTGGCAAATCGGACAAATGTCCCGGTTTGACTTGCAAGAAATCTGGCAAATACCCTACCCCTGAAGGAAAACAAAGTATTGGAAGATCGTGACATCGGTTGGATGGATGGGTGTCACAAGACCTGTGTGTGCTGTAGGTTAGTAACTGGCGTAGGAGGGCAGAGTACTAAGTGGAGTGGAGGAGATTGATTGAAGAGGCCAAAGTTCACCTCAGACTGTAGCAAGAAGAAGATACCGAAAAAACCAGGATTGAAATACCTGCTGATACATTGTAAAAAATATTATATTTTTATCATTGGAAACAAAATCATTCAATAGTAATTTATATCCTTAAATATATAAAACAACATGTAATCAAATCAAAAATAAATGCTACAATGAATAAAAACATCTTCAATTTTTGAAAAGAAAGTCGATGTTAATAAGTTTAATCAAATCAAAAATTGTTAAAATTTATCTACAAATGATTTGTTCTGAATTTGTTACAATCATGACAGCTTCAGAAAGCCTCCATTGAATGTAAACATAAAAAATAGCATTCCTTCTAATAAAGATTACCTGATCAGTAATTACTATGAACTATGAAAAACTATTTTTTAGGTACTTATAAATAATAAAGTTTTTAAAATTCATATTTTGGGAACATTCTTTAGAAATCTTAAGTATTTTTTCGAATTGAAGTTATCTTCGATTTCTTCTTCTATCTTCACTTGTATTTTTGGTTTTCTTCTTTCCATTCGTTCAATTCTCTCGTTTTCAGTCAATTGTGAAAGGTCCATAGGCATCTGTAACATTTAGAATTACATACAAATTCGACAATGGCAAAATATAATTAGTTAACAATATTACTAGCCGTACTTTCAAAACTCTCCTCGGTTCGTGATATCGAACATTAATAGTCGACCCATCCGATAGAACCATAACAGTAGGATATGTTCTCGCAAATACTTTTCGGTGTATTTTAATGACACTTGAAGTATTAGCATTTAAATATCTTGCGGATATCAAAACTGATGGAGAAACTTTGAGTATTTTTTCAAGCATTTTCGACTTATATGCAATTTATTGGGGTCTAATTATTTCACAATGCTAATGCAAACTGTCAAGTGTCAAAACTTTGAGGTTGGGATTATACCATAAGCAAAATTAAAACTTAGTCAGTTCAAGTTCATCCGTGCACTTGAACGCCTGATGATGCCGAAAGGCGAAACCCGGGTCGTTAGTGACAAAATCTGTGAAAATGTACATAGATTGAACGAGTCAAATTTAAAATTAAAACATTTGTTTTTTAATACGATTTCTTGGAATGAAGAAAACAATCAAAGAATACAATTATTAAATTATTGTTAAAAAATATATTAAAATTAGAAAAAATGCCGACCCCAATGTGGGCAAGAAATTACTTCATAAAACTTCTAAAGAATTTTATTTCAGTTCATAAATATTGTGAATCGTACCATCAACAATTTTCAACGTAAAAATGACTAAAACCAGGGCTGAGGAGTCGGAGTTGGAGTCGTGGAGTTACGGTGTTTTGGCTGTAGTTGATGTGAAAAACGAACAGCTCGAAACATTAAATATATATTTAAACCACAATAGTCCATAGTGTTGACATTGCATGTTTGGCTGACTAAAGATAATTGATGGAATACATTAAACGTATAAATCTTTGCGTATTTCCTTATAAGGTTCCAAAATTTGTTATAAAATACAAATAATAAGCCAGAAAAATCTTCGGATTACGAAGAAATATGCATTACACCATTGAATGCCAAAGCGTAACTTAAAGTATATTAGTTTATGGCGTAACTGAAGTGTATCGAAACAAACAAAATTGACAAGTATTGACATGCTCAGTAAGATTTATCATGACACATTACACGGACGTACAAATGTTTTTTTTTTTTTTTTAAATTTAAACCGTGTTATATAAAGCGTGTTGTATGAAAAATATGCCACAATTTATACAACCGTGTTGTATAAAACACCGTTATATAAAACCGTGTTATACGAGGCGCAAGTGTATATAAGTTATTAAAATTAAATTACTTTAGAAATTTTCTCCGTTGTCAATTTTTATTTTAAAGCTAGAGTCGGAGTCGTCGTTTTTTTCACGACTCCACAGCCCTGCTAAAAAAATTATCTGAATCAGTATGGATTCTTATCAAATTACGTTCACAATCAGTTAGCATATACCCAGCATTCTAACAAAATTATCTGGCCAGTGAATAATGAGCGGCCTGTATCTACGAACATTTTTTTTATCGAACTACATGGCAACACAAGTATTATTTCACAGTGACATAGAGGCGATAGCGATATCAATCTCTTCTTTAATATCTGAATGTAGTGTTATCTCTCTTTAATATGCCGTGGAATACTTTCAAGGGAAAGAGATCCAACAAATACCGTACTTCAAAATACCAATTTGTGATGGTCTAAAATGGCAGCTGCTGCTATTCGGTTGTCTGAACGGTGAAAGCATTAACTGCATATTACGCTTGATTCTACTCGCATTTCGCTCGCAATCGGTGTGTCTACGGGAGATCGTTTTGTTATTTTTAAAAAGTCAGTTATTCTCACTTCGAGTGTTGCGTTCCGATGAGAGAATTCTCTTATGTGCGCGTTCGAGTGAGTGTTCTGTTATGATCCGGGTATCCGAAGATTAGTGAAACAGAAATGATGTATTGTCATTTACTGTGTTTTATCGTTATATATTCTACCGCTATCAAACAGTTTCTATTGCTACGATGACATTGTACAAAGTGTCGATCCCACTCTGCAGGACGGCAAATAAACGTAATATAGGTAGTCTTCCTTATGACTTTTTCATATTATAAATGACAAGTGACAAGTGGACCGTCAGGTAAATTTCTGTGCACGATATTATGGTAAATGAACGATAGCATTACCGTTCGAATGCGGCGGTCGTCGTCGAACGCTTTGAAAGATAGCAATCCAACATGTACGAGATCGGGTAGACGAGATAGGTATGATTTTGAGAAATAGTCACACTCGATCCATAATCGCTTCTTATCTATAATGCAAGTGAATGAAATAAGCGATGGGGGCTACAGAAATAGTAAAAAGTCTCCCCCGGCGGACGAAAATCTGAGGGCCAGATCCTCGAAAGTTTTGAAAATAGCAGAAAGCTTCACCAACAAAGATCATGAATTGTCCAAGCGCAAGAGAAGCGGAGGGCCCTTCAACGGAGAGGTCGAGGAGAGCGGAAGGCGGGGGCCTGAACCGACGAGGTCGGACGCTGGACCGGCGAAGACGCCTGATCGCGAAGCTTGTCCACAGAAGCACCGAAGAGTGACAAGATACACCAATCCTAGAGACCGTGAACTGGTCGCCACCGATACAAGACTGAATGACCCGAGCCAAAACGAAAACGGCCGCGACGCCTGTGACGTCCCGCCCGATCCTGAGTCGCCTTCCGGCGACTACAACTCTTTATATAATAGTTATTTTCCTAATGCACACAGCAAAAAAGTTGCAAGCGTTTCGCAAGGCGAAGCTGGCAAACACGGGGTTGGATCTCCAGAGAGCGAAGGTGATTGTCAAGCGGCCCCGGCACCCTCCAGTGACCGGCGGGTGACGGGTTCCTCGTGCAGGGCTCTTCGCACCGCTGTCGCTGCCCTCTACCCCTTCGATGATTTCATTCCTGAAAAAATTGGGTCAGGATTTTTCTCGGAAGTCTTTAAGGTTTGTTCCTCTCGACAAGATCTGCCACATTTTATGACCTTTTAAACATTTTGCATGCATACATCATACATAGCTAGTAGAGGTCTGCACTGGCCAAAATTACCCGGTCCGAGCCCAAAAAACTCAGGCCCGACCCGGCCCCGGCCCGAGTCTAATACCGCACTTGTAACCCGATCCCGACCCGAAGCCCGAAACTCTTTTCGAATACTTTTCCCCCAGATTATCTCCGAAAGTCCTTTTTTTTAGCTCACCGAGGAATTTGAAATCCTCAATTTGGTATACTTTTTCCCCGGATTATCTCCGAAAGTCCAATTCCAAAGTCCGGCCCGGCCCGAAGCCGAATTTCAATTGCCCTAACCCGTCTGGCCACGGGTCGGGTCGGGTAAAAGCCCGCGGGCCAGGCCCGGGCCCTTACAGACCTTTAATAGCTAGATAACTTAGTATTTAAGTTTCAAAAAGAGATTTTATCAGTGGCGGTTCCTGACCTAAGATCTTGGACGGGCTAGAGAAAAGCATATTTTCACTTCACCTTAAACATTAATCTACAAGCAAATTAACAAATACTACGACACTACTGCAATGCATAAATTATTATATAATAAAATCAGTGCTAATGTAACTAAGAAATAATAGAATACGGAACCCTTAAATTCGTCTCTTTCAAAGTGAAATAACAAGTACCTACTAAAAGCAATACAGAACTGTCAGTGAGAGTCAACACCTGTCATACAATACAACGATATTGGCATTTGTGTTTCAATGCATAAGTATGCGTAATAGGCTGAATCAGTTTAGCCCCCAACGATCGACAGAAGCTTGACAGATTGAAACACAATCGTTTGTGTTTGATGACGTTTCCGTACTTACAAATACAAAAAAATCTAATCGTGCTTGATAGCGCCCCAGTGTAAAGAAATATTGCATGATATTGTCTGTGGTTACGGGCTTGAAGGATTTAGCCCCTGAGTCTTTGGTGTTGCCAGACTGACGTGACGCTGCCTGTTCTCTATGAAGTATTTATAGGTTTATTGTTTTTTTTATGCCGGCTCAGTTTAAAATTGTAATACAAAACACAATCGAGAATATGATTGTAGGTAGACGTAACATTGTCTTATATTGACAGAGGAAAATTAAAACAAAGATATTATATTCATTTGGGAAAGGTTAGTTACGCTTATAAATGTATTTATTTTGTTCAGCGGCCGAATTGCTGTTCATTTTTATTCAGCCATCTAAAGTTTTGGGTGAAAAATGCAGGTCGGGCTTAGCCCACCTAGCCCAGTACCTAGAACCGCCACTGGATTTTACAACCAACCAATAATTTATCTGCAAAGAAGGCATATAAACTTTTACAAGGAAGCTTTCCCTCATGATGAAACATTTATTGTTTTTTTCTCTATCTAAGTAATATGTCCCAATCTATTGTAACAATTCGCTCTTATTGATTACCGAAGTATTTTACACATTTGTTATGCTGTTATACTTTGTATGGTTTCAGTCAGATGACATAAGTTTATGATTATAAATAAGTACATGCATTGTTAACCAAAGTCTACCAAACCTTTTGAATTATTATTCTATTGTATTGTTAATCTAGATTAGTTACATTTATTTTTTATTAATTACCATTCAATTTTTGCTTTTGTATGCAAACAAGAGTCACCATTATATCACTTTTTTTCCCAAATCAATAAACTAATATATTCTTTTAGATATTTTACATGATCAATTCTGTGAAACAATGACATTGCATTAATGTTTTCTAAATGCATCAGATTATTGAAGTTGGAGTAATTGTCATATTATTCTTTCATATATAAGTACATATGTTTATTAAGATTAGAATAACGACTCGTTTACATTTCTTTTGATAGCACCCAGGATGGTTTCCTGTCATATAAAAATGTAATATCAAGTTATTGAAAGTTTATGTACCTATAATCACAACGCAACACGTAATCAAATAATTATTTTTTTCATTTAGTAGAGCACTAATGTGTGATGAATTTACTATATTTCTATAATTTAACTGCCTTCGAATGAAAACAATATACTTACTAATAGTACTTAAGATTCAATTTCTTCCAATAATGCCTCCTTGTTTGGCATTTTGTTGTGTCAATTATTACTTACTTATTTCCATAAAACCTAATTTTGAAGTAGTACTTATGTCTGTTTACACTAGTATCATTATTGCTCTGAAACTAATTACAAATTTACTTTGTAAGAATTTTTTTTAACAGGGAATGATTTTAATTCTGCTAGTACTTACTGAATTTTTTTATGGAATCTCATCTTATATTGCATACTTTGTGACCAGGTCTTCATAAAAAAATATTATTGACCAAAGACTCCTCGGTCCTCGTTTATAATTTAATGTTATTCACTATGGGCTTAAAAGTAAATATTAATTATTAAACGCATCCACTAAAAATACAATTACAAATAAATATATTTATCACTACTATAAGTATTTATACATCATTAATACTTACTAGCTGTAAGCCAGTTGACCTCAACGGGGGGATTTTTGTTGCATTTTTAAGAAGTCAGAAAATTACAAACCTATTTATTGAATAAGCCAGAAATTCTAAAAATAAAATAAATATATCTCGGGGCATATATCGACATCATGCCTTGTAGTATTTAAATTATAAATTATTTAAGTTTTGGAATAATGTTGAGTTTGCTAACAATTATTTTTCCTATTAGCAGAAATATACCTCGTAAATTACCTAATTTTTGGAATAATGTTTAAGTTTGCTAACAACTATTTTTCGTAGTGACAGAAATTTCGTAAAATATTAAATCTTTGGAATAATGTTCACGTTTGCTAACAATCATTTTTCATAGTAGCATAAATCGACCTCGGCACATATATCGACAGCCCTGCAGTTTTAAATTGTAAATTACTTAATTTTTGAAATAATGTTTAAGTTTGCTAATAATCATTTTTTCACATGCAAAATGGTATAAATTAATTGCACATTTTATCAAAACAAAATTATCAAAATGTTGACTGATTCTCCAAACAGAAATTGTTTTTTTTAAATATATATAATGATTTTTACTGAAGTTATTTTATTACACATTATGCTTTCGCCAACAACTAACTATACCACATATGTACCTAGATTAAAAACAAATCTTGAAATAATTGCGTCTTATATTTATTTTTTGAAAAACATTTTTCGCTAGTCAATCGGATTTTGTTATTTTGATAGCATTTATTTTCATACGATCAAGATGTACTGTGATTTAAAAAGAAAGTTTTCAAAAAAAAATGTTATAAACCCAAAAAAAAGCGCTCTAGGCTAGATTCGAACCAGCTTCCTTCAGGTTTTTAGCTTTTTTTACCTTTTCCAAAGCATATTCTCGTTTACTCGTTATTTAAAACAAAAGATACAAAATTATTAAATTATCGGGATAAATTCTAAATACCCTCTGTTAAAACGTAAAATATTTAATAGCCGTCAGCATACATATGACACACATGGAATATTTGCATTTAACTGTCGAAACTACATTATGTAAAATATTCCACATTCATTATTTGACAGGTGTTCCATTTTTGAATCTTGAATACAAACAATCGAAGTCAGTTTGTGAATCACAAATATCGTTCCATTTTCAAATGCTTGATTTATATAATGTATTTTATCGCTTCTGATATTTATGACGTTAGCTCAGTTGATAGAGAGCTCGACTGGTAATCCAGAGATCTGAGTTCGATCCACGATCGCGGCGTTTTTTTGTATGAGAAATTTCACTGATTTGATTTGTTTCGTCAAATAATAAACCAGTGTATTGGGAAAATATGTCTTTAGTATGAATAAAAATATTGCGTCAGCGGAGCTTTGAGGAGGGTGGGGGAAGGGGCAGGGGGAGGGGAAATCGCGGACAATCATGCAATCATACGGACATTATCGAGTATTAATATATAGATACTGAAAACCCACCAAGGTATAACTTTTGGAATTTTTCTCACAATTAAAAATCAAACCCTGACATCATTAAATTTCTTCTCTAACCAATGTGATAATTAATCTCAGCCAAACTACATCTATTCCAGGACATACTGTATCTTTTTTATGTGGCAATGCACTCTTCAGCACTAAACCATTAATAGTATGGGCTTATTACATGAATGTAGTGGATCTACTACGTTTTTTTTTATTATACAATAAGTACTAGTTATTTTCACGTATTTACACGTATTTTCATTATAGCTTTTTTCATAAGTGTCTTGTTAATCTAAATGGAATTTAATGTATCCTGTAAGAAAACATGGAAAGAAGAAAAATGATTTTTTTTAAATATGTATTCTATTCATGGTAGGCTAAATATAAAAATAGATGTACTATTTTTTTTAATTTTTTTTTTTAAATAACGTTTTTAACAATATATATATATATATCGACATTGGAAAGGAAAAAAGACGTAACCCACACTTTTTTCAAAACAGTTTTTTTTTGATAATCACAATGTATTTAGCTAAAAATGCCGAATAAGTATATTAATTTAGCTTTTAAGTTTGAAAAAATAGGGACCTGCGAAAATTGATATGAAAAAAGACTTAAAAAAAAGGTTTTTTCGAAAAATGTATTTAATTAATATTAGATAAAGTCATTTAGAACCAGTTTATAAGTATCCGTGCACTTTAAGGTTGCATGTATTTCATAATTTGCCTTTGGCCCAAAATCATCAAAAAACGTTTTTTTCGTCTCCTTTTAATCGTACTATAACCTTCGCGCAAGTGCAAGCATACGTTGTCAAAATGAACTGTATGGCAGACATACAAACATTGATTTTTATACATTAGACCTACTGTAAGTTAATTTTACTATTCATATAACCTTCCCGGAAGTGCAAGGAAAAATCTTGTCAAAGTTTTATTGCAATCGGATGAGCGGCGTGGCAGCGCATGAAGTACTAACAAACAAACATTTATTTTTATATATCGACTGTGGAAAGGAAGAAAGACGTAACATGTTTTTCAGAACAGCTTTTTTTCGATAAACACAATGTTGATACACGTTCCATCAAAAAAATGCAAGCTGCAAATGTCGAATTAGTATCTAAATTTAGCTTTTAAGTATGAAAAAGATGACCTTGTAAAAAATTAAAACCAAGAAAAAAGACTGAAATAAAAGTTTTTTCTAGACAACTTCTTTAATTAATATTAGATTATGTCAATTAAACACCAGTTAAGAAGTCTCCGTGCACTTTAAGGTTGTGCATAATTCATAATTTGCATATGTCACAAAATCATCAAAACACGTTTTTAGCGCCTCCTGTAAAATTTGATATGTGTGGGTTACGTCCTTTTTCCTTTCCACGGTCGATATTAGAACTAGATGAAGACAATCACCAACAAAGCTCTCGTCACCAGATGATGTTCTTTGGTAAAATTCACATTTTTAATATATTATTATTTTTTATTTAATTTGAGGATGTTTGCTTGTTACAAACGAATAACCGACGCTACAATTTGGGGCTGTTATGTTGCATATTGGAATTGTACATTGATAATACATTTAGTTTTTTACGCGTTATTATCAATATCTTATACAGTGAAATCCCCAATTACATTACCCCGAATTACGCGCTGGCTTGAATTATTCCCAAATATTCGCAAATCCCCCAATTGCACTGCCGCATTCCATTGTCGTTGCTACAAGACGGTCGTCTATGCGGCGCATACAGTAAAATGTTGGCTAGCGTCTGTGTATTCAACACTTGCCAGGCTATACACGTACAGCCGGGTGACTGTCTATGTGTCGGATTTTGTCGCGCTTTGCATTTTATTATTTAGTAATTAAATATTTCGTCTATATTTTTTATTTATGCAAACCTAAGGGAAATCTTAGTTTTGCATTTTTCTCTCATACAAATCCCTGATTTTGTATGAGATTCACTCCCCTAATTACTCTACCCCGAATTACACTGTCCGACTATAGTGTAAATGGGGGGTTTACTGTACCTAGAAGATGTCTTGAGTGCAAGTGCAAACACTGCAGATTTATAATAATAGTTATACTTAGGCAGAGCTAATATTGGTCACGCTCTACATGAGACTTGAGGAAATTTTAGAAATTAACTTCTCGCTATGTTGTGTGCTCACTTGCATACTCACGTTGACTATCAACTCGTATCTTGGAACATGAACAGAAAGTATTTTTTACTATCTAAATATCGCCCATATCGATATTTCAATTTTAACTGCTTTTCTATTTTCTGCAGCATGCAGGGGCCGCCCAATTAATATAGATTTGTTATTATTTATAATTCATCATGGTGTATGAGTTTTAATTTTAGGGCATAGAGAATGGAATCTCTCTTACTTCAGTATTTATCATACATACTCATCTATAAGTTATGTGAATTCGTTTTCCTTTCGCCAAAGTCTATGTTGAGCGAGCACTAAACAGAAGATAGGAAATTTCTTTTTTTTTTAATAAAGCCATGAAAATATTGATCCTATAATTGATATTGACAATATTTCTTTGTACTCATTTCCACTTTTATTTATTAAGATCAGGAGCGGTTTCGCTCATGGCTAGCATTGTCAACTGATAATAAATATAATTTAACAGTGCTATGTATACAACAAAATTTGAAATGAAAAGAATTTACCAATTACAGTAGAAATTATGAATAACCGACTCTAAAATAACACAAATTAAAATGTTTAACGCAATAAAAGATCATCATGACACCTTTTCATTTTTTTTTTTTTTTTTGTATACATACTTATCACGGTTAAATTATATTTCTTATTAGTTGAAAATGCTCACCATGAGCGAAATCGTGTTTTGATGATTTTGGGCCATATGCAAATTATAAAATATACACAACCTGGAAGTGCACGAAGACTTTAAATTGGTTTTTAATTGATATAATCTAAAACTAATTAAAGAAATTGTCTAGGAAAAATCTCCTTTTCAGTCTTTTTTCTTGGTTTCAATTTTCACAAGCTCATATTTTTTCAAATTTTAAAGCTATATTTAGATACTAATTCGGCATTTGCAGCTTACATCCTTTTAATGGAACGTGTATCAAGATTGATACATTGTGATTATCGAAAAAAAGCTGTTTTGAAAAAACTGTTGGTTACGTCATTTTTCCTTTCCACAGTCGATATTTGTATGACATTTTTCATCTCAGAACTATTTCTGTTTCAATCTAGGAACCAGGTCATAATAAAAAGTTTTCACATACCTAATAGTGTGTTTTTTTTAAATTATTTAACGGTAAATGGTAATGGAATATTTTTCTGTTTACCGGTAATTGAAATTCGACGGTGAATTGCAAGTCCTACTACTTAATAATATAAAATTAAATTTTACAACTTTGTTACTTCACATGTTGTGTTCCGAATTGTGACAGGTGTTTCGACAGAACATTAAATTGTCAACAAATGGTCGAGTAATAATGACGAGTTATACAATTTAATTTTATATTATAAGTTAACTTCCATAAAGTGACTGTCGAAACCATCGAAGATATTGGATATTTATTATTGCATCAGTAAATTTGAACCGTTCAAATTATGTAAATTCACACAAATTTTGTCACTAACGACCCGGGTTTCGCCTTTCGGCATCTTCAGGCGTTCAAGTGTACGGATGAACTTGAACTGACGCTTAGTAAATGACTGTATCGTGTTTAAATAAGAAATAAATGTATCACTAGGTTTAAAGCCATTGCTGGCGAAAAGGATTTACCCATGGGAATGCCTACAGATTTGAATGGTGAAATAATTTAAAGAATTATAATTATTTTTGTTTGCCGGAGAAATTTTATGATTATATTTATTTAGATATAGGGTATTATAGTGGGGGATTCGGCAGATATACCTGCTCATTCAAAATTCAAGTAAATATTTTCATTTAACGGTTTTATTTAACTATCGCTAGTGAATTTTATGATAACTGTTTGTGAGAATTATCCTTGTTATCTTATCGTTTCGCTTATCAAAATGTCCGCGCTGGAACGTATTCGCGAAATTTTAAAATAATGCAGATCACGCCCTGACTGAATCGTTGCACTGGTTGCTTTAGACGTCAAACAGAGGTATTCTTCCGCAGGATGAAGGCCAACGCTGCCTTGTCGAATCTATGATGAATAATTAATGATTGGTTACATTTCCGAGTACACCGTGTCTCTGCTGTTTAATGTACAATATTTGTCAGCCAATTACATGGGTATTATTCAGTATTTTTCATTAAACATTTCGGTTAACTGCCTTCGTCTCTTGCAAGCGGAGACGGACGTGCGTTGGAAAACTTGCTTTGGTGACTGACGTCTTAAAAATAACCAAGCTCGCCAGTTTGTATTAATTTCCCATTTTATCAATTAATTATTTTTAGTATTAGTACTATGTGGTTTGATATCAAAACATGTTATGTTATGCATCTTTCAAATATGTATTTATAAGGATATCTTTTGAGAGAATTAATAAAAACGCAATATTCCTTTGTATTCACTTTATTTAAAAGGCCAGGACTGGTTTCGCTCATTGCGAGCATTATTAACTTAATTTAACAGAGCTTTTTATACAAAAATTGAAATTGAAATGAAAAGGTGTAAATAACAATTGACATTGAAAAGAATTTACAAATTACAGTATAAGTGATTCTATAATTACACAAAATTAGAATGTTTAGCACCTCACTAACATATAATTAAAACATCATCAATCATTAATAAATTACAAGTGATTACTGATAGTAATTATAAACATAATTACAATTTGGGAAATTTTTGACAAAATGATGCAACATGCTACATTACTAAAGTTAATAACTTAATGATAGTTTTCTGTTAAGAGGCGAATGGCAATAAAAACTGATGATGTTAACTTAATATATTTAAAAAAAAGTTAGATTGGTCGCTTAAATTGGTCCTCCGCGCTTAATTGAACGTTTCTAAAAACAATTTTATACTCGAATGTATAGGCCTCGAGTTGCATTCTCGTAACGTCGTCGTAGCAGTGCTACAGGGTTTGTAACTACTACGGCGTAGCCTCTCCGAAATGCTTCGAACAACTCCATCCGCATTCTTAGTTTGTCCGAAATCTAATTCAATTAACAGCCAGTAATAACGCTATGAAGTTGTCAATGAGTAGATACTCGTTCAGTTTAAATCCAAGGAAAATAATATTATGTCTGTGTGGCGGCGACACGACGTCAAAACCGACCGAACGAGCTGAGCCGTAAGAACGCTTCGTTCCTTGGTCAGGTCTACCTTATTGGATTGAGTGTGCCGTAGGCAACACGCATAATCAATTGCGGAGAGAGAGAGCTCTCTCAAGTCCCGAGACATTATGCCATCCGCATTCTCTGCCGTATGATGCTTAAACTATGAACTTGATGCAAGTTTAAATACTATTCCACTCTTTATTACTATTCCACACTTTATTACTCACAACAGTCACAACAAACCTTTATAGTCAATAAAATAAAAAGTTGTACACATTCCCACTTTTATTTATTAATATCGGGACCATTTTCGTAAAGTGGGAATAAATACAAATGTATATATTTTATTATTTGAATACAATGACTTTCAACAAGTACTCATCCGCTCGTCGAGAGTACACCCTCATGACGACAATCAGTTGATAATGCTCGTCATGAGCGAAACCGGTCCTGTTCTTATTAAATAAAATTAGTACAAATGAGTATTTAATTTTTTTGAATATACCAGAAACACCAAATGCTCATCACCGCATTCTAAAATTTAAATATAATGCATTTTTATACATTACTAGCCGGTTCCCGGCAAGCGTTGCAATGCTACTCAAAAGATAGAAAGTTTTTGTGTTTTAATTGTGTTTATTGAGGAGCATGTTTTCTTTTTCTGTCCGTTTGACGTTTGCTGTCGATTGTTTATGGTACGACACACGCGCCACCTACTTTAAGTTAATTTTACTATAACCTTCGCGCAAGTGCAAGCATACGTTGTCAAAATGAACTGTATGGCAGACATACAAACATTGATTTTTATATATTAGACCTACTGTAAGTTAATTTTATTATGCATATTACCTTCCCGGAAGTGCAAGCAAAAAGCAGATGAGCGGTGTGGTAACGCATAAAGTACGAACAGACAAACATTCATTTTTATATATTAGATATATCGCAATGATCTGAGAATTATTGTTTGTCAAGGGGCTCGAGGGTCTATGTCAAAATTAACAAGGGACCCCTGCGAAACCCTTCTAGGCTACCCCTGCCGGTATAATTTTATAATACACGTGGATAATTCACGTAGGAGTCGAGCAGGAGTGAATAAATTCATTGCTAAAATAAATTGAATAAAAGTTTGACATGCCTTTTGAGGTTTGAGTACAGATATAATGATGGAGAAAAAAAATGTTTACTCGTACGATATGTGGTTAAGAAAGGAAGGAAAAAACGCAGTCATACCTTACTTATAAGTTACAAATTCATGATTTGATGTCTTCGTATCCATTAAAACTAACGGAAAATGTATATCATTTTTAGGGTCGTCACTGTCAATACTTGGTGGAAGGGCAATATATTTAAAAACACAATTTTCCTTTGTACTTTATTCCACTTTATTTAAAAGGTCATTACCGGTTTCGCAAATTGCTAGCATTGTCAACTGATATAAATGAGTCTGAAAAATATATAAACTGCTATTTATATAAAAATAAATTGAAATAAAAAATTGGGAAAAAATTTCTCAAATTTTGATTATGTTTATAATTACCTTCAGTCACCACTTAACATTTTATTATTCTTTGATGATTTTTTAATTATATGTTAGAGGTGTTAAACATTTTAATGTTGTGTAATTATAGAGTCACGTATACTGTTATTTGTAAATTCTTTTCAATATCAATTGTTGTTTACACCTTTTTATTTCAATTTATTTTTGTATAAATAGCACTTTATATTTTTTCTTACCAGTTGACAATGCTCGTAATGAGCGAAACCGGTCCTGATCTTTTAAATAAAGTGGAATAAAGTACAAAGGAATATTGTGTTTTTATTAAGGAAAATGTACATACAAAAATCTGTTGATTAGTAAATAAGTACTGTTTTTAAAAAACGTAATTTAGTAAAATGAGATGTGAAAAAGTCGCCAAAATATGAGCGATCCGGAGAGTCAAACCGAACGTTTGCGAACAAGCGGCGGCTGCAGCGGGAAAACTGGCGCGCCCCTGACCCCCTCCCCCGCCAAGGTCGCTCGCGACCGTCCTGTCGCTTCGCGGTCCGCCCACCCTGCCGGCCCGCGCCTAGCTCGACGCCATGCCACTTTCTATTTCCCATAGCGGGCGACGATCCCGCCAAAATATCTTGCGTACGGTATTACAAATTCATTCATAGTTTCATGTATCTAGATACCCGCTGCGTGGTTATATTATTGATTCTGTGCACTGAATTATATAATCTATTAATAAAAACACAATATTCATTTGTCCTTTATTCCACTTTATTTAAAAAGTCAGGACCGGTTTCGCTCATTGCGAGCATTGTCAACTGATAAGAAAAAAATAGAAACAGTAAATTTAAATAAAAAGGTGTAAACAGCAATTGATATTGTAAAGAATTCACAAATTACAAAATTTGGGAAATTTTTAACAAAGTGATATATAATTATAGAGTTTTTAATATTGTAACTTTCCCATTATCTCACACATTTATTTCACTTGTCGTGAGCTCGTTAGAATCCAAAAAACTCTTAATACTCAGTTGAATTTTCTACCATGATCAAATGAGTCTTACTCACGTTGCAATTTCTTTCTTTTGAAATATTCCTTAATATTCCTACCAAAATATTCCAAATTATGATGCTGAAATTATGATTACCAAAATATTCCTTAATTATGATGCTGAGTTTGACAAAATCACTGAGACGTTCTCCGTACATCTCCTTGGAAGAACCTGCGTTAGTCACAATTAATTGTAAACTTTTCTAACTTTCTTATTTGTTTAACTATTTTGCAATGTCTTGCGATTACTCAACATTTTTCTGGTTATAAATATATATTTTTTAAATGTTACAACCTAATATCATTTTACACTAAAAGTTATAAAACATGTGTACAAACATCTGTTGAGGATATAAATGAATGTAATCAAAAATGTGTTTTGATTTCAAACACAGATAATTCGTAAACCGGGAGTTTACTGTATTTCCAAAAACTATGTATATCTACACAGATTATTGTGCCAACTTATTACATTATATCATTCAGACTTTTTGTGGCTCAGAAGCTTGCTATGTGGAAAATATTTTTGTGCTTATAACCTAAATAATTGCCTGCTTTTCGGAAGAGTAGGCGGATACACCGAGAGACATAAAGAAATTCCACACTCGCCACGATGGCTCCTTCCGGTATGACGTCGCGCCTTTCCCCGCTACCCTTTCTCATTTCTCGCTCTTTATATCGATCGTTCTACTCGCGACCCTCGGGGATGAGAAAAACCTCGAAATTGGATAATATATTTTTTAATTTATGCGTGGATTTTTGTCATTCCTACTGCTATCATAATTTACCGTATTCTACATACCTGTCGCTTATTAAGTTATGCACACTTAGCTAATGATAAAAAAATGAATACCATTATTCACTGTCAATTTTAAGTGGAAAGGTTTTATACAAAACAAAATAAAACCTTTTTTTATTAATTTGCCAGATTTCTTGCAAGTCAAACCGGGACATTTGTCCGACTTGCCGATCAGCGTGACTCGTTTTTTTTTAGCTCTTCCGAGACTTTCGAATCTAAAAACCTAGAGATTTACCTATTTGCCCAAAATACCATCGTGGGTCGTAAACTGGGACATTTGGGCGTCCCGAGAGGTTTGTTCGGGACACCGGGACATGGAACTCAAAACCAGTGACAGTCCCGGTAAATCGGAACGTCTGGTAACCCTAATTAATGCCTCGTTATTTATTATATATCAATACCGGTTTCGATCATCGCGAGCCGTATCAAACGATGCTAATGCCAGTGTTGTTTATTGGACAATTTTATATTATATTAAAATGTTGGCAAATCTAAAGATATTTTATTTATTTAGAATTTGAAATATGATAATACTACACAACGTTATATTTTGTTACATATTAACCTTTTTGTCGCTTAGAGATTTTGTAAAGGGTAAAAGAGTTTTTCTTTTTTTTTCTTTAAAAAAAACAGATCGAATAAGTTATTCTGACCTTGCTTGTAATACATGCTTTAATGAAAATGTTAAGTAGTCTAGTATCTGGTAAACAAATGTGTAAATATTAACAAACCGAGACCACGTAGCACTATTTAAATAAGCGTACAGATAATTTTTCACTACATTGAATTGACATACACAATTTGTGTAGATTTAATACAATGAAATCAGTTTTGCACGTAGTTTACTTGGAATGTGCGAATGGCTATACTTTCTCGTGTGATGTTTTTATTTTGCCATTCTGTAGGATAAACTGATGTCACGCACATTATGTATGTGGTAATTAATAATATATCAAAATACAATTGTAATTTATTTCTGCAACATTTCACATTCCAATTGAGAAGCTGATATTAATAATGGTAGGCTATGATATCAAGAGTATTCTAAGTTTAATATCTTATAAACAAAATGAAATATATATTGCTCACTTTTATTAATATACTAGTCAACATCGTTGTACTGAAACCAAAGTCTTAACATTTTGTTCCATATTCCACTAGTGATTAAATTGCAATAAACTGTCAGATGAGAAATAAACTTTTATATAATGATGACTACCACCGTCGTATGTGGATGGTAGAATAGGACCTCCTAGATTGCGAGTGTGAACCTTTTATTTTCATTTGACGTTGGTTGACGTGCGGCTGCTTAGCGCTTTCTTCATGTCCTGTTAACTGCATTGTTAGTTTTAAGATTGTTTTATAAATCGTATGTTATAACATACGATTATCGTAAGTATAATTTTATCGATTGCGTCGACAATGCTTGTTTGACATCTTGCATTCTTGATTGTGGCCGAATGGAGAACAGCCTGTAAGTTGTACTTTTATACAATTGACTTCATGTACGGCCAAACACGCCATCACATGTATTATTATAATAATGTTTTTGTACCAATAATTGTCTCAACCCTTAGAGGGGTATGGTCGCATACGCGCGGTCAAATGTTGTGTTGTCATATGTCACATATAGATAAACCAATATATATATATATTTATTTTTATTATTTGTTGCAAATGAACACGAGCAACATCATTAGTAATTCTCGTGACAAGTGAAACCAGTCTTAATTTTAAATAATGTAGATTTTTTTGTTTAATTCCTTTTCGTCAATAATTGATAATGGACACTTTAAAAGTGATAGATGAATTACTAATTAAATGGAAAATCGTGGAGAAGTTTCTTCTTGTACACCTCTGACAGGTTTCGCTCATCGCGAGCATATTATCAATTATGTAAATACCTTGATAATTATCGATGCGCTAAATTTGTCTTAATCATTAAAAAATGTGGTTGTGGAAATAGAAAAAAATATCTTGTGTAACTTGCGCATGTGGTTCTCCCAGGTTTGATTCGGCGTGAATCGTCATTTTTTCGCTCTGATTGTATTATTTTCCAATTACTTTTTTTTATCTCACTTTCTCTCGGACCGCGCGACTCATGAATACTCATGAGTTCCCTCCAGACCGAAGCTCCACCGTCTTGGCTGCACGGACATTTTTTTTTGCTTCAATTTATCCGCTCTCTGAGACAGAATACATGCATTCTTGAGATAATTCTTTTTTGATAAAATAAAAATAAAGTTGTAATGATGTTCACGATACGGCAAACGCAAAAGGTTTTTTTTCCAGCTCCGTGGCTCAAAGTTTGCAGGTTACGATCTTCGATACTTCAGTTTATTTTCATTTTTTTTAAAAAAAAATTTTGTGCAAGTTCATTTTAATATAAAGAATAAAAAAACTTACGTACGAATTCGACTTTGTGAAAGTAAGTCTGTCTGAGAATGTCTCTGAAAGAGGCGGAACACGTGTCACAGTTTGTAGCACAAGACGTAGAATAATTCTAAGTTACTTTATACTTATTAACTATTAGCCATTTCCTGAGTCCCGTTTTTCTATCCTTACCCTCCCTGAAAAAAAGATATTAAGTTTAATGATTTATTATCAGCTGTACTAAGTATGATTCACATTATCCACATGGGTTAAAACATATTACCCTGAATCTCAAAATGGCAAAATTATATTGTTTATTGATCAAATATTTGGATTTAAGTTAGTAAACACAAGTGGGACAAATAATCGCGAATGATAAAAATAATGTACTATTTGTTTTAATTGAAGGTATATCTTTTTATTTGGGGAATGTATAAAATGATTAAAATGCACTGACAAAATGTTTCAGCGAGTGTGGTTTGTAGCTCGCAAGTCTTGTGGATTCACTTGAAGACCTGTTTGTTATACATTTTTTTAAATATTATTATTTCGCAGCGTGCACAAAGAATGTTGAATTTTATTCGTGCTTAATTTCTCTTCCTCATCAAAAAAATGGATGGCGTTATATGCTTGTTATTTGAATAGTATGTAGGTATATAATATAATGTTTATCCAAAGAAAGATTAATGGATCTGATAAGGATTATATCTTATAAAAGCTATTGAGTATTCAGGGCATTAGATTTTTTTTTAATCAGCAGATCACTGAGGTCTGAGTTGGAGATAACATTTCTTTGAGACGTTTTTTTGTTAAAAAATTGTTGAAAAATATTTTTACAGATTGTAATATTCGTAAATATTGTGCATTGGTGGTATTAGTACCATCATTTCTTTTTTTGTAAATTTTAAAATTTATTTAAAAAAAATAGATTTGGCATTACAGCTTATGCCAATGCGCCAAATATTTTAAAGTTGAATGATCATACGAGGAAAAACTCGATGAGAATTTTAGTAATGTAAGTCACTCGAGATAAACTCAAGGTAAATTGATATCACAAGCACCCATGTCTTAGGTCTCAAATTTAAACTGAAAAATCTAAATTTGACATTGACCAAACCGGGAATCGAACCCAGACCCACCTGATCGATAGAGCAAGCTCCAACCTACAAGACCGCAACGGGCGACTTATAAAAGTATATGTCAACCTTTGATCGAGCGAAATAATCTCGGAGATACGAAACAGTAAAATTAACAAAAACATATTTTTTAGCCACGCAATTATCTTTAAGCTCTAGTTCAATATGCTAAGCATGTTTTATTGATAATTTAGTAGTTTAGAAATATAAAATATAATAATTTGCTAAATTATGATGAAATAGTAAGTGCTCGTATACTTAGTTACTAATCTTAAATCTGAGTTGGTAATCTGTTAGTGCGCCAGGTGAGATTACGTGTTTGACAACATGATTGTGAGGTGAAAAGGAATGTCGTCGACGATGATTAGGTTGCCGTAATGATTGCCTTCTTTAGTGGCCACTGCTAGGAACGCAATCGATCACTGCTTATTTATTTTTATTACAGAGGTAGGTACGCGGTTTGATTATTTTTATATTCAATATTAACGAAAATACTTGTATCCATTTTTTGTGTTTTTTAAACTTTAGGTGAATTTTTATTCATTGTGTGCTCAAAAGTAGCAGTTATAAATAATTAAAGTTATGAAGAGTGAACTTCAGATAAATCATAACTCAAATGACAAACTAATAATAAGAAAGACAACTGCTTAAGCCAATTGTCTTTTTTTCTTTCAACCATAAAAACAGTGGGGGTTATCTAAAAACTCATGCAAACATATTATTAATTATATTATTTTTAAGGTGTTCACTGTCAATACTTGGAATGGCATTATAATAAAAATAATAAAAAAATTTTAGTACTTTTTTCACTTAAAATTTATTTAATCAGGACCGGTTTCGCTCCTCGCGAGCATTATCAACTGATAAGAAAAATAAATTAAACAGTGCTATTTATACAAGTTAAATTTATTTTTATTTCAATTTGATTTTTATTTCAATTTAACTTGTATAAATAGCACTGTTTTTTTTTAAATTTTTATTTTTTTAATTTATTTTTCTTATCAGTTGATAATTCTCGCGAGGAGCGAAACCGGTCCTGATCAAATAAATTTTAAGTGGAAAAAGTACTAAAAATCTATTATTATTTTCATTATATTATTTTGTTTATATATATATATATGTACATTTTTACTACGAATCATTCGAGGGATTCGTTTGACTTTGCCGATGAAACCATCCCATCGAAAAATAATACATTAAATAATTTTATGGTCGTTATTGCAAAATTGTATTTTTTACAAAACATTGCTAATATTTTGTTTTATTAAATAAATTATTTTTATTGCCGTCCGCATCGGAAACGTGCAGAAATTCTCAAACTATATTTTTGTTTTGAAAGAAAAAAATCTACTTTAAATATATTGTCTTAAAAACTTCTCGTCTCGTCGTAAAAAAAATGAGTTGTTTTATATAAATGTCCCGAGGAACGAGACTGTCTTAGATTTTCCAGAAATTAATTCTTGGGTTGTCTCGACACAGAATGGTGCGTATTGTGTGATGTATCAATTCATCTCCGTTTGAATGAAACTTTGAAATGAAGCAGATGCATATTAAAGACTATTTATTGTCTAACGGTAACCTGCATGACCGCCATTACTGAGTTGACTTATCACGGGTTAGGGAATCTTGGTCTAACTAACCTTTGTTTGTACGGTTGCTGTATTAAATTATTGACAATGGTGCTTTGTCGATATCATAATTCATTTTCATCGCCACAGATATACTTTTCGATCGGTTGAATTTATAACGTCCGCATAAGAATACATTAAATTGTTATTATTTTATAATGATGCTTTATCATTGAATCTAACCTCTGATTGATCGGTAACGTGACACATTTTCTTCGCATATGATCGATACTATGTTTAGATTAGTAATGTTAAACGATATCCAAATCGATTGCTCATATAAATAATATTTACGCTCGCCTATTTTGTCTAGCGGTCATTGCGGATTTCAGCTCCCTGTGTGGCGTTCTCGCAGATTGCCCCGTCTACTTTGTATGGATAATATAGAGATGAATTGAGTTATTAATAATCCGCGCTGGTAACCCACTGCAGTGTTTGTTATATGGGCCACACATGGCTTTCGTATGAATTAATTCATTACCGCCGGTCCGCCTGGAAATGAATCATCGCCGAGTTGTTAGTTGCAGATAGGCGGTTAGGTAGTCCGTTGCATATCGTGAACGCTCTTCAAATAAGGTCAGCCGTGCATAAATTAGATTCGTGTCAATGCCGCTCAAGGCTGAGAACCTCACTTCGACTTACCCTCACTAGTCGCTACTATAAATAGGCACACAATTTTGAAAAGATATCACCTGGCTGGATATGCCTATCCCCAAATTTGATTATGTACACCATATATGGGCAACCGAGCTATTTTTTCCGGCCCTGATTCATCTCGGCGAAGTATTAGAGAAAGGAATTAATAGTTCCAGGGAGGGTTTCATAATGGAGAAGAGACGGGCGCTTGCAATAGCTCCACTCTACTAGTTCATGATCACCGCCATATGAGTCGTCTGGTATCAAAAGCAGAACTATCCCATATATTTCGAAATTAAACTAATGTTGTCACATTATTCTGCTGGTTAAAGTGTATGGCGAGAAATTAAAAAATAGTTTAAAAATAGTTTAAAAATCAAATAAATGTTGTACAAAAACGCAAAAGAAAATGATATTTGGTATCAAAAGCAGAACTGCCCACGACGTTGGAAACAAAAGTAGAACAGTTTGGTAAATCAGGATTTCGACCAATCGCAGAGTTACTTTAATTGATTTCCCGTACAAATTTTAAGTTGCACTCGTTGGTGAGCTATGTTTAAAATTGAGTTTAAATTGATAAAACTCAAAAAGCCAACAATACGTTTTTCGTGTTTTCCTCGCAATTTAGAAAAATGGATAGTTCTACTTTTGATATTATACGACTCGTATAAGAAATAGTCACGTGTTTTATTTAATTTAATATTACGTTATTATGTTAAATAATTTGGTCCGGCCCTTGACTCGGTTGGCCCCAGACCTAGGAAAGGTTGCCCATGCCTGATGTACACGATAACTATTTAAAATTTGTAAATGTATGGTGTACTCGGGGCTTCCGACCCGGGTAGAGCCGGAACTGGGTGGGTACCAGTACGTTTTTAAAATAACCGAAAACCGGGTAATCGTAAACTGGTATCCGGTCATTTAAATTGAAGATTAAGTGAATTTAAAATCGAATTGTAAACGAATTCCAATGCCAGAATAAATTTTTAATTGCTAACAATATATTCACCCTAATTTTTAAATTTTTCATCAGAAATTTGAAGTTCTATGAAATACTGCATTTACGATAGGTCAACAAGTATCATCGTAAGCGAAGATTTTATAATCTAAATCAATACGACATGATATCTTAAATTAACTAATTTTTAATGCTGTAGCTTGCTGCAGAATGTTAATTAAGACATGCCCTGGTAAGAGTTACAATGTTCAGGATAAATAGTGGAGTATCCCACCACCAGCCGCATTTTCACGGCCGCCTTCCATAACCCAATGCGAAAAAAAATATATTCCTCATACTATTGACCCGATACAGAGCTGCACGGGACCTCTTTTAACCACGCACTGTTGTGCTTAAAAGATAAAGATAGAAAGAAAAAAAGAGAATGTGACTTGCTCAGTCATTTATTTTAAGTGATATTAAGTATCCTGTGTATCCGTATACTGAGAATCCGCCGTGGCGGAAGAGTTTAATCTACTCCGCGTTGAATTTAAAGAGGAATCAAGAATATCCCGTTACCCATATGATGTTGCAAATTTATCGAATGCCTCAAAATTGGCCTTGGTTGATTTCAGGTCAGCGTGGCCTATTGGGCCCGTATGAAGACGGTCATATTTTCATATGAAGGAAGTATTTGTAGAGAAGCGTGATAACTGCTGAAAATATTTTTATAAGCAATGCAAATTGTCTCAGCCGTTGATAATCCAGTCGATCAATGATATGGCATTTTTCAAAAACATTTTTTCTTTCTTTTTTACGAGAGCAGTATAATTATTGTTTGAAAATGTATTTAATATTTATAAACCGTTTTATTATATACCTGCATACTCTAAACGGTGTCTCGATGTATATAGTTTAACTGCTAAATAACAGTTAGTAGAAAGATGTTGCTGTTTTATAGTCAATTATTCCGTTCGGACCGTACAATCTGTTTCATATGTCGGATCGTCCAACGGCAGTTGCGGGTATAGAAAGACTTCTCTCTGTCTTCGGACGCTGAGCTGTAAAATGATTTAATTTATACTGCAACATTATTGGAAATAAATCAGATGACACAGATTTAAAATAGTCACCAATCACCATACAGTAAGCATACCATATTTTTTTTTGTATAGCGCATCGTACATTTTTTCTGAATTTAGGTGATGTTTGTATAAATCTCTACAAAATTGAGCATACATAAATACTTCTTCATTTCGCACCGCAAAGTTGATGTGCAAAAACAAAACGTTTTTGAGCGAGAGCGCAATTTGTTGGGCGACTGAATTAGATGAATATGAATTTATTTATGGGATATTACCCTCCACGTAGATTATTTTCAATGCTTTTAAGAAAAATCTCTTGTGGACATTAATACGCAGGAAGCATCCAAAACAGTTATTTTAAATACACATCATTCAATTATTGCACAGTGCTTTCTCTTAGATTCATTTAAATCGGCTTCTGCATGATACTTTGCATCATTCAGGTGCAGCGTATTTATTTATGTATTAGAATTAAGACGGAATGATAAATTACCTCTTACTCATTTGTCATGGTTATAAGTTGCATTCAAAATGTTTATTTTTATGCAGTTATGTGTCGAACCTGTAGCCGAGTGATCAATTTCGTTGGTAATTTCACATTTGATGATTATTATTTAGTAGAAAACAGGGCTATTGAGTTGTTGAGAAATAAGACGACTCCGACCTTAACTTAAGACACGACTTTAAATATTTTTTTAAGGTTTAGTAGCATGCAGTGGCGTCACTTTTGACCCTAGCAATTTAAAGACATATATTTTTTTTTAATTACTCGAAGTTGATTGTTTTTTCTAGTCCGACTCCAGTTTAAACAGCCCGACTCCACATCCCTGGTTTAAAATAAATGTAGAATTATTTTAAAAGAGTGTTTTAATTTTTCAATATAATGTTCCACCAACTATTGACGGTGAACTCATTAAAAGTCTCCACGGAAAAGCGAGGTTAAGTGACTGAGTAACATGCAATTCTCGTAGGAAAAAAATCGTTTAGATAAGCTCTCTTAGTAGTCCATGAGCTCGGCAATGGGAACGGACATGGTTATAAAATAAATATACCTGAATGTGTTTTTTTTAAAGGTTTTATAGTGTCGATGTCATGTATTTATATCAAATATGTTTTAATCAACAACAATTGAAGTGTTTGGCACTAGAGTTTATTTTAAAACAACATCAACATCTATGTCAGAAATCTAACAGTTATAATACATATGATATTGGAAAAATCAATATTTGAAATCAAAGTTTTTATGAATTGAACCAGGAACTGCCTGTTCACTGACTAGAATATAAAGCCGACTGAAAAGGTACTTGAATAACTTTGTAAAAATAATGCCAGCCTCATTAGATTAGCGTTCAACCCACCTTCTCCGCCAGAAGTCTCCGTGCTGGCTGTCGCATTGTAAAAAAAAATGCGCATTGATTACATACGTATTTATAAATATTCTATTTATATCCATCTATATTATATTATTAATCTTTTTTATGCCTCATAAATCGATAAGATGATTATATCACGGGTTTAAAACTTTGAATACTTTTCTAATGACATATATATCGACTTTGGAAAGGAAAAAGGACGTAACCCACACATATCAAATTTTACAGGAGGCGCAAAAAACGTATTTTGATTATTTTATGCAAATTATGATTTATACACAACCGTGAAATGCACGGAGACTTCTAAACTGGTGTTTAATTGACATAATCTAATATTAATTAAAGAAATTGTCAAGGAAAACCATTATTTCAGTCTTTTTTCTTGGTTTTAATTTTTTTCAAGGTCATCTTTTTCAAACTTAAAGGCTTAATTTAGATACTAAGTTGGCATTTGCAGGATGCATCCTTTTGATAGAACGTGTATCAAGTTCGATACATTGTGATTATCGAAAAAAAGCTGCTTTGAAAAAACTGTGGGTTACGTTCTTTTTCCTTTCCACAGTCGATATATTACCTGCCTAAATTCTTTGTTTATCATTACAACATCTAGCCACCAAATTGTGAAATGATGATGCCTATATTTTAATGAATCGAGTAAATTTACTACTGGTTTACACATATGCGTCAAATATGAAGTGTTTTGTAAAAAAATTAACATAATATTTTTATGAAATAAATATTTTGACCTTTGTATGAAATATGCACAAAACAAACTGAAATACGTTGATATTTCGTATTTGTAACTTCACTTACAGTATGCAGCATCTAGGAAGAGTGTTTCAACAGAATATATTTTATATTAACTTCCTTTCACTGATATGGCAAACATATAAAAGTGTATAATTTTTAGATTTATTTAGTTGTTAGTCCCGACTCCCGATTCATCTCGGGCAATTTATTGCGAAAGCAATCCAACAGCGATTGTCAAATTATAGGGCGATTGTTCCAGTAGTCAGCCAGTTAAGGGACGGGTGTTTTTTTTCGAAAGATATATTGAATTAATGAATACATGTTTTTTCCACTGGTATTTATAAAAAAGGTACCAAACAATTTAATCAGGTGAAAATAAAAACGGATAATATCGTTCCACACACAAAATAAGAACAGTTTTCCAAAAAAATGAAAAAAAATCCAGTACACAGCCATCAAAAATCAGTAGTTAGCCTTTCATATGCATTAACTTTTAGAAGTCATAATTTAAGATTTCGACTGAAGGTGCTTGGTGGAATTTCAATATTAAATTTGAATCGTTCAAATTATGTACATTCACACAGATTTTGTCACTAACGACCCGGGTCTCGCCTTTCGGCATCTTCAGGCGTTCAAGTGCACGGATGAACTTGAACTGACGCTTAGTAAATGAATGTTTCGTGTTTATATAAGAAATACATGTATCATTGAGTTTAAAGCCAATCAGTTTAGTACAAATATACATCTTCAAGTGGTCAACTACCGACACATATCTTAATAGTTCTGTTTTTTTTTTAGTATCAACACTATTATTCATGTTTAAGCTTAAAGGCTGACTACTGGACACGGCTTATAGGAACAGTCACCCTATCAACACTCGAGTGCCGAAACGTTGAACATAGGATCGAGGAGCGACCGGGTACAAAGTGACTCCATGCAAGTTTATAATATTTTCATTGCATTTATTGAGGTATCGTTGGAGATCACAATAAATATCACCTAGATATTATTGGAATTTAGAGAATGGTTGAAATAAGAAAACTTTTGTAATATACCCCGCTAGGTAGGACCGACTAGATTTACTTTACTTACGCTATTGTGCTCGGTGACGTTAACACTATATCTTATATGTTATATTAGTGATTGTTCTGGCTGGTCTTAAGCTGGTTTCGATATATTTCTATTCACACCTAAAATGCAATTTATTTCAATAATTTAAACAAAATTCATCGCAAAGGACGCAGCGAAGGTTGATCGCAGCCAAAATACACATCGAGAGTAACTTGCGTGCGTGTTTCGTGGGTGAATCTTAATAATAATTTCATCGTTGCATCTATTCGGTTGCTGTTGTTCACTATCTACCTTTATTGTTTACGAGACCTTGTTTTTATGAAACGTCACAACTGTCACGCGCCAACCAACCTGTTGTCATATTTCGTGTGCCTACAATTTGCGAATATTTCCTACAACGGTTTCATTTGATTCTCGACCTGAGTGAGATTATGGAAAAGTTTGAACGCCCACCTGTCTAGTTTATTTTTCCAAAAATCCCCCAATTAAAGATTGGCAAACGTTTGTTTTGATAATGCTATGACAACGTTTTATCGTGCATCTTTCTGTGTATTAGGAATAATTCAAGTATTTTTATGAATACTTTAGGTGTAAATATTTTCTTTATTATTAATATCATGATTTGCTTATTTACATAATTTGAATGTGATCTTTAAACGTAGTTGAAAAAAACGCGCCATTTTAATGTAAATAATAGTAAAATACCCATTTGCATAATTTATACGAAGAAGATGATTCCGGTCAAGGTCCATCAGCTGTTTAGCGTTGCTTGCAATAGAATACCGATTGACATTGACAGTCAGTCGAACATGTGACGATCGCCAGTCGAATTATCTCTCTCTGCTCTCAGCGTTATACCCAAGCAGTTTGCTTTTATTTTTCTTATACGCGCAAGAAATAATAGTACAATTTATTAGAAAATCCTCGAGAAAATCTATTATATATTATGATTGTAATTTCCGTGCCAATACAGTTAACTTTTATCGAGGTTGATAATGCTATTTACATGATTGTTATTTCGCTCTTTTTTCTAACATCGTTATGAAATTATGGAGAGCAAACATATAATGATATTCAAGAGAACAACTACATTATTGTTGGTAGCGAAACTATTTTTTAAATTTAAATACTATAAACTGATACATAAAAAAAATCTTTCATCAGTCTACAACTTGAGTTGTAGCCTTCTCTTACATACACAATTAAAATGCGTATGTTAAGTTTAAAAAAAAATCAAAACAATTTTTTTTAAAAATCCATCCCGCGATAAAATTATCCAAAACAAAAAAATCGCTTTGCTAAAGTGTTTCTCTACGTGGTTTTTCTGTAGTATTATATTTAGAAAGCCTTCTGCTTATTTAGATATTTATGTCATTCTATAGTGCATTTATAGAAACATTATTGCAATACTGGAATACCCGCATAGAGTCGACCGTGTCCTTAATTTAATTTTTCATATACTACAAACTATGAAATTTTTTTTTACTAATAAAAACACAATATTCTTTTGTACTCGGTTGACAATGCTCGCAATGTGCGAAACCGGTCCGGACCTTTTAAATAAAGTGAAATAAAGTACAAAGGAATATTGTGTTTTTGTTAATATAATGCCTTTCCACCAAGTACTGACACTGAACACCCTAAAAGTTTTTTTTTTGAATTTTAAAACAAACTCGTGTTTCCTGCGATACTCAAAACCGTTAATAGTCCTCAATATCTTATAAACATGTACTCTTAGTCTTTTACATTTGTAAACTAATTTAGAAATTACTGTGGTAATTTTATGTTTGTAACGTTATGTCTATGATTCTAGCAATCTTGTTTAAATTTTCGTATACTTACAATCTATAGATACATCATATATGAGGGTATTACTTGCAAACCAGGCTTATTCTAAAGTTCTTGAAACATGAACCATGAATGTAATTTAGTTGATAAAAATAAATTTTGAAAGTATTTTTAGAAATTAGTCTCAAACATGGGTTTATAACATCCAAATCCGAAGTAATGTAAGACTAAAAATACTTTTAAAATGTACTTACATTGTTTTTCAAAATGAAATTCAAGATTCATTTTAAAACCATTTTGTAAAAAGCCGTGTTTGCAAGTAATATCCTCATGCATATATACTATGATTGACTGCAATGATTATAATGCTATAAACCTTTCATTGCTAATAATAGTTCTTACGCAGAATTGATGAGATTTCTCAAATAGTGGTGATTATATTTGCTACATGTTTGACTTTTTCCGGAAGGAAGTAATAAGCGGTTTTAATTGAAACAGCGACACACCGAAGCCCGTAGCGGCAAAAAACGATCGCATTCGATGGAATGTTCAATTACAGGTTAAATATATAATATTAAACCACTTTTCATTTCCTTTTTCCTAATGTGACTCTTTTAGAAATTTGCAATCGTTTAACGGCATGGGAGTGTGGCGTTCGTACACTTTTTACTCTCAGCGAGTGCTCCCTTCTCGTATCGCTGTTATTAACGATCGGGCAAAAGTCGTGAGACGAACATAAACAGCTGTTTGTTGTTCACGTCTGAGTCTTTCTCTATTTGGCAGTATTTCTATTTTTTTCCACGGAGCCGAGTTGCCGGTTCGATGAACCTAGTTATATCGAAATGAAGGGACATGTAAATCTAGGAAACTCTTCATTCTCTATCATTCTCTTCTCAATTAGGAATTCTGATCATAGCGAATTTTTGTTTATCGATGGCCACACGTTGACAACACGCAACCGACATTTATTCATAAAATGAGTTATGCATATCATTTTCTTTTGTTTTTCAAGCTCTATTAAAATATTGACATCTCGTAATTTCCAAAAAATATTTTTCAATGAAATTGTTCTAAAGTTAAACGTAACAGAAAAAAATGCCCACCAAACTGCCAGAAGATAGTAGAAAAGCTACATCGTTTTCCTACTATTTGAAAATAGGTGAGAAAAAATTCCAACATGTTTACTGCAAAATTTTGTATTGGAGAGTGGACAATCCGTAACTGGATAAAAAAATATAGCAATTATGTATTTAGAAATACTAGCTGTAAGCCCGTTGACCTCAACGGAGGGATTTTTGTTGCATTTTTAAGTAGTCAGAAAAGTTACTGGCGTGAAAAATAAATTACTAACCTATTTATTGAATAATCCAGAAATTCTGATAGTAAAAGAAATATCTCGGGGCGTATATCGACAGCCCTGCCCTGCAGTATTTAAATTGTAAATTATTTAATTTTTGGAATAATGTTTATGTTTGCTAACAACCATTTTTCTTAGAAGCAGAAATTTCGTTAATTATTTTATTTTTGGTATAATTTTTAAGTTTGCTAACAATTATTTTTCATAGCAAAAATAGTCCTTGTAAATTACTTAATTTTTGGAATAATGTTTAAGTTTGCTAACAATTATTTTTCCTATTAGCAGAAATAGACCTCGTAAATTATTTAATTTTTGGAATAATGTTTAAATTTGCTAACAACCATTTTTCATAGTAGCAAAAATAGTCCTTGTAAATTACTTAATTTTTGGAATAATTTTTAAGTTTGCTAACAATTATTTTTCCTATTAGCAGAAATAGACCTCGTAAATTATTTAATTTTTGGAATAATGTTTAAGTTTGCTAACAACCATTTTTCATAGTAGCAAAAATAGTCCTTGTAAATTACTTAATTTTTGGAACAATGTTTAAGTTTGCTAACAACCATTTTTCTTAGAAGCAGAAATTTCGTAAATTATTTTATTTTTGGTATAATTTTTAAGTTTGCTAACAATTATTTTTCATAGTAGCAAAAATAGTCCTTGTAAATTACTTAATTTTTGGAATAATGTTTAAGTTTGCTAACAATTATTTTTCCTATTAGCAGAAATAGACCTCGTAAATTATTTAATTTTTGGAATAATGTTTAAGTTTGCCAACAACCATTTTTCGTATATATATAAATAAATAGTTAATTAAATTATTATATATAATTGAGCAGCCCTATATAGCCGTTCACAACCCTGCAGGTGGAAATCTTGGAATTCAAAATCGTTTAGTGCAAGATATCACCCACAGATGTCATTATTAGTTCACTTAAAACGCGTTTTTTTTTTTGCTTTGTATTATTTAAATTATATAAAGTTTTTATATCGCTTTTCTCAAGTGGATTCGTAGATCAGTGTGTAAGCCGTCCGAACGTCGCGCATGAAAATTGGGGCATGGTATCGAATCCCACAGCTTGAGAGAATATTTTTTGAAAATTAATTGTTTTTACACATAATAAAATAAAAATGTCATGATTTCAAAAATTCACTCATGACGTCAGAGAAAAATGAAGAAATGAATTAATGACGACAGCGGGGCAGGATGGGGGGGAGGGGGACCGTCTTTCTTGACGTCATCGAATAGGCGAAATCGCGACCATAATATACAAACGAAAAAAGTATCTCTTTAGTATGAATAAAAAAATGTTGACAGCGTGGCTGGGGCGGAGGAGGGGAAGGGGAAATCGGGGACAATTTACAGACAGACGGACAGACAGACGGACGGACGGACGGACATTAACGACTATTAATATATAGATAAAACAAAGTCGGGTTATTTACACCACGTATATCTCGAGAATTACTCCAAGGATTTCAATGATCTTTGCTTTATAAAATTCCTTTTTGCCTAGAATAGCAGAATAAGCATTAAAACATCGGAAAAATATCACGGAAAATAAATTATAAAGAAAATAAATGTCTCAGTACAATACGGTTTTTTAAATTTTTTGAATCGAACGCGGAACATGACGTATGCAGTTCACGCTTAATACACTAGATGTCGTTGTTCTATTACAGTTGCCTTAGTTATCTCTGAGTTGCCTATACGTGCGATACGTGCTTCGCGATTTGATTATTACGCATAACGTTTTAAATATAATATTTCATTGATTTGTTTTGAATATATATTTGAATATTATATTTCATTGGCTCGCGATTAAAATACACTGAATTTCATTTTAAAACGATTTCGAAATAACACGGTGCAAAAAAGAGAAAAAACCGATCATTCATTTCAAATTTTTGACAGAAATATTACACAGGTTTTTTGGATATCTCAAGAGATGAAAGTGACACATTTAGTATTTTTTAAATTTGACAATTGACTACACGTGCATCGCGATTTAATTATACGAATATAACAAATAGCACGGAGCAAAAAATCGACCATTCATTTAAAAATTTTGACAGAAATATTACAGGTTTTGGATACCTCAAGAGATGAAAGTGACATATTTAGTAATTTTTAAATAAAATTAAGGTTCAATAAGCAATAATGAATTTTATTTTTTGATATCCTGAATTGATTTTTATGCAAGGAAACCTATCTACCACAAATTTTAAATTTTAGTATATTTGTTTACACGTTTTCTTTATTCGGTATCGCGTTGAGCGGATTTACCGAGGTCGGTGTAATTGCTTCAAATGCTGTAGTGTATTTTTTTGTAATTACAAGTTGTAGATAATCGATCTTTACTAATATAAATACTTTATTGATATAATAGTAAAGGAAAGTGCTGATAAAATTAAGATTTTTTTTATTAAATACATAAATTCTTCAATAGATAAAAATGTTATTTTAAGTTTGTTTAAATCTATATATATAAAACAAAGTGGGGTTATTTACACCACATATTAACTCATATCTATCTATCTATCTTCTTCTGTCGTCTGTTTATAGTGGGGTTATTTGCACCACATATAACTCAAGAATGCACAGATTTTTTATAATCTTTGATTTATTAAATTCGTCTTTACCTTGAATAGCGGAATAAGCATTAAGACATCGGACAAATATCACGAGAAAGAAATTATGAAAAAAATAAATATATCAATACAATTTGTTTTGAGCGGCTTCAAATAAAGAAAATGTAGTTGTATGCTGGTTTCAAATAAATCCACTACATGGCATTGTCTCCTACTGTCATTTGTTTCTGCCTCTATTGCATACGATTGAGCTAGATGTGAAACGTCTACATCTATTTTCGTTCAGTTTTCATTTAGTTCAATTATTCTGGTGTGGAAAGCTATTTATCCGAGATTCATGTCTAATGGCGAGAAATGTGTATTTTGATTAGTTGATGGTGTAGAAGCAAACCGCGAACAACTTCTCTTTGTGAGGTTATTAAATTTGATTTGGATAATTCGATAATTTCTACATTGTGTGATTAATTTTCAAGTGTTATTTACAATGCCGCGATACAGAAGATCTAATATTTCACAACGAAGCCGCAATGCAATTAGACTTCGGAATATTGCAAATCAATCCACTGCGGATGAACAAGAAAACACACGACAAGAACGTCGCGTTAGTATGGCCCGACTTTGTGCTTCACAAACACAAGAACAAAGAGAGGCAGTACGTCAAACGGCTCGGTTGGAAATGAGAAATCGTCGAGCTTATCGCACAGACCAACAACGTGATAATCTTCGACGCGCAAGAAGAAATTCTTCAAGTGTTGGTTTGAATCGAGCAGCGTTTCAATACGATTACAAAATTGACTACAGCTCGCATACTTACGTTCAAATTGGCCCAATGGAGATTGTGTGCGACCATTGCGGTGCATTGACGTTCGCTGGAGAAACGCCTGGATTGTGCTGTCTCAGTGGCAAGGTGAAATTGCCATTATTACCTCCACCACCTGAGCCATTGCATTCATTGCTTCGTGGCGAAACACCAGAATCAAGACATTTTCTTTTGAACACTCAAAGATACAACGGATGTTTTCAAATGACTTCATTTGGGGCAGACATTATCGAAGAACGTGGATTCAATCCAACATTCAAGGTAATTTCAGCTCGAGAAAATAAACGTTAGTTTTCTTTTGGTGATAATAAATCAGTAATTCTGACTTCATCTTCGACTTTACAGATCCAAGGCCAAATTCACCATCGAATTGGTTCATTGCAACCGCTTGAAGATGCACAGCATAAATTCATCCAAATTTACTTTATGGGCAATATGGAGGAACAACTTGATCGGCGTCAAACGATCAATACGGCAATGAAAAGATCAATCCTTCGAGATCTGCAGCATTTACTGCATGAACATCATGAATTGGTTCGGTTGTTCAAAACTGCGATGGATCGCATGCCAAGTGATGACTATAAAGTCGTGATCAGAGCGGATAAACGACCCGCTGGAACACACGAACGCCAATTCAACGCTCCAACAATAGATGAAGTCGCAATTGCAATTGTTGGAGAAAACTTGGATACGCGCGATATCGTGCTTACACGTCGTAACACTGGACAACTGCAACGAATATATGAAACCCACCGTTCATACGATGCATTGCAATACCCGCTGATGTTTTGGCAAGGACACGATGGATATCACTTCAATATCAAGATAATAAATCCATTGAGCGGTGAGTATATAAAACATAATTTTCATTTCAACACGACAACAATTTTATTAATTGCACTGATTTCATTTCAGGTGAGGAAACTAATAAGAAGGTTAGCTCGATGAAATATTACGCATATCGCTTGATGATTCGTCAAAACGCTGACAACTATTTGCTGCGATTTCGTCGATTGTTTCAGCAATATTGCGTCGACATGTACGTCAAAATCGAAACAGAGCGCCTCATTTTCATTCGGTTGAATCAAAGCAAATTACGTTCGGAGGAGTATATTCATTTACGAGATGCAATCAGCACCGAAGGAGATGCAGCTAATGTTGGTCGATTGACTATTCTACCAGCAACGTACATTGGCAGTCCGCGTCATATGCATGAATATGCGCAAGATGCAATGACATATGTTCGTCATTACGGTCGTCCAGATCTATTCATCACCTTTACGTGCAATCCAAAATGGATAGAAATTGTTCAACTACTGCTCCCCGGACAAAATTCAAGTGATCGACACGACATCACCGCACGTGTCTTCAAACAAAAAATCCGGTTGCTGATGACATACATTGTTAAGCATTGCGTCTTTGGGGATACTCGATGCTGGATGTATTCAATTGAATGGCAAAAACGAGGCTTGCCGCATGCACACATTCTTATTTGGTTAATCGAAAGAATTCGACCAGACCAAATAGATGACATCATATGTGCCGAGATTCCTGATCCACAAACAGATCCAGACCTGCATGATGTTGTAATTACGAACATGATTCACGGACCGTGTGGAACCATCAACCCCCAATCACCGTGCATGTTCGGCGGCAAGTGTTCCAAGCGTTATCCACGAAATTTGACGGCGGAGACTATTACTGGCAACGATGGTTATCCACTGTATCGGCGTCGATCACCCGATGATAACGGTAGAATTATCACGACGAAAGTGAAAGGAAACGATATCGTGGTCGACAACACTTGGATTGTTCCGTATTCGCCGCTTCTTTCCAAAACATTCAAGGCGCATTGCAACGTGGAATATTGCAATTCGGTGAAGTCCATCAAATACATCTGCAAATATGTCACCAAAGGCAGTGATATGGCGGTTTTTGGCGTTCAATCTCCAAATACCAATGATGAAATAACTGACTATCAAGTTGGTCGATATGTGAGCTGCAATGAGGCGATTTGGCGTATATTCTCATTCCCCATTCACGAACGTCATCCCACTGTTGTACATTTGGCGGTGCATCTGGAGAATGGTCAACGAGTTTATTTCAACGCATCGAATGTTGCTCAACGTGTTGAAACACCTCCGGCGACAACATTGACCAGTTTCTTTTCGATTTGCCAAAGCGATCCGTTTGCACGAACATTGCTCTACTCTGAGATGCCACGTTATTATACTTGGAACGCTTCGTCGAAGAAATTTCAGCGTCGAAAGCAAGGCGATGCGGTTCCTGATCACCCGGATGTGCGTTCTACTGATGCTCTTGGTCGTATTTACACAGTTCATCCAAAGACTGACGAATGCTTCTTCTTGCGGTTGTTGCTGGTAAATGTTCGTGGGCCGACATCATTTCAATCACTCCAAACTGTCAATGGCGTAGTGTGCCCAACATTTCGTGCCGCATGTCAACAGCTCAATTTACTTGAAAACGATACTCATTGGGACATGACAATCGCTGAAGCAATTGTTTCTGCATCTCCAAGTCAGATACGCACATTATTTGCTATCATTATTTCGACATGCTTCCCATCGAATCCACGTGAACTGTGGAACAAGTACAAGGATGACATGTCGGAAGACATTTTACATCGAATTCGTGTCAGTTCAGGGAATCACGATCTTGCAGTGAATGAGGAGATACATAACCAAGCTTTACATATGATTGAAGATATGTGTTACCTCATGTGCGGAAGTTTGTTAGTAAAGTTAGGAATGCCAACGCCAGATCGTGGAATGAACGACGCTTTCAATCGAGAGTTGGAACGTGAACGTGAATATGATCGAGATGCGTTGAACCAATCAGTTCGAACGAATGTACCACTATTGAACCCCCAACAGAAGGAAGTGTACGATACGTTAATGAGGGCAATTAATGATGGAAATGGTGGCTTATTTTTTCTCGATGCGCCCGGTGGAACTGGGAAGACATTCCTCATGTCATTGATTTTGGCCACTGTTCGTGCGAGATCCGAAATTGCTGTAGCAGTTGCTTCTTCTGGAATAGCGGCCACGTTGATAGAAGGATGCCGAACGGCTCATTCAGCGTTCAAATTGCCATTAAACCTCCAAACAATTGAAAAGCCGACATGCAATATTGCGAAACACTCAGCAATGGCCAAAGTTTTGGTAGCAAGTAAAATCATCACCTGGGATGAATGCACAATGGCGCACAAACGCGCATTGGAAGCACTTAATAGAACTATGAAAGATTTGCGCAATGATTCGAGATGTTTTGGAGGCGCAATGATTTTACTATCTGGTGATTTCCGCCAAACACTACCAGTCATTCCAAGATCGACCGCTGCCGATGAAATAAACGCTTGCCTCAAATCATCGACCCTCTGGCGCTATGTGAAGAAACTTCAGCTGACGACAAACATGCGAGTCGCATTGTTAAACGATCCAAGCGCCGAAATTTTCTCCAAGCAATTGCTGGCTATCGGTAACGGCCGTGTTCCTGTCGACAAATCGAATGGATTGATTTCGTTTCCGCCGAATTTTTGCAATTTCGTCACAACGAAGGACGACCTCATCAACAAAGTGTTCCCAAACATCATTGCTAATCACAAAAATCACAATTGGTTGAGTGAACGAGCAATTCTTGCAGCAAAAAACAAAGATGTGGATCATATAAACCTCACAATTCAAAATCAAATCGTTGGTCCACTGCATTCTTTCAAATCTATCGACTGTGTAACAAACGAAGACGAAGCAACCAACTATCCAACTGAATTTTTAAATTCGTTGGATCTGCCTGGCTTGCCACCGCACAATTTACAACTGAAGGTTGGCTCGGTAGTCATCATGATTCGAAATCTGAACCAACCAAAATTATGTAACGGAACACGTTTGGTGGTGATAAAACTCATGAGCCATGTGATCCACGCGACGGTAATTAAAGGAAAGTTTAAAGGTGAGGAAGTTCTCATTCCAAGAATTCCGATGATCCCAACCGATATGCCATTCGAGTTTAAACGAATTCAATTTCCAATTCGTCTTGCTTTCGCCATGACGATCAACAAATCACAAGGCCAATCCTTGAGTATTTGTGGCCTGAATCTAGAAAATGAATGTTTTTCTCACGGTCAATTGTACGTAGCATGTTCACGTGTCGGCAAGCCATCTGCTTTGTTCGTTCTCGCACCTGAAAACAGAACTAAAAATGTCGTATGTCACAAGGTGCTTAAATGAAGGGAATCAACCCGAGTGCAACCCATCCAGCAAATCTTATTCTTCTATATATATAAAACAAAGTCGGGTTATTTACACCACTTATAACTCAAAAATGGCTGGACCCATTTTTATAATTTTCGATTTGTTGGATTTTTCTCCGCCACAAGAAGCAGAATAAGTATTAAAACATCAGAAAAAAATCACGGACAATAAATTATGAAGAAAGATCATATTCTCATACAATTTGTATTGAACGTTTTTTTGACGCGCAATATTGTGCTTACACTTCGAGACACTGGACAACTGCAACGAATATACGAAAAACACCGTTCATACGATGCATTGCAATACCCGCTGATATTTTGGCAAGGAGACAATGGATATCACTTCAATATCAAAATGATAAATCCATGAGTATCGAAAACATAATTTAATTTTCTATATGAAAATAATTTCACTTATTTTACTGATAGAAATAGAAATGACAGAAATTGTTCAACTGATGCTCCCTGGAAAAAAGTTCAAGTGATTGACACGACAACAAAGCACGTGTCTTCAAACAAAAAATTCGGTCGCCGATGAACTACAATGTTAAGGATTGTTTCTTTGGGGTTACTAGGTGCTTTTTTTTTTTATTATTTAATGGCAAAAACGAGGCTTGCCGCACGCACACATTCTTATTTGGTTAGTCGAAAGAATTCGATCAGATCAAATACATGACATCATATGTACCGAGATTCCTGATCCCGAAACTGATCCAGTCCTACATGATGTTTTAATTACGAACATGCTTAACGGACTGTGTGGAGCCATCAACCCCCAATCACTGTGCATGTTCGACAGGCAATGATAAATTCATTGAGCGGTGAGTTCCGAAAACATAATTTTCATTTCTACATGAAAATAATTTTATTAATTTCAATAATTTCACTGATTTCACTGATTTCATTTCAGGTGAGGAAACTACCAAGAAGGTTAGCTCGATAAATTATCACGCATATTGATGATTTGTCAAAATGCTGACAACTATTTGGCGATTTACATTGGCAGCCCGCATCATATGCATGAATATGCGCAAGATGCAATGACATATGTTCTTTAGAAAAAATCCGGTCACTGATGAACTACAATGCTAAGCATCGCTTTTTGGTAATCTTTGGCAAAAACGAGGCTTACCGTACGCCCACATTCTTATTTGGTTAGTCGAAAGAATTCAACCAGACCAAATACATGACATGAATACATACACACATGTCAACAGCTCAATTTGCTTGAAAACGATACATATTGGGACATGAAAATCGCTGAAGCAATTGTTTTTGTATCTCCAAGTCAGATACGCACATTATTTACCATCATTATTTCGACATGCTTCCCATCGAATCCACGTGAACTGTGGGACAAGTGCAAGAATGACATGTCGGAAAACATTTTACATCAAATTCGTGTCAGCTCAGGGAATCCCGATCTCGAGGTGAATGAAGAGATACATAAACAGGCTTTGCTTTTGATCGAAGACATGTGAAGCCTCATGTGCGGCAGTTTGATAGTCAAGTTAGAAATGCCAATGCTAGAAATGAACAGCTCATTCAGCGTTCAAATTGTCGTTAAACCTCCAAACGACTGAAAAACCGACATGCAATATTGCGAAACACTGAGCAATGGCCAAAGTTTTGGTAGCAAGTAAAATCATCACCTGCGATGAATTCACAATGGCGCACAAACGCGCATTTGAAGCACTCAATCGAACTATAAAAGATCTACGCAATGACTCAAGATGTTTTGAAGGCGCAATAATTCTACTATCTGGCGATTTTCGCCAAACACTACCAGTCATTCCAAGATGACCTAGATGATCAAGATTCCACTGCCGATGAAATAAACGCTGGCCTGAAATCATCGACTCTGTGGCGCTATATGAAGAAACTTCAGCTGAATACAAACAAGAGAGAGGCTTTGATAAACGATTCATCTGCCGAAGATTTCATCAAGCAATTGCTGACTATCAGTAACGGCCGTGTTTCTGTCGACGAATCGAGATTAATTTTTGCAATTATGTCTTAACGAAAGACGACCTCATAAACAAAGTGTTTTCAAACATTATTGCTAATCACTAAAATCACAATTGGTTGAGTGAACGAGCAATTCTTGCAGCAAATAACAAAGATGTGGATCATTTCAACTTCACAATTCAAAATTAAATCGTTGGTCCACTGCATTCTTTAAATTTATCGACTGTGCCACGTGAATAACATCATTTCAATTAATTAAAATACTTTTCATTTTGAATTTTGCACATTTATTGAACATAATTC
>CM062822.1:262247-579103 GCA_031772345.1 Himalopsyche anomala
AATTATTTTGTTTTTGGTATAATTTTTAAGTTTGCTAACAACCATTTTTCATAGTAGCAAAAATAGTCCTTGTAAATTACTTAATTTTTGGAATAATGTTTAAGTTTGCTAACAATTATTTTTCCTATTAGCAGAAATAGACCTCGTAAATTATTTAATATTTGGAATAATGTTTAAGTTTGCTAACAACCATTTTTCTTAGAAGCAGAAATTTCGTTAATTATTTTTTTTTTGGTATAATTTTTAAGTTTGCTAACAATTATTTTTCATAGTAGCAAAAATAGTCCTTGTAAATTACTTAATTTTTGGAATAATGTTTAAGTTTGCTAACAATTATTTTTCCTATTAGCAGAAATAGACCTCGTAAATTATTTAATTTTTGGAATAATGTTTAAGTTTGCTAACAACCATTTTTCATAGTAGCAAAAATAGTCCTTGTAAATTACTTAATTTTTGGAATAATGTTTAAGTTTGCTAACAATTATTTTTCCTATTAGCAGAAATAGACCTCGTAAATTATTTAATTTTTGGAATAATGTTTAAGTTTGCTAACAACCATTTTTCATAGTAGCAAAAATAGTCCTTGTAAATTACTTAATTTTTGGAATAATGTTTAAGTTTGCTAACAATTATTTTTCCTATTAGCAGAAATAGACCTCGTAAATTATTTAATTTTTGGAATAATGTTTAAGTTTGCTAACAACCATTTTTCTTAGAAGCAGAAATTTCGTTAATTATTTTATTTTTGGTATAATTTTTAAGTTTGCTAACAATTATTTTTCATAGTAGCAAAAATAGTCCTTGTAAATTACTTAATTTTTGGAATAATGTTTAAGTTTGCTAACAATTATTTTTCATAGTAGCAAAAATAGTCCTTGTAAATTACTTAATTTTTGGAATAATGTTTAAGTTTGCTAACAATTATTTTTCCTATTAGCAGAAATAGACCTCGTAAATTATTGAATTTTTGGAATAATGTTTAAGTTTGCTAACAACCATTTTTCTTAGAAGCAGAAATGTCGTAAATTATTTTATTTTTGGTATAATTTTTAAGTTTGCTAACAATTATTTTTCATAGTAGCAAAAATAGTCCTTGTAAATTACTTAATTTTTGGAATAATGTTTAAGTTTGCTAACAATTATTTTTCCTATTAGCAGAAATAGACCTCGTAAATTATTTAATTTTTGGAATAATGTTTAAGTTTGCTAACAACCATTTTTCTTAGTAGCAGAAATTTCGTTAATTATTTTATTTTTGGTATAATTTTTAAGTTTGCTAACAACTATTTTTCATAGTAGCAAAAATAGTCCTTGTAAATTACTTAATTTTTGGAATAATGTTTAAGTTTGCTAACAATTATTTTTCCTATTAGCAGAAATAGACCTCGTAAATTATTTAATTTTTGGAATAATGTTTAAGTTTGCTAACAACCATTTTTCTTAGAAGCAGAAATTTCGTTAATTATTTTATTTTTGGTATAATTTTTAAGTTTGCTAACAATTATTTTTCATAGTAGCAAAAATAGTCCTTGTAAATTACTTAATTTTTGGAATAATGTTTAAGTTTGCTAACAATTATTTTTTCTATTAGCAGAAATAGACCTCGTAAATTATTTAATTTTTGGAATAATGTTTAAGTTTGCTAACAATTATTTTTCATAGTAGCAAAAATAGTCCTTGTAAATTACTTAATTTTTGGAATAATGTTTAAGTTTGCTAACAATTATTTTTCCTATTAGCAGAAATAGACCTCGTAAATTATTTAATTTTGGAATAATGTTTAAGTTTGCTAACAACCATTTTTCTTAGAAGCAGAAATTTCGTTAATTAATTTATTTTTGGTATAATTTTTAAGTTTGCTAACAATTATTTTTCATAGTAGCAAAAATAGTCCTTGTAAATTACTTAATTTTTGGAATAATGTTTAAGTTTGCTAACAATTATTTTTCCTATTAGCAGAAATAGACCTCGTAAATTATTTAATTTTTGGAATAATGTTTAAGTTTGCTAACAACCATTTTTCGTATATATATAAATAAATAGTTAATTAAATTATTATATATAATTGAGCAGCCCTATATAGCCGTTCACAACCCTGCAGGTGGAAATCTTGGAATTCAAAATCGTTTAGTGCAAGATTTCACCCACAGATGTCATTATTAGTTCACTTAAAACGCGTTCTTTTTTTTTGCTTTGTATTATTTAAATTATATAAAGTTTTTATATCGCTTTTCTCAAGTGGATTCGTAGATCAGTGTGTAAGCTGTCCGAACGTCGCGCATGAAAATTGGGGCATGGTATCGAATCCCACAGCTTGAAAGAATATTTTTGATTAGTACGATAATTTTGTTTGACTTCAAAAATTCACACATAGACGTCAGAGAAAAATGAAGAAATGAATTAATGAAGACAGCGGGTCAGGATGGGGGGGAGGGGGACCGTCTTTCTTGACGTCATCGAAAAGGTGAAATCGCGACCATATACAAACGAAAAAAGTATGTATTTGGTATGAATAAAAAAATGGCGACAGCGGGGCTGGGGCGGAGGAGGGGGAGGGAAAATCGCGGACAATCATTCAGACGGACGGACATTATCGAGTATTAATATATAGATGTTTCTATTATTATATGATAAAGTTAAAACAGGTGCGTTGAATTGATCAAAATACTTGGCATTGTTTCCTTGTACATATCATCCTAAAAGAAGAAACAAAATTAAAATTGTTAACTCGTATCAAAAATCTTGTTAATAAAAAGTTTATTTAATTAATATTGTGTCAACAGATTATTTTAACCCTCCAAGGACGAGCGTGACCATATGGCCACAGTAAACACCGTTGTCTATTGTTCCCACTATTCATTCTTTTTCTACCTGAATATCGTTGTTTTCACTCATATTTGATTAAGAAGGGTACAGACTTCAGTTTGTCACCAGCCGCGGGGACAGAAACGGCCACCAAAAGCACATGCAATTTTTTAATTTCCGTTTCTTTAATGGACTTTTTGAAACTGTTAGTTATTTTTTTTATTAAAACATCAAATTATTTGCAGTTCTTTTGCTAATATATTTGTATTGAAATTATGTTGATCTAATGAGGTCAAATTGCAAATATTTAAAAAAAAATCACGTTTAGCTATATTTCAAGCCCGAATGTTTGCCTGCCCATACGGCCACTCTCGTCCTTACTACTTGTCCGTACACAATATTACACGGTAATGCAAGGATGAGCATTACCATATAATCATGCGAGGTTTCTATACAACGACTTCGCGTTTTTTTTTTTAATTTTGTTAGGAATAACAGTTATCCGTGACTTCAATATGGCTTAAAAAATATTTGTTTTATCGAAAAAAGCTCTCGCTTCTGGAGGGTTCAATATACATAATAATTATTTTACTCCAAAGTGTCTTTCATTTTCATTGATTTCCCAATACTTATTTATTTATACAGTTTTTTTGGCTCTCCTGTAAATTTGAACAAATGTCGGTTACGTTTTGTCAACGTATGGCCATCGCTATGTTCTTTTACAAGAATTTATACTATTATTTGGTAATTACGAAAAGTTTTGGAAGTATTACCGAACGAACGCCTTTTTTCTTTCTTCTATTGTGAGTCGCTCAAGTAACAGACGGTAAGCAAGGCCATTTCTGCAGAAATCATCAGCCAATCGAATGCATACATCTGAAGCCAAGCCAAGAAGCCCTTTCTCACTGGAGTTAATGAGTTGAAATGTTCGACACGCATGAATGGTGTCGGAAACACCGTTTCTATGTTACCTCACACAAATCACCTGGCCGCTTGTTTCATAGTGATGTAAATATTTAGCCAATTACGGTGAGAGTGTGGCACTTCCGAAAACTATCTGTTATAAAATTTATTATCAGCCGCTTCTTATGAAAGTTGGGCGGAATACTTGGAAAGTTTTGAACGGCAGTTAAATATGTACAATTTTTTTGCAATCTGACTTCATCGAGGCGATAACATCTGTTACTAAATATTGGACGTCTTCTAACTCATTATTAATTACAGTCGATGTGAACATTGTACAATTACCTTAACCTTTTGACCGTTTAAGATTTTATGCATCCATAGATACAGCGTGCGGAGACGTTTAACGAGCTTATTAATCTCGGAAATCATTTGAAAAATTACAAAATATTTAAATATTAGTCACTGTGTAACTGGTTAGACTGTATGGAGTACAGCCAACTCACGCCATATAGTAGACAATATGAGAAAAAGACGAGTCTAACAAATCTTCTCCTTTTCTCATCGGATATAATTGATTTGATGTTTCACAAATGCACCAACGTCTTCAATCAAATACTTTACAAGGCCCAGTCAATTGCACTCGAATGTACTACTGAATTGGTCAGTGGCTGTACCGATTTTTTTTCGAGAGATTCGTAATAGTTGGATTTTATCATTAAATATATATATACAGTTAATAATGTCACGAAATTATTTTTTAAAAAAGCAACGCACACTTGAAACGTAACACTATGATAATTTTGTGGTTCAGGAAAATTTCGTGTGTATGTATGTGTCATTTGTTTTTTTTTTAGTGTGACATCCTTGCGTCATAAATATTATATTGCTGCATAAATATTATATCTAACAAATATTATTCGTGTTTCGAATTTTTGCTAAAAATGTACGACGGGAGATCATTCAAGACTTGGTTGCATGCTTTCTAGTTGAACAATAAATTTATGAAAGAGTTTTGATATATTGAGTTCCATTCGGTTTCCTCGGGACGCTGCGAAATTTCTGGACCCTTTTTCTCATGCGTATAAAAATGACAACGTATGTATCTATTCGATAATCTGAAATTAGTCATTTATGAAATATAGTTTTGTGACAGGGCACCGAATAAAAGCTGAGAGGTGACAGGCGCATGATATGAAATGACAGCGTTCACACATGCGATACAATTATTTATTTTTTCTTTTGTTTCGCCACTGTTGTCACAAGCTACAATCGTCACCGATCATCGTAAATCAACAGCGAAAGTGAAAATGGAAAGAGTCTCGCTCGGGCGTGGGAAGGTTTTATTGCGAACAAACTCGAGCGGTGGCGTCTTCTGTCTGTACGTAGTTTTCCCATACTTTCGTTAATTCACGTAGCGATCGGAAGCCGCATCCCCCGTTTGAACGTAACACCGCGTTCCGCAAAATCGCGCCCGCATGCTTTTCAATTCGATACCATAATAATGAAATACCGATGATTGTTGTAAAAGTTACGGCAAACTTGCTTTTACTATTTCTCGAAAGTATCCAATCTGCCGTTTATTCTTATAATTGCGGTGTGTTACGCCATGTTTCATCAGACACGCGTCTTTGATGCGGAAAATAGATAACGTAAGTCTTATCACCTCGCATATATAATATAATGTGATTTAGTTCCTGTTGTTTCTCTTATCACTTCGCTTTTCTATACCGCGCAGGGTGCTTAATTTATAGATCTTCTTTTTCACACCTTGAGATGTAGAAGTTTTTCAATACATATTGGTATTTTAACGGCTAGTGGCATGGAAATTAAGTCAAAACGAAATCTAAATAAATCACCATGTAGATACAACCATCTTGATCAGGTGAAAATGAAAAGTGACCGTAAAAGACGTGTAAAATAATATAAAATAAAATAAACTTAGATTATTCCACGTATTGTGTTACAAAATGTGACACGTGTTTCGCCTCTTTCAGAGGCATCCTCAGACAACTACTTTCGCAAATGTTTGCTTAAGTACGTACTTAAGTTCGTACTTCAGCAAACATTTGCGAAAGTAGAGGAAAGAAGAAGTTGTCTGAGGATGCCTCTGAAAGAGGCGAAACACGTGTCATATTTTGTAACACAATACGTGGAATAATCTAAGATAATTTTATTTTATATTAAAATGAACTTCCACAAAGTTACCGCCGAATCCATCGAAAGAACGTGTAAAGTTCCATTTTCAGATATGATTAAAAAATAACAAGTGAAATCTTTTTTTATCTATAAAAGTCTATATCAAAGCTGGTCAAATTCATTAAAGAGCACACGCGCCATGTTTATTATTGTGTTCGACAGTACCCCTTTTCTTGAAATATAGATCAATAGTGTATGTATATCACTGTTCAATTTTTATTCGAAAACTGTATCGGATCTATATTCGATGAAGATGCCTACGCTCGATCATCGCAGACATACAAGATAATTATATTTTTTTAATTCGAAGAGTTCTTTGTTTTGGTAAAAAATGAGTAATATGAACTATTATCCTTGTCGAAGGTTTTTCTCTCACCTTAGGCGTTGAAAAAATATTTCTTCTCACCTCACTTTACCTGTTATATATTCCATAACAACAGTGACATTCCGCGGAATATTTGCCATTCCAACGTTGTCACTGCCGCATACGTGATAAACATTTCGTGAGACTCATTTACGCGCATCCTTGCAATATTAAAATACAAAAATATAAGCTAGCTTCGCGTCCATTGAAAATAAATTCGACCCCGAAGCTCCGGTTAAACGGTCCGGACGCGACGGTTTAAACTGCACGGAGAAAATTGCATTTCCACCCGAAAGTCTATACTGATAACTATTATTATTATCCCAGTGACGTACGGGACACTTTGTTTTGTTTACTCCGGCGCCATGCAGCATTCTTGCGTCGACACCTCTTCAGCCGTCGAGCTCCTAAACCTTGGCAACGGAATCTTCCCGCGTCGGCCGTAAAGCCGTCTTGCGCATTTCGCCGATATTCTGCTTCTCCTTTTCACAGAGCGCTCGCATTTAGAACTGCAGTCGAAGGAACGTAGCGATAATATTTATTTTCAAGAGGATTGTAGGTAAAGTACCTGAATGCTATTCTCGTGCATTCTGGTTCTCAAAAACATGTGCGCAACTTTGTAATGTGATGATTCATTTATTTCCCTGCGTTTTTCCGACTGCGTTTAATTTTTAGAAATCTCCTCTATCCAAAATATAGCGACTGCATTATTAGCTTTATAATAAGTCATTGTTTTGCATTGATTTTTAAAAATTTGAGCAATGAGTTTTTATTTGAAAGCAATAATTTATTAAAAAGTCAAACGAGACCACTAATTTTTCACTAATTTTAACGGGTTGTTAAGTTGAAAGACCGTTACATTTAACTCAAAACGTTGATTTCAAAACTACTACACAATGTTCATCGCGTCTTTTATGTACTCACTGAACTTTTTTCTACACGTTTTTTGTAATAACATGGTCCAATAAAAAGAACGAACACCATATTTTTACACGAACCCTTTAGCACGATTCTCAGAAAATAATAATAATAAGAAATTCAACATTACATGACGATAATAAGGAACAAGTCTTCAATAGATTCTAGCACATTAGTCGTGTAAGACATTTCTAGCGATGAAAGGGATTTACGTCCAGTCCCTCGTAAACGTACGCGTATGTTGTATCAAATACCGATGGATATATTTGTATGAATAATATTTTGGGGATTTTTTCCTTGGGTTTTTATTATCATCTTTTTTACACGATTCTCTGTACTACAATGTTATTTTTTCAAATAATACGGTTTTTTAAATTCATGGAAACGATCTTTATTTTATTTTTTTAATTCTATCACTTTTTTAAATCCTTTTGTGGAACGTATCTACCGTGTCAATTTTTTTTTTGTATCTATACACAACATTTTAAAACTAATAAACTATCATAAATGATAGGCATTCCCTGCTGCCTAAGCGACACTTCGCTGTTTTTTTTTTTTTTTGCTTTTCGACTCATTTTCGCTAAAACGTTCTTGGCTCTGTTAGATTTTCAACCCCAAGACACACTCACCAAAACTGAGTCGTCGATGCGTCAGTTACGTTATAGTAAAAACTGCGTAGCATGAGCCCCCCTCGTAAACATCATAGATTCATTCTACCGATTCATTCTGTGTTAGTCATCCCCTACGCCATGATTCACGTTTCTTTCCACTTAACCCAGTTCCATTTCCTTGTCTATGTCGACGTTGCGTAGGTCTATTTAATATTACGTATATTATCTGCTACGACACAACGTATCCGATCGCGTTGGCGTGTTTCGAGTGTGGTCTACACTTCGCACAGCTAACTAGCTAGAGGTGCGTGGCTTGCGTCACGAATTATTTCATTGCATTCCCGACGGTTCGAAAATATCTTTTCACACATATTATTTTCATTCCACTGACTAACACTCGCACCTAGCTACGTTCACGTGAAAACTTCATTTTAGGGGTGTGGTGGAAAAACTGGATAATCCACAAAAGTGTGTTTTGGAGATAATCGACATCAATGTTAAGAAGAGCGGCCGATCGATATAGCGATTGATATTTTGCTGAAATCAAATTTGCTCGGGAAACTTACATTCTATTCAATATTTGTACATTTTTATTAAAACTAACAATACATTATAATATAGTTACGACTTTATTCATTATCCTGTACATAAATTATTTATTTTTCCATTCAAACTTTTCCTGGCAAAACAACCAAACAAGGCATCATCGAGTATTGAAAAAGTGGCTAGTCCATATGCATACAATAATCATACTATGGTATCCACAACACCAATTTATTTTGTATTTTTTTGTTGTTGTATTGCTTAATGTAAAAATTGATTATAAAACTTTTCGAAAATAAAGTATTAATGAAAGTGGAAAACTGTACAACCCACACACAATATAAGTTGAAAGGACTACTTTTTTAAAGGACTAAGTTTTTCTTTCTATTAGGACATTGTTTTCACCTTAGATATAATTTTTTACCTAATCTTGAGGATACCACTATTTATCTTGTACATATTTTTCGCTAAAATCGACTGCATTTCTTAAATAATATAGTTTGAGTCATCGCAATCCTTCAAAGAATAGTATTCGACGGCTATATTGATGTGGCTCGTCATGGTTTTCAACAGTCAAGTGGGTAAATGTGGAATGTATTACTGCCACATAACAGTACACGTAATAACTTAAATTATGTTAAGTATATGGTTCAGAATAATCATCTTTGGTCGATAAAGTATTTAACTCAAAACATCAAATGTTGTGGGTTATTCATTTTTTCCATTACGCCCTTAATTTATACAAAACCACACATTTTTTAGTGAAATTATCAGCACCGCGCTGACCAAACAGCATTTTTTCTGACTGATGATTAAAACATACAATATTACTTTGTATTCATTCAAGATCGCAATATTTACCTCGCGTTTTTTTAATGCAATCAACCTACTGAAAATATGCAATTACCCAGAGTTATTCTTTTCGTAAATGTTTTTGAATAATATTTACTAACTTACAATACAGTATGTGCCAAGTAAAATAGTAGTGCCAAGAAGCGTATGGGACTTACTAATGATGTATAGTTATATATTCTGCACTTTGTGTCGAGACAAATTAAAAAAAAATATACTATAATCCGTCAGTCACATAAAAATGTTGAAAACAGGGTGAACTCTGTATTGTTTTCGACAAATCCAGATGAATGTTAACTCTCGCGGCTCGGCTAGAAAAACGACTAGAAAAATACTTCTCTGCCAATGGGGGTCGTTTAGGGACCCCAGTGGTTTCCTCATTATTGGCCTTATTCTTATGAATTTAAAAAAAAATAGTCTAGGGATTTTAAAATATCTCTCTGCATCATTCCTCATACATTTTTTTTTATAAAAATCCGAAGTTTTTTAATAAATAATCATATTTTAAGTTGCGCGTAAAAAAGACGTCAACCCAGCACAAATACGCAATTGCAACTGACGCGCTTAGCCCAGCTATCTTACAAATGATCGCTTATCTCGTTATCGTGTTATCGCGTATTTATATAAACTACAAAAAGTCCAAAAAACTTTGATATAAGAATACATACCTTAATTATAAACATTGTATCACCCATATTAAAATTGATATTTAAGAAAATGTGGGTATTGGGGTCGCATTTCTTGAGCTTAGAACCGGAAAAGTTAATACGTTTTCAGCTCGATTCGTCGAAGTTAAAATCGAAATCTTAATTCCGGGCGAACTCAAGTAATTAATAATTTATTTTAAATTATCTTGCTAACCAAAGTTTTAGGGTACAATGTATCTTTGACGAGTTGTTAAAGTCTTGCTTTATATTTAAATCTTGCTCGCTCCTATTGTGGACCATATGGACTCTTAAGCGAGTGTGGTTCAAGAGTATTGATTGTAATGTTGTAATTCAGTCAGTTTGCCACTTTTTTGTCAGACTAGTTAGTTATGGTCTCGTTTATCACTTTCGGCGGATTGAAACCACACTTTCTAGGCATTTATGATAAAATCGGCTTTATCTCGATTGCTAACTACATAATATTATATTAGCAAATTTCATATAAAATATTAAAATTCACGACTTTCTTTAATATCCGTCAGTTACCACGTTTGTGCTGAGCATAGCAGTAAAAAAGATGCTCTTCACTATTAAATAAAATTATGGATTTTTTGTTATTATTGTTACATGCGCCATTGTTTCTAATTTCTCATTGAAGTTTTACTAACAATGGCAATTTTTTTAGGTTAATATAACGAAAATTTTCACAGTATTTTATTATTCCGCATCACATATTTTATTATTGGTGTTTATCTCGCTAAGCAAAGAAAGTGCTCGAAAAAAAGGCGGTGAAATAATCGAGCGAGTTCGGGCTATAATTATGCACAGAGAGTGAAAGGATTTCCAAAATTCTGCATATTTTTGTAATACATCATGTTTTCACATAAAATAACACATAGCTTCGCGCTTCTTTTGTTTGTGGTCAATGATTCCGTGCGAATTTAGTTGGGCAACATGAAAGTCTCAATAGTGGGTAATTAAAAAAAAAATGGATATTCTAATATGATTTGCATATAAGTGTTCCGAAGAATTTTGTTAACTATCTAATTTATCGAGTGCATCATCTCTCACTGCTAGCCGCTGTCGCAAATAAATCTTTATTTTTGTTTACATATTATAATTATATTGTGAGCTGCAGTACGAAACTTGAACGATGCTCGATTCATAAGATAATTAGAATTTAACTTTTGAAAGGGATGTAGAATATAAGAACCGATTTGTTTACGTAACTCGAATTATCAAAATATTGCAATTCAATCTATTTTTTCCGTAGATGCAAGGACAATAAAAAATAGTTTTGTTTATCGAAAAAGATCGATTTTTGTTCCCACTACATATAATTGTCTCTCGAACAAAAAAGTATCTAGTTACTATCGTAATGTATAATACTACCATGTAGCCAGACGAACTAAACACCATCACCTTGACGCTTCCCGTCAAAACTTTTCCACTTCATGTGATGTTTATTTGGTATAAATAGACTGAATTCAAAGTGAAATATTTAAATTTCAGAGACAATCTATTCAATAATAAAATATTATTTAGTCGAAAGGTTATGTAAATTTTATTTAGAAAAACTGAACTTCAAACATAAATCATCCATCATCCTTCATGAGTGTAACACTAATAGACTTTCCAAAAAGTGTTGCTTTGAACATTGTTAAATGAAAAGCGGTAAATACTTTTCAACCTAGTTAGAATAGTGGACAATCCAATGAAAGTTGTTGCTTTGTAATCTCGTCTTAAAATATAGCATTAACATACTTACGTAGTTCAGTGAGTTATTCATCCATATTTTATGTGATTTTAAAGCAATTGCTTTAAACTATAATATTACTATTGAAGTTTAGTTTTATTACGTATTGTTTCTTAAATTTCTAATACACTTACGTGTTCACTTTTAGGTTGTTTACTGTCAATACTTTGTGGAATGGCATTATATTAATAAAAACACAATATTCCTTTGTACTTTATTCCACTTTATTGAATAGGTCAAGACCGGTTTCGCTCATTGCGAGCACTGTCAACTGATAAAAAAAACAGTGCTATTTATACAACAATAAAAAGGTATAAACAACAATTGACATTGAAAAGAATTTACAAATTACAGTATAAGTGACTCTTTAATTACACCAAATTAAAATGTTTAACACCTCTAACATATGATTAAAAAATCATCAAAGATTAATGAATTTAAAGTGGTTGGTGACTTATGGTAATTATAAACATAATTAAAATTTAGGAAATTTTGAACAAAGTGTTATAAAATTCTACATTACTAAAGTAAATAACATAATGATAATTTTGTGTTTTTCCCGCTTCCAAATAATGAGTATGTGTACTTGAAGCCATGAAGATTCTGAAAAATTACGTGTTTCAACGATGATTTTTATGGCTTTATGATACCGAGAGAACGAAGCGTTTATTTAATTGGTTTAAAAATACATTTTTTATGTGTTATTGTTATCACCGTAAATGTATGAAATCGCACGCTACTGGGAAAAAAATCTTCTCAACAGCAACTTGCATTTTGAGTTTTAGACTGTCAACAACTGCGTGAAAAGGAATCCTCATTGAGCATGTTTTGCACCAATATCAACTTGAGTGGGTATGGTGGCTTAATAAAAATATCACAAATTTAATGGGTCACGAGCATTTGAATTTTTATTATATCATATTATTATTATCGTGCGGGTTTTGGTGTGGTCGCCCTTTGAAAAATATCGTCGTGACATTTGTTTTCGGCGCCGCCAAGTTCCACATTTCCCGCATTTTTATTTTCTCGTTTGTGACATTTCTTTTGTACTTTGTTCTTTGCATTGAGTGTGATAATAAACGTATCTACTGCTCGTCGAATACATGATTAATGCACATTTTGTTTTTCTCGTTTATTTTCTTTAACTTAAGTTTGAGTTCAGTTTGTCACGTATAATTGTTACATTATCTATATTGCTCACGGTGAGGTAATCCAGGATATTTTAGTCGCATTAGTTAATACAGAGAAAAAAAACTTTAGGATATAAAACGTTTTCATCAAAACGTTCTTATTAAGATTTTGTTTTATTCTTCTTCTTTGACCATATTCGCTCTCTATGTGGAACATATGACCGACACGCGGCACCTGCATGTTTCCCTGCCTCCCGCCAATTGTTTTGCTTCCTCCCATGACATGCCAACATCCCTCAGTTCCGCTGAGTACATCCTCGGCGCCGTCCGAGGTGCCGGAATCCCACAGGTCGAAAGAAGAGGCAGGCAAGATTGAGGCTTTCCGGAGGCACCCGTAGCACGTGACCCGGCCAGTTCCAACGTCTCTCCATAACCACTGTCGTGACGGGGCGCTGTCTTGTACGTTCCCTTATCTCTGAATTCCTCATAAAATCAAATCACCTCACCCCTATTATCTCATGCAAGCATCTGTATACGGTTTTTCTGAGTCTTCGGCAAGTACCATGATTCGCTAACGTAAATCAGTACCGGTAGAATGCAAGCTTTGAATAAGTGGCATTTGGTTTTAGACGAGTACAGCTGCGTGTCCCAGACAGTTTTGTTTTATATTATATTGAAATTCTATTTTATTTATTAAACATAAAATTATCTCCGAATCTATCGAAAATACGCAAAGAGATATTTCATAATTGTAGAGAAAATGTAGAATAATATTATTGGAGTGTAAGTTTGCCAGTCAAGCTGATGCTTTTGGCCAGGTTGTCACGTTCCCAGGTGACGAGGCTTATTATTAAATTCTTCGGTATCATGCCTAATAGCTTGACAAATATTCTCAAAATCTGGCGCATTGCCAACCACACACTAGACTTTCTCGTCGAAATATTCATTTTCTTATTCGAGAAACGGGCAGGATTAATTCAACGGATAATGCATAATCAGCATTATCATCGTTGTGTATTCTGTGAATACAGGCATCCCCAATTTCTGATGAATCCGACATGCGTAATCATCATATTTTTCTTTATATACGAGGATAGTAAAAAGCGAATGTTATTAAAAAGTAAATGTTATTTCACATTATTTATTAAGATCAAGACCGGATATCTATAGTATTATCAGGTGATATTTCTCATAATGAGCGAAACCGGTCCCGATCTAATTAGTACATTCATTTAAAATTTACCTTTCATCAATAATTGACAATGAACACGTTTAAAGTACATACTGAATAAGTTAATAAGTAACTCGAAGAGGTGGCTTTAATAATAGAATATTTGATTTAAATAATGATTAAATTTAAAAAGCTGGCATTACAGCTAATGCCAAATATTTTGAAGTTAAAAGATCACACGAGACAAACTTGGTGAGAATTTTTTGTATGCCACTCGAGATCAATTCGATTAGTATTGAAATCACAAACATCCACGTCTGTCATATTCAAATTGAAAAAAATCTAAATTTTACTTTTACCTTACCGGGAATCGAACAGAGACATGCCTGATCGGTAGAGCAAACTTTAACCAACTATACTCCAGCAGCCGACATATGTTTATCAGAACCATTTATATGTTATGATTTTGAAACTATTTCATGAATATTTACGAACCTTTGGAAACTAACCTAGGTATTCAATTATCTCACAATTAGAAATGTACTATTCGATAAAAAATGATCATATATTTCTCAATTGATATCGAAAAAAAACACTGCAGTGTTAAATATAGTTATAATCTTTGTTTCTGACTAACACCAGATTCGATATCGGTGATGAAACTTCTGAAACTTGCGTTATCTAATAATTTTCTATTATCTTATTTTTTTTATCAAAATAAATGCGGACTGTGATACAAAATTCGATGCCTTACATTTGCGTTTACGTTAATATGTCCATAAAACATGCTGTAATGTTGTTGAACATCGTATTTCCATCGCCTCTGGTGCTAGTTTTCTTACGCACTCGCTGCTTTCTACCTTGTTAAAGTGATAGCATGTGTTTAACTTCCTGACTACACCTGTCTCAACCAGGAACAATTTTCACTTTAAAATGACTGCAACAACTCTCGCATCAATTAACATCTTTCAAAACTTCGATTGGTTACGATCTCATATTTAGAATTTGCCTTTCGTTTTTTCTCCTCATGGGTAACTATATTTTTACTTCAATTATTATAAAAAAAAAATCAAATTAACAGTACAACCAAAGATTCTCCGCGGAAAATCAGTATCTTATTTGACTTGTACGTTTTCTAATAAAAAATTCTACGCGTGCCATTTTCAACGTTAATCTAATTAGCAATTAGTATGAATGTTTTCTAAGATGATTTCATTATACAAATTACACCTGTTAGTGATGTCATTGACACAGAATATAAATGCGTACTTTTAATGATGATAATTCATTATTAGTGATAAATAACATACTTACATTAAAAAGCATAATGTCCGAACATCTAAACGTTCTTATTCGGTTGAATAATATGTTAAGTTGTATTAATGTGTGTTCATCACGATGGGCCATCGCACCGTTTCGAAATCCATTCTCGAACACCGAATGATGGTACTGAATGATGGGCGGCAGCAATGGCCGATGATGGTAAAGACAATAAATGGCTGACAATGAACTGTGAAGGTATTCGATGGCTTCAGATTATTAGGGGTTACACAATCATTACATGACCCGCCCGATGAGATCCTTTTTCATATCGAGTTAGCTGGAGATATATTCAACACAATGTACATAGACTTTCTGATACATACTCTATCATTACTCAGTTGGAACATGGAACCAAGCGTCGCGTATTTAGTAGTCCTGTGTTACGGATAATGGCAATATACACAATCTAATTGTTATCTGGGAAAATAGGTGGTTGCGTCTTATGCTAAGGGTTTATACTAGGGCTTGTCGGTTTTCAGAAACCTTTTTTAAAGACCTTTTTTTTTGTTAAATTTGCGACATTCGAAAACCAGTTATTTTCCACTTCGTAATCGGTTTTTAATATATTTTTTATTATTCAAATAAAAACGTTAATATTTTGACTTGATTTTGGCCTGGTTTCAAATAAAACGAGATGAAATACATATGTATGTGCATATTCAGTATACCATGCATACATACTATTATTATTAACCTAAGTGATCGATCAGTGAACGCTTTGTGTTTTCTTAAATCATATTTTCTGAAGAGTAACATGAAATAATTTCTTGTTGTATATAAATAAACAAAATAAAAAATAATTTTAAACTTTTTTTCGTTATATTTATTGAATTATTCATTTTTTGTAAAACTTCGAAAACAGGATGAAACCGGTTTTCGAGCAACATTGACATTAAAAACCCGGTTTTCGTATAAGTCCTAGCTTACACTATATAGAATAAACCTGAGCAGTTCTATTATTTAAGGTAAGGTTTCTCAAATTTTATTAATTTAATTCTGCAGTAAAATATTTTTGAATTTGCTGCAGTCGTTGCAGCTTGGAATACGACAACTTAAGGGAGTCACAGGGATATGAGCACGAGTAGTATATACAATGCAGCCCGTTGCAACGCCCAACATCAAAAGGCGGATCTTGATTGTGGCACGTGCTGTTGTTTTCTTACTTTACATGTCCCTTTTTCGATCCCATTGGATCGAAATAGTCAAAAAGTTATATGTTGATAGGATATGTATTTGACAGTAATATTAGAAAGTGACATGTTTGGGTGTCTTGGAGACAACGCTTAGTGGCAATATGTCTCGCATAATTTGCGTTTATGGTAAAAAAGAATGAATATTATAGAGCCAAAAATAATAAAGAGTATATATTATATCAATTTATAAAACTGTAAAGTGACAGCAATTCAATTTATGGTGTCAAAGGCTCGCCTCGATCTGTCAATTTTCATTAGATCAAACGGCGAACAGCGGTGGCGCATCCGGTACTGTCTATTTATTTGATGTAATTTTTATTTCATAGCCGAATGCTTTTGTCGCTCTGGACTCATTTTACCGCCTTTTAGCTGTTTTTATTTTATTTTAATAGGCGAGGATTAATGGCAAAACGAGTATCGCAAGGGGCACACCTAAGACCCGCATTTTAAATCGCGTGTTGCTAGTGTTGCTACTAAGCAATGTATTTTTTCGATCGTCATTCAGCCGCAAAGTGAAAACCTCAGCCCACCAACCGCCTGTTGAGTTTTTCACTTTTTATTGAGTCCTGGAATTTCATTTGAAAAATATTTTTCTTTATTTTTATTACTAATATTTTTTTCTTTATGTTAACGTTGCTTGTGTTATGACTTTTGACGAAACGATTATTGATTTACTCATTGATTATAACACTTATAACATATTAATAGATAAGCTGGTTATAAATTCCTTAGATAATAATTAATCATTAAATAATTATCATGCTCGTTTTTTCGTTATCTATTGTAATAATTGAAAATTGACAAGTAGAATGTAGTATTTTTTGGTATTCCAATTAGTTCTCCTTTTAGATTCTCTTTATCAAAAAAATAAAAAAAAACAATGTAAACACGGTAATCTTATCTGGGATGTTGGTTTTGTGTAATCCATTAGTATAAGTACACGTTCGATTATGCGCGAACCGCGGTTGACATGCCCTGGTGTCAGACTCGTAGAAAGCGAAACACGATGCTCACTATTTTAAATATTAATTACGAAATGTTAAAATTGTTAGACAATAGAAGAAAGTAAAGTGAATTCCACACTACACAATGCGATCGGCAAAAACGTTAAATGTATTCGCTCGCGTTCTTCAGATCGCAAAAAAAGCTCACGCTAACCTCGTCTTTCACTTGTCACGTGTATTATTGTTTTATCCCGGTGGGATAATTCAGTAATGTTATTGTTAAGAGACTAAAAATAATTGACTAGTAAAAAAACGCTTGATTACGAAACGGCTTAATAATAAGATGCATTGTAATTAACTGGTCTTGGATAACAATAATTCAGATATTCGTTTCAGGCGATTTCTTTTATTATTTTATGTTTTTAGCTACACCAAATAGCGTCATAAAAATTAATAACCACCTGTCAAGTACTCATTCATTGTGTTCAATAAATTTTAAAGTTTGATAACAATTCAAGGAGATAGACTTTGTTCACCTTCTACTCTATTTATCAACTGTAAGAGTTAAAAATTGTGACTTCACACTACATCTTGCTTATTACTTTATATCATTTTTTTTGAGACCCTTATATACTCACTAGAAACCGCTTAGTTCATTTCATTGGGCAGTGTCCCATTATCATTTCCTATCGAGGACTATTAATTTTCTGGTACAGTCGTGTGAGGTGATTTCACAAATCAAATAAAATATGCCTGTTTTTACTCAAAAATCCTATACATAATATGTATAACTGAAATCTGCAATACTTGGTAGAAAGGCATTACACTTTTATTTAATAAGATCTGGACCGGTTTCGCTCATGACGATCATTATTAACTGATATGAGAATACAATGTTACATTGTATTAGTACAAAACAAAATAAAATAAATAGTATTGAAATGAATTTATAAATAAAGTTACAACATATTAATTGATATACCGACCGTGGAAATGAAAAAGGACGTGGGACATATGAAAATTATGAAATATACACAACCTTGAAGTGCACGGAAACTTCTAAACTGGTGTTTAATTGGCATAGTCTAATATTGATTAAAGAAATTGTCTAGGAAAAACCTTTTTTTTCAGTCTTTTTTCTTGGTTTCAATTTTCAGAAGCTCATCTTTTTTTAAACTTAAAAGCTAAATTTAGATACTAATTCGGCATTTGCAGCTTACATACTTTTGATAGAACGTGTATCAACTTTAATAGATTGTGATAATAAATAGAAAAAAAAAATGGTTACGTCCTTTTTCCTTTCCACAGTCGATATGTATATACACAAAATTGACTTAAATTAAAACGTTACATATTTCGTATTTGAAAATTGCATTGGATACTCCAAATTGCAGGTTGCGTTAATACTTGACTAATGTTTATAACTTTCATTATTACTTCAGGTGACACATCGGACGACAGGAAAAGTGATGGTGCTAAAATTGAACCAGCAGCGCTCTAATCGTCCAAACATGCTGAAGGAGGTGCAGCTCATGAATAAACTCAATCATCCAAACATCCTGGGGTGAGTTTGCTGCCGTCTTTTCCAAATAATTACACCCAACTCGGAACTCTAACTTATGTATCGCCGTTGAAATTCAAACAGTCGTCAGGCTAAGATTCGTCTTGCTCTACCGAGCATTATGATTATCAACTGACACAGGATGCATTCCTTTCGTGGCACAGTTATAATATTTATTTATAAATCGTATGCAATGAAATCTATTACATTTGCGCAGTAGTTTTTTTACGCATCCGGCATGGTTGACATCTGTTTTGTAAGGATAAGAAATTTCGTGCGAAACCATTTAATTTCAATTATGTACTCATCATGAAATGAATTCTAGAGTGTGCATGTGAAATCAATGTTTATAATTGAGCATAGTTTCTTTTCCTCTTGGTTTCACCATGTTTATCATCTGAACATAATTAACCTATGAATAAACAATCACCCGACGACTAAACATCAACGGGATGGCGAGGGGTTTTTTTTTAAAGCATTTCGTGGCTTTCAGCAATTTCCGAAAAATCAAACTTCATCGTGCGAATAATTAGAATTAGAGAGAATTCTTTCTAAGCATTGTATAGTTATGCATACCTATTTAAATTAATAATATTCACTGAAACCATAGAAAAATTCTCAAGAAACGAAAAACGTAGATTTAAGGGCCATAACTTTTTTTAAAATACCGCGTAACTTGGTTTGTTTCATATGTATTTACAAGTTGTTTATATGAAATACTTTCGATTTAATAAATTCATATTTCAATGTCACGAAAGCTATAGAATATTTTTTACGCCCTATATCAAGCATGCACACCCTACTACTCCTAGCGGGCCGCATAAAAGAATGATCAATTCGGGCCGCAAGGAAAAATTATTTTTAAAGTAATTATTTAAACATATATATAGAGTGAAAAGTATGTTATATCTATAAAATAATCCAAAATGATATTCGTCTAAAATCTGAAGCTAGTTCTTTAGAACTAAAATTTGAGAGGTGTTGACGGTTATTAAATGCACAATTCTCACAATTTGTATTTTTTTTTGCTAAGAAAAAACTTTCCAGGGTCTCCAAAAAATTCAAAAGGACCGCGAGTTGTGCATCGCTGCCCTATATGTATTCACATAAAAATTTACACCATTTCAATTGGATTTTGAATGTTTTAGATGCAAATTCTGAGAAATAAAAACGTAAAAGCCGGTATCAACTATCTGGACATGGTTGAAATCTGAATCGGTAAATTTTTGAGTGACTTCATCGAGTCACTCTTATTTTGTCATTCAAAAAACAATGCAGGTTTCACTAACCTGCAGTGTTTTTAAAAAATAATGATTTTATAAAAGAGTTAATCTAGACCTGGTTCCCATCAGATTTTCTTTTGAATGAAAGTAGTAGGTACTTAAATCATATGTATCTAAAAACTATCTCCTTGAGTCTCGCATTATTACTGGATTGATACAAAACCATGTTATCATTAGTATTTACAACGTTATAGTATGCAATATAAAATTATCAATGGAATCGCATCAACGGTATTGTATGAATATAAATGAAAGGGTTGAGATTCATGATTGTTGTCTCGATTATAACTGAGAGTAATAGTACGCTCTCTCAAACGGATTTATACAGAGCTGGCAAAATGACGATCTCCGGTCAATGTTATTAATTTCATTTATAACTCCGCGCTTATCATATTTAGAGAGCAATACTATAAATATAAATACAGCAATATTGTTTATTATATGAATATGAGACACTAAACTCGTGACGAATCACATAAATAAATATTTTACAATGACTAATAACAGTTGGTTGTGATGACTATCGGCGTACTATTTAGTTTCAGTTATTAACAAAATAATTGTCTTATCTAAAATGGATTTAAAAAGAGTTATTAAATACTGTGTAATATTAGTAAAAACACAATATTCCTTTGTACTTCATTCCACTTTATTTAATATGTCAGGACCGGTTTCGCTCATTACGAGCATCGTCAACTGATAAGAAATATAATTTAACCATGCTATTTATACAAAAATGAACAGTTATAAACAACAATTGACATTGCAAAGAAATTACCAATTACATTAAAAGTGATTCTAAAATAACACAAAATTAAAATGTTTAACACATCTAACATATAATTAAAAAGTCATCTCAGATTAATAATTATCTAAATTTATTAATCTGAGATGACTTTTATAATGATAATATAATATAATGCCTTTCCACCAAGTATTGACAGTGAACACCCTAAAAGAGAACTGTAATATTATTACTGTGAATCTTATACCACATACGCTATTTCTGTGGACAGCATCTGTTAGTCAAATACTCAGCCCCTGTATTCATATAGGGTAAGATAGGAGGACAAGGTTAATATAATTGTTTATTGGTATTAGATGATAGCCAAACAACAACCATCTGACAGTCATTATCATTTGTCTAGTATTATATTATATTTACCTAGACTGTATCAAAGAAAATTGCAAAAAAAATATCTGGCTCTGCGAGATTGAATGTTGCATGTCACCAAAATAAAACAAGCATAATTGAAGCTTAACATTTGTAATGAATTAGAGTCATTGATAGTAATCGATCTAGGCTTACTAGTAATCCGTAACTAGCACCTATCCTTACCATTTCCGAAAGAGATATTGAGATATTGACCATCAACTTATTATCGTTAAAAGAACTTCTGTTGAGATTCTCCCAATTTGAAACGTAACATCTGTGAGAAAGTCAATATTTCAATGAAATCGGCAGTCTTAATTAGTTGACATCAAAAAATAATACATGTAGTGTTTAAACATTTATTTAATATGATCAGGACTCGTCCCATTAATCACGAGCACTATCAACTGAGTATACTCGTGATGAGCGAAAACGGTTTTGATCATATTAAACAAATGTGTAATTAGTACATTAGTGCTTTATTTTTTGAATATAATGATTTTTCACCAAGTATTAACACTTGACAGTAAACACCTTAAAAGTGATAAAGACGAAAAAAAAAACGAAAAAGTGTTTCTGCGAGAACTGCTCAACCTGAGAATTGCTCAACCTTTCTTTTTCCAAAGAGAGTAGGAATAGAAGGATAGGGCTAGGACAGGACTGGTAGTTAGCTAATCGCTCTCGATACGCCCCTTTCATAGTATAGGATGGGTGGGAGGGGGGAATTCAAGACATCACATACAATCCATGCCTTCGAACAGAAATTCATAAATCGATTGAAAAATCAATTTATAAAACTGTCCGTAAAACTGGGATTCGAACCCGTGACCTCTGTAACCGAAGCCAACGACGTTGATCACTCGACCACACGGGCGACTAACTGCTTACTGACCGAATAATGTTTTTTGCTAATCGTTTTTTATGATCAAAAATTAGTTGCCATCACCCACTAATCAATATATACGGGTACCGCGATTTATGACACCTGGCATAAGCGGCACAGTACGCAGCCGAGGTGCACAACGGATTCTTATCCAGCGGCTTCTCTGGTTTCTAACATATGATATTAACCGTGCGGGCTTTACACATTATAGTAAGTACGTATCAGTCAGAATGTAGTCACATCTAACGGTGGATGCGATACGATGCACCGATTCGACTGACGTATCTCTGAATCAATCGCTGTGCGCTCACTTCGTCTTTCGAACGGTGACTGGAATGGGTCACCTAAGCTCAAGGCGAAATCAAAACAAAATGTACACCCTTAGCCTCGTCGATGTAAGGAAGGTTATAACAGTAACATAATATAAATCGTCGATGGGAATGCAACACCGCGCTGGTGACAAGGCTTTTTTAATGGAATACAATTCAATTGTTGAATTGGCGTTTACAAGATGCTAAAAAAATGGCTATTTAAACAATTTCATTCTAGAATGCACAGTGACGAAATTTAATATCGAATGGTATAATAAATTACTTTTAGTAAAACTATTGTTTACTGAACTAGGTTTTTCATTTGTGATATCAAAAAACAAGCATTTCCCACTGACAAAATGTTACACCGAGGTTATTTGATAAAAAAACACAAATGTCTAAAACAGAAATTGGACTTTTTCAGACTACAAAACAAAATATTATTATTTTTTTAAAAAAATAATCCCAATGTGGAGCAGTAGGGGAAGAATGATACGGCCTCCTAATGGAGTATCTCAACAGAAGTTTTTTTTCTACGAGAACTGTTTGTTACTCAGACGCTCAACCTCACTTTTTTTTTCAATGTGAGTAGTAGGGAAAGAATGATAAGGCTAGGAACAGGACTAGTGGTTGACTAATCGCCATTGCTACACCCAGTTATTAAAGGTTCAGAAAGATGGGAGGAAAGGAAATAATGTGAATTGACATAACAAACAACCAGTCTTCGATCACAGCTTTGAATTGAATAATTCTCAGATTCACTGTGATCTTACCGGGAATTGAACCCAGACCTGCGTGATCGGTAGAGCAAAGTCTAACCAACTGGGCCACAGCAGGCGACATGTACATTTATACAATATACTCAATGAAAGCAAACTATTGTCGATATTCTGATGAATGCAGTTTCTGATTCAGATCATAGTCTGTATCTGTGTTGCGCTGTTGAAGAATCCAGAGAGCGACACCCTGACTGGCTCTTTGCGAACATCGTTTTATGTGTGGTTTATATACTGGGGCAAGGTTGATGAACCTAGGGTACGCGTGCCGAAGATGGCACGTGCGAGCTGATACGCGACCGATTTACAAATTCGTTTGTGGAAATAAAACTCAGCAAGCTTACAGTAGATACATTACGAGCTTTCTTCGGGGTGCAAAGAATTGAGTAGTTTTGAAAAGACATTAAAGTTGATAAACGATATTTCATTTGTTTTCTCACATTTAATAGATTTTTTTATCAATACCTAAAAAACCGCTACGACATAATTCGGGGTGGGGGACAAGGGTGAAATTACAAACAATATTTATTTACCGTCTTATGTTATCATCTACTATTTATTTTATTTAGTTATTATAAATAGGTATTATATTTTTTTGAAACAGCAGTATTTTATTGCCGTGCAAAATAATATGGCATTATATTAAAAATAAAACAATTTTTAACCATGATCAGGACCGGTTTCGCACAACACGAATGTTTATAACGGATAAAAAATTATAGTGATAAAAAATTGTCGCCCGCTGTGGTTAAGTTACTACAGTGCTTCCCAACCTGTGGGTCGCGGCCCCTCGGGGGGGGGGGCGTAGGATTTCTTGCGGGGGCCGCGAAATTCAGTAGAAAGTACAAATATCTATATATTTAAGACTGTCAAATCGGTGCTTCCCATATTGGGGGCCGCGGAATTTCTTTTCCGGAAGGGGCCGCCATGGGAATTCGGGATCGAGAAATTTGATTCTGAGGAAAAAGTATACCAAATCGCAGATTTCAAATTTCTCGGTGATCTAAAAACAAAAACGAGTTACGGAGACAATTGAGGAGGGCCGCGGATTATTTTTTTAAGATTTAGGGGGCCGTGGAACGAAAAAGGTTGGGAAGCACTGTTCTAGTTGACTAGAGCTTGCTCTACCGACCAGGTGGGTCTGGGCTCAATTCCCGGTAAGGTCAATGTCAAAATTAAGATTTTTCAATTCAAATTTGGGACCTAAGACATGGGTTTTTGTGATGTCAATTTACCTTGAGTTTATCTCAAGTGACTTACATTACTTAAACTCTCATCGAGTTTTTTCTCGTATGATCTTTCAACTTTTATTAAATATTTGGCGCATTGGCATTAGCTGTAACGCCAAATATATTTTTTTAAATAACGCGTGACATAATTTGTGATGATGAAAACCCCTGTCGAAATCGATTTAAATTTTCATTTAGAAATTATTTAAAGGGGTAAAATATTTTAATCCTCTTTTGTCTATCGGGCTTGGACCGGATAATTTTGTAAAAAATTGGCCCGTGCAGACCTCTTCTTCTCACTTTTATTCGTGAAGTTTCATTAGATCAGGGGTTACCAAAAACCCAGGAATTTACCGATTTGCCCAAAATACCAGCATGACTCGTTCTTTTTAGCTCTTCCGAGAATTTTTACGAGCCCGCGGGCACGGGGTTGATAACCCCTGCATTAGATAATGCGCTTCAAGGTTCAAGGCAATTCATCGAGCCCCCTAATAGTTCACATACTCGCGGCATCCGATTGGCGAAAGTAACCGTTCTTAATTTCTTATCACTCATTTGAATAATTAAATAATTTAGTCCATTGAATAGAATCGTTTGTTAGTAAATGTCGATTGTATTACTGCCGGGACCCACGAGTCACGACTCACGAACAAGGCAAGCTCTGATGCTTTTAGAATATTTGCGGGGTCATAAGAAGAGCGTATATGGTTGAAACTCCGTCTTATATAAAGTATACCAGCGGTGGGCTGCCAATACGCTAACAAGAGGCTCGCTTAATCTCAAAGCAATTCTCGGTGTTCTGGGGAAGGAGTGATTTTTTTTATCACTTCTATACGGTTACATATATGCAATACTTAAATAAGCAATCGATTGTTACTTACTTAATACACTTATAATATGTAAAAATATACAATTTGCCGTAAAATTATCAATCTTAATGGCTAAAATGTACTGCTCTGTATACTGACGCTGTCGTAGATTAATATATAAGTCAGAAACTGCAGTTACATACCAATTTGATCTGAGAATATTGTTTTCTTTTAAATTAACAAGGGGCTCGCCGGCCTTAGTAAAAATTAACATGGGCTCGCGTGAGCCCGTCCCTGAAGTATTATAGTCTTATGTATTTGTCCCGAAGAAAATATCAGAACAGTGGTAGAACAGATCAAACGGGTGGTAGTGGATGTTATGTATATTTTCATAATTTGCAACATTCCGGAGTACATGCTGAAAATATAGTTAAACGCACACCATCAATCCATGCGCATCATTTTCTTCTTCTTCTTCACTTGCTTCCTGATAGATACATATTAAATAAACAATATAGTGCCGGTAATGTTATTTGGGAATATGTATTATTAACCGAATCGCGATGATTGGAATCCGTGATTAATCAAAAAAATATTATCCCTTCCCACCGAGAATTGACAGTAAAGTTAAAACTATATATTTCACCATATACGGAGTTGCTCTATTTTTGTATCTCAGGATATCAATGGTTTTACTGACATCGCCTAGAAAATTATCTTCTTTAAGCACTGCATATTGCATGTTATTGACAATTTATAACGACGGATAATTTTGATTATTTTTAAGACATCACAATATGATGTAATTAACTGTTCCTTTGACTATTCATTATACTCTAAAGCTTTTTTTTGTGAATTCAATTCTTTTACCCGTATGTCTAATGTGCTTAGTAATGTACCATGTAATAATAATTGTGCTGTTAGAAAAATCATGTATCTCAATTTGACGAGTTGAATACATAGCGAATGAAGAGAAATTGTCACAGAACGATTCGCTTTTTATTTTTGGAGAAACTCACATGTTAAAGTAATACTTCCATGGCTGGCAATTAATAAAACGTTGACACAGCAACTAGACTCCCAACCTGGGTCCGCGATCCCGTGAGGGTCTGCAGGTTTTCTCCGGGGGCCGCGGCAGAACATGTTTTGTATTAAGGAGGGCCGCAGAATTATATTTTCAGTTTTAGGTGGCCTTGGTATGATTTTTTTTTTTGAAGCACTGAACTAGATGACCACTTAATGGCGTTTTAACACAAAACCCCGGCCCAGATCAGGATAAACTAACCCGTGCGAATCGACTATTTTTCAAGAATAACTTTTTTAAAGTGCTGTCACTTTAAAAAACAAAATACAGTATTTCCGTTTATGACTACCATATGACAAAGTTTGCACATGGACCTAGTTTTACGCATGGAATGTTCCTCAGAAGGGCCAGAATCTTTTTTCGTAAAAAAATTTACTCGACAGGACATGATTGTATTATATTATTTTATCAAACTGGTGTGTGAAGTTACTGCATACTTTCCAATATCAAAATGATTTGCAACTCAATCAACGCATCATATAGTCGGCTAGCATATAAGCATCGGGCATGTTTTGACCCGCGGGCTGTTGCTTGCTGACCCCTGTTTTACGGAGCTTATTAATTTTATGTTATGTTGTTGCACTGGTAAATATTTTTAGCGATGTCAACTGCAGTTTTAAAATTCCCAATTCGAAGTGCTCGGTGACTGCACCATCGCGTGGTCTTCATAAATTCGATAACACCAGTTTTTTCATAATTATTTTTAACGACGAAAATACTAAGTGAAACACTTTTGTATAATTATCTGAGTTCATTATATTATGGTTATTTCGATTTTTAACTAAAACGTGTCGCTAAATGACGCTCTATTTCAAAAGCTAAAATTTTGTGTGAAATGACGAGCCCGCGACTCCAAACGTTTTAATACTGTTACAATTGAAAACATTTTCGAATATTACGCGTTTAAAAGTCAGATCAGACTGTGATAATATAATATAGAGAACGATATGAAAGCTTAATTTAAAAAATATATATCGAATAGATGTGACAGAAGAAATCTTAGCTAGCGGAAGTCGACAATAATTAACAGCTTCTCGATAACATTATAGTTTCCATATTTATTGTAACATTAATATTTTCATCGGCGTGATTAAAATTAACGTTTTATTAAACTGCTCACTTTCACGCGGACTTCAAAAGTTAAGTTATTTCAGTAGTGTGAAATCTCGTTTTATGAAATTAATAATAATGTTATCTTGCTGACGGAAATGTGGAACGCGCGCATTAAAGATGCGATCGCCATTTTTTGGATGCAAAGCAACTGGATTTCTACCATTTTTAATGTGTTTCCTTTTTTTAATTATTTTACATGATTTCTTTTTGTATATATTATGCTTGAGTAAGTTGTATTCTATTTAGTTCGCGCACGTCGCCTGTATCTAAAATTGCTCATCTTGGAGCATACTCTCAAACTGATTTAATTTCGCTTATATAACATTTTTCTCATTTTTAGGATGTTCACTCTCAATACTTGGTGGAAAGACAGTATATTAAAAAAAATCATTAAAATAGTTATTCTGGATTTATGTTTTATTCATGTCACTTGCTTCGCCAGTGGTTTAGAGAGCTCAAATAGTGTGTTTGTTTGTGCAGTGGTAGGTTTTGTATTGTAGACGTTTTATTTACATTAACCGAGAACTTGAGAGTTCTGCACATTTCTGCTTCATTTCTGCTTTGCGTGCCGGTACCTGCCAATTCGGTGCTGCCCTGCGCTGCGTCGCCTGCACCTCAGTATACGCTTAGCTTAAACATTTCTGCGTTTAGTACTAATTAGTAAATGCTTGCAAAGGATTTAACGCCATTTAAAAAGAGAGTCCAGCTTTGTTCCTGGGTAGGGTTCAATTATATATTGTTAAATGCACGAAAAAATAATGTGTTCTAACCTACCCGGCATAACATATTCTAATTAAATACGTAAATTTCGCTTATTATTTAACCTTTACTACACGTAAACTTCCGTACCTGTGTAACAGTGGGTGTGTTGCCGTGTATCGTCGTCGTGTTGTGCTATGCGCGTATTTAACATTATTTCTGTTCCACCTGCTTGTTAGCGGACTTTTCGTCTTTTAATGAATTTTTGGACACTCTCCAAAGATACATATCCTGTCTTAAATGCGAAATAAATACGATATCTTGATGGCAAATAAATGACATTTATTTTCAATTCGTCATTTAATTCACTTCGCGTTGTTTTAAACGCTGTTAATATTAATATTATTCAGCATTTTCAAGACTTGGACAGTTATGACGCAAAAAGAAAATTATCCATATTTTATTCACATATCTGAGTTATAATTTTAAAAAAAATAACATAATTGTATTTTTACAGCTATTTATATACAGATGTTATTTTAATGAAAAGAATTTTGGAACATAATTTTCAATACTTTTTATAAGTTTTATTTTTCTATATTTAAAAGAATCCTGTTTTTGAGGAGCCCTAGTATCATAATTCACATTATCTAAATGTCGGGTTTTGAGAAAATCGCAAAAAACCACAGGAGAATTTTTTTTCCTAATTATTAAAAAAAAGTTATAAATCACCAAGTTGAATATTTATCGCATGTGAAATGTAGCACTTTCTTAATTAAGATGCGAAATATACTATTACACCATGAAAAATACTGATCGCCGATTGATTCTTTCTAATCACATCACATTTTTAAATAAAACATAATATGAGCTTAGACACCTATAGTGGCAGTGATTTTAACAGTAAATTTTAATAACCAACTATTTTTTGATATTTATGAACTGGTGGTGCTTTTAGAATTTTCGAAATACTTATCTCAAAAATGCATATAATGTGTTTTGATATCGGCTCCTCATACATCTTGTCTTCGTGTATTATTTATGTCGTATTGATGAAATTATTAGAAGTAGTAATTAAAAAATATATTTATAAATCTTTTGATATCGAGATGATTTAGATTATTAAACATTTTAGCAAGCGATTGATTGCTCTATCAAACTATAGCCAAATAAAAACTAAGAAGTGCTCTATTTTCTTGTTGTTTTAATTGTGTCGCATTCCTTTGATCCTTAATTATATTTACATTACTACTTTCAAGTTGTTTATCGGGTTCAAAAGTGCAACCCACGCCATCCTTGTTTTGTTTTTACATCCAACTCCCACGTGTATATTGCACGTCTGAACTGTGACAAATTTCATCAAGGATGTTCAACTGAGTTGCGCATTGCAATGATTACAGTACAATAAGAAAAAAGATCGTTTGTAGTTTTACGAGAATCTCCGGAACACTATTGTCGGAGTAAAAAATATTTTGACATTAATTATAAATAGATGCTGATTTGAACGCAAATTGATTACTTTGGATACAGGATATTAAATGATCTCATTTACAATGTTTGACGCATTGACATTTGTGGTGAAAAGAATGTTTTAATTATTTTATCTTAATGTTGATATTTCAGGTTCATGGGCGTGTGCGTTCACGAATGTCAACTCCACGCCCTGACCGAGTTTATGAACGGCGGCTCCATGGAGCAAGTCCTCCAGGGGGGCGGACCTCTCCCTCAGCGGGTAAGGGTATCTCTGGCCACCGACGTCGCCAGGGGAATGCTCTATCTTCATTCCTGCGGCGTCTTCCACCGAGATCTCACTAGCAAGGTGACACAGATTTTTTAAAACTAAAACAACACATATACGACACACATCATTACCGGTTTTGCTTAGTATATTTCAAAAACATTTTTCTGCAATAAAGTCTTCAATCATTATTTTCCCATAGTAAAATGCAACAAAAGTAATGTGTCCCATAATTCATGTCACTGCTAAAATTAATATAACATTATACAAATCACATAAAAAAAGAAATCTATATGGAAGAAATCATAATGTAAAATAAATAAGGTGATAAAAAATTGATCAGGCACCGACATAGTTTTACAATACACATTGAAAATTGAGCAGTAATTTTAAAATGGTTTAATATCACACAATGCAGTGCTTTTCAATCATCATGACTGGAAGAGCACTCTCTTAGACATAAGCAAAATCAAAATAAGTGTCAATTTAGCATTTAATACAGTAGATATAGACTATATTGAAATAATTGACGCATAAAAAAATCGTCAAATTTAAAAAAAACAAACAATGTGTAGTGGGTCAAATTTTGTTCAATATTTTTTTAATACTAGCCCGTGGGTCACTAAATCTGTGGCGTCTCTTGGAAAGGGATATGAGAGGAAGCCTTCGCGGGTTAGTGTCTAATCCTCGGGTTATAGGTTCGCCACCACTGTTCTAGACGGTAAAATGTGCTAGCAATCTGTAGGCTATAAATTGTTCATTCGATCGATTAATGCGGCGGTAAACCGCTAGCGACTAATTGCGGGCGATCAATTATCGGGATCCCACAAGAATTATTGGTGTATTGTTCATAATTAGTTGATGATAGAACTATAGTTAATATATTGCTATTTTATGCAATATATTAATTTCATTTTTGAGTATAATTAAGTTCAACCAAGCAAATGCCATTTAATTTGTACTTCGTTTGAAAATTGTGCTCATATGGATATTTTTGAAAATCTAATAATGCGACAATTTTATCGCAGTTTATTACAGTTATCTGAATGCAGCAATGCCGTTATATGAGATAAGAAATTTCACTCAATTTTTGTTTATTTTTATTTCAATGAGACATTTTTTTTCGATAAACTTCTTTTTTTTCCTTTCTGCATCACACCGAAGATTATATCACCTCAATGATACAGTCAAAAGACTTTTTAGCCGGTCATTTTATAAAAATCGTTTAAAAAATAAATGCTCTCTTTGTTGGAGGTAGAGGTCTGCACAGACCGAAATTTGATGAAAGTGCCGGGTCCGAGCCCGGCCTCGGCCCGAGTGTTAGTGCCACACATGTTACCCAAACCCGGCCCGAAGCCCAGATTTATATTTTTCGACTCGAAAAAAACCCAATATTGACAAAAAAATAGATTAATACACAATATTTTTATGAATAGTATAACCGCACGGCTTAATCGTTCCGAATATAGTTAGAAAATATTTTCGGGTCGGGTCGAGTAAGGGCCCGTGCAGACCTCTAGTTGGAGACAAGTTACTTTTATATCAAATTAATACTTTTAATATCTAAATAGACATTTGTTTGTATACAATATTTATATGAATCAAATTCGAATGGTATTTTTATTATGTAATTCAGAATAAAGATATAACCTCATGAGTATTTATAGAAACTGCAAGCTTGTCGTGAAAAAAAACCGCCACTCCGGCATTTAGAAATTAAAAAAATAATATATATATATTCAATAAAACGAGTCTCTTCTTCTAAGTCTTCACATATTTTTATTGACTAAATAAATTGCATAACTTTTTGTATTTTCATTTTTTTAATCGAGTCGCCCTGCCATTGCTTTAGGGTTCCGACTTCACAGCCCTGAGAAACTGATTTTTGTAGTGTAGGCCAGTGTTTCCCAACCTTTTACACATGTGGATCGGTAAAAAAATATAAGTCATATTGCAATTGTTTTGTATGTTGGCAGAAAATATCGTTGGACCGGCACCAGTGTCTATGGACTATGGTCTAGGCAAGGGGTGGGGAACCTTTTCTTCTCTAAAGGCCGCATTCATTTTTCTGATTCGACACGATGGCTACAGTAAACATTGACTAGAAAATTTTTGGCCGGATACAATTTCATGCCAATTTCTAAAGCCCATAAATTTGCGGAATTCCCAAAATTACCAGCGTGGGATTTTTTTTTAAAGGTCTTTAGGGATTTTGACATAATAAATCCCAAAAATTTACAGAATTAGAGAAATGGCCAGAAGACCGTACCAGAGTAGCCAGAAGGCCGCAGGTTCCCCACACCTGGTCTAGGTTTCAATTCACTGATCCTAGATTTGGACTTGAGTCTGGAAATTTGAACTTGCCAGGTTTTTGCCAAAACGCGTATATCTGCTAGTTTATGTTTAGTTTGAAAAATTGAATTCCCAATCACATTAAAAATATTTATGCATCGAAATAACATTCTACACTTTTAATTGCGACAATGGTGTCCATGTTTTCAATTGCAAGCAACATTTTATTTGTAGTTACCGTTTTTGGTATCAATCCGATCTGTTTTATTTTTAAACGAATGGGTGCAATATTTTCAATCTTCGCTTTTAGTGCGTCTTGAGCAAAAGAGAAATATAATTAATAAATATTTTATATTTGAATAAAGCAGTCTTGTAGCCCAGTGGTCAACCCTCTTGTCCTAATCGGTTGCAAGGTCGAATGCTGGAATGGGCAAATGATTTTTCAATTGATTCAGGACATCTTTCCCCCAATGTCATATCCGACCTCTAAAAAAATGTGTCACAATGACAGTGATTGACTAACCGGCCGGTTACTATTAGTTCTTTTATAGTCATATTTTCTCCTAAAGAGTGGTTGAGCTACAATGCTTTCTCGTCAAACATTTTCTATTGATATGCTCCATTAGAAGTCTAAAAAAAATTGATTCATCGTAATACAAAAATCAACAAACAAATTTAAATGAAAAAGCAACACATAACAAAAATACATTTCAATCACGGTACGATGGCGGCGGCGGCAGCTTCTTGCTACACTTTATTCACGCCCACACTTTTTCCGAAATCTCACATATGTAAGAGTGCAGCACGCATACACCCACACATCATTAAAACTCCCACATGGTACACACAAAATGATACAAATGCACCCACTGTATGTAAATATAACAGCAATCTTACAAATATTGCCCCAAGATATTTTTTTATGACTCTGATTTGGTTTGCGATCGAGCAGATACAATGCTAAATGATGTTTTATATGTTGCTCAAGCAATCGGTCCATTGATATATGTTTTGTACATATGCTACTGATTTAGAAATAATTATATGAGCAATTCAATCAAACATTATTTCTTAATACTTCATAATAAGATTTTAATGAAGCCTAATAGTCGGCACAGATGTTCAAGCTTGTGTTTCAAATGTGAAAATTTCTTCTAGATCAAATAATAATCTCTTCTCAATGTTGTATTCAATGACAAATATGATAAATGTCTATTCAAAAGTTATTTTATCCTTTTCTATCCAACACTTCATATAAATAATTGTTTTTCTTTCAGAATGTTCTCATTCGAATTGGTGAAGATAATGGGGATATGACTGCCGTTGTCGCAGATTTTGGACTTGCAGCTAAAATTCCACATCCTGTGTACGTAGTCTTTATTTCTTTTAATAGCACATTAGCAAATTGATGCCTTATGTTGAAATGTACATTTTTGAGTGAATATTCTAGTCTACAAAAACTTTAACATTATTAAACCATTTATATATAATTTCTAATATTATTTACCTAAATATCTTTCACAATAAATATTTTATTTACAGAAATGGCTATCGTCTGCCGAGTGTCGGTTCACCGTGGTGGATGTCGCCTGAGTGCTTAAAAGGTCGATGGTATGATCACCGCTCCGACATTTTCTCGTACGGCATCATTCTCTGTCAGCTCATTGCTAGGGTGAGAATGAAATTTCATAACCATGACATCTGCCCATCTATGAATAATTCCACACTGTTATCTTTAATTATATCTATATTTTTGCAGTTGGATGCTGATCCTGACATCTTGCCGCGGACTGACAATTTTGGCTTAGATTATCAGGCTTTTACGCAGCTTTGCGAGGGAGACACTATTTTAGGATTCCTGAAACTTACATTTCACTGTTGCATTGTGAGTCAAATTATATATATCTAATATATAAAAATGAATGGAGATACCAGCAGAATTGGCCTGGAAGGATTTCGCAAGGGCCCCTTGTTAATTTTGACATAAACCGCTGAGCCCCTTAACAAACAATAATTCTCAGATCATTGCAATATATCTAATATATAAAAATGAATGTTTGTTTGTTCGTACTTTATGCGTTGCCACACCGCTCATCCGATTGCAATAAAACTTTGACAAACTTTTTGCTTGCACTTCCAGGAAGTTTATAGGCATAGTAAAATTAACTTACAGTAGGTTTTATATATAAAATTCAATGTTTATATGTCTGCCATACAGTTCATTTTGACAACGTATGCTTGCACTTGCGCGAAGGTTATAGTACAATTAACTTACAGTAGGTGGCGCGTGTGTCGTACCATAGACAATCGGCAGCAAACATCAAACAGACAGAAAAATAAAACATGCACTTCAATAAACACAATTAAAACACAAACACTTTCTTTTTTTGAGTGGCATCGCAACACTTGCCGGGAACCGGCTAGTTACAAATAAATATTCATTCAACATTCTTTTTGTTTTATATATTTTTCTTAGTTTTTTTAAAAGTAGAAATTTTCTTTTAGTTTGACGCAAAAGCGAGGCCGCTATTTTCTGAAATTGTCAAAACCTTGGAAGGTATCACGGAAGAGTTGGATAAAAAAATGGAATCCGCATGGAAGAGTATAGAATCCTCGTCGGCGAATACGTCTACTCACAGGTTAGGAAAATTGGTTTCGAAAGTTTATAATTTTCTCTTATAGTATATTAATGCTTATCAACTGAGCTCTATTCTGATTGTCAATTACAGTACACCAGTGCGCCAACCGAATGTGAAATGCGAAGTGTCCAAGCGTAACTCTGTGGACGTGTCGACGCTGCGAGACTACGCCGCCGGAAGCACAGACTCAACCGAGAGCGACTACTACGGAACTCCATCTCCGCCTTCTTCCAAAGCGGCGGCTGAAGGAAGAAGCATCGTCAGTAATTCTTCTGATCGGATAAGAAGAGAATCTAAACGTCCCGGATTTCATAAAAAATGTGCGTTTGACTTGTGATATGCCTATAATTGAGTTTTGTTGAATTTAAAAAAGTAAAAACTATAATTATTTTCAATGATAATGATGATTTAATTGAAATATTTTATAACTTTTGTAAGGAAATTTCTCAGGATCACCCGTAACTAAAATTATTTGTCAATTGCAAAACTGAGAAAACCTTTTCTGAGAGAGTAAGACAGAATGTGACTGACTAATAATCATTGCCTCTACTTTATTATAACTCTGAAAAGCTCTTTAATTAATATAAGTTAACACCTTAAATAGTCTTAAATTAATTTATTACAGTTTAATTATAATAAAAACATCAGTATTTCGATGAAAAAAAATCTTAAATAATTTAATAACTACATAGTCTGGTGTTTCCCAATGTGGGGAGTACGCTCCACTAGGAGGCATTACGCAGAAAATTAATATTTGTTACATTTTTTACAAATAAAATACTAAAATTTTAGCTCTAAAATTACTGTTGCCATTCCCATTATCATATTTAGCTGAATGCGAATTAAGCGCTGAAAATGATTGTTATTGAAAAAAAAAGTCTAAATATCAAAAATCGTGGAGACTTACAATTAAATTGAACAAATTAGTTCTTCACTTTGAAGAAATATTAGCGTCTCTTTAAAGTGGGGTGCATGTAGATGTTGAAAATTTATACAGCCTAACGTTGTAATTACTGAACAATACCGTTTGATTTTGCTTTGTACTTTATCAATGTTTATATTTTCAGTGCAACATCGCCGCTCCCTCTCCGAGACCGTGAGTGGCCTGACGTTTTCCCCTCACACTGCGCCCAGTGACAAAGCTCGCTGTCATTTGCTTCAGAGGTCGCCGGCTCCTAGATCCCGCCCTCACTCCAGACCGGCACAGTCATCGGTTCGCCTGCCCACGCCTGTCTCGGATCGCGCAGCCCTCAACAAAATCGCAGAAGTGATGCAGCTAAAAGATCACCATTACAAACCTCGCGTCGCCACTAGTACCGAGGGAAGCCCCCCGGGAATCGTTCCGTCCAACCCTTTTACGACCTTCGCACGCTTTCGAGGTGTAAAGAAGATCTTGGGCGGTCCGCCTGACTCCTACGCCTCAGGAGTAGGGGACCTCTTCTCTTCTTGCTTCGAACTCCCCTCTCCTTTCTTTGGAGATCGAGGGCAAGGACCCAAAGTCGCCGGATCGGTAGATGTCACGGACGGACCGCTTCGAGAGGTGAAGGAGATCCCGGAAAGCCCGGCGAAAAGACCCGTGTCGCTGCCCTCCTCTCCCGTTCTGTCTCGTCAGAACAGCTGTGAATCTGTGGAGAAAGATGAATTTTCCACCCCTCTAGTGATGGAGAACGGTCCGGTTCAAGAGTGCATAAACAAATTTGTGTCCTTGAATTTGAACTCAAAGTGCTTAGATGCCAAATTTGAAAGTGATAATGTCACGAGTAGTGGTTTTGCTATTGCATGTGAAAACAATGCAGGGAACAGTGATAATATCCTTCCTACGTGTGAAAGCGATTCGTGTGCCGAAGAATTAAATGAGAATCAGTTAGTACCTGAAGAAAATGACTCTCAATTTTGCAGCGGAGGTTACACTAAAAATATTTCTAAAACCAAATCGAGCACTCTCCGCTCTCATCCATGGTTTAAAAACATGAAAGAAGTCTCATCGGCTCCGTACAATCCAGGGGAGAGTGAAATAGGAGACAAAGTCAAAAGTGGTGGTGATATATTGGACGAGAGTCTCTCTCGGCAGAAAAAGTCTCCAATTCTCTTGCAAAAAAGCAGCTCCAATATCGAACTGTCCATGGAAGCCGGTTCCCTTTCTCCTTGTGCCCTAGATCCTAAAGGTGGAGGTAACCTCACAAGGAGGCGGGGTTCTTGCGAGAGCGGAATCTTTTCAGTCGTCAACGAAGACTTCTCATCTGCCCACTTTCATGCATTATGCTGCCGTCCCTCCGTCTGTCCTTGCGTCCTGAGATTCTTCTGCCACTGCGAGTGTCCCGCCGCCGATGCCTGCCGGCTTTCAAAGCGAGTTGAAAGTTGCATCCTAGACTGGGAAGCCAAGTCCTACAACCCTTCCTCGGATGATAACACCTTTGATAGCGATTGTGATTGCAAGACTGGCTGCGAAGATTTCTCCCGTGGGGGCGATGGAGACTTCGCTGACCGCTCTGACTATATCTGTGGAAGCAAAAAGAAATCTTCGAAGGATGTGATAAATGATGATAGAAAAGACGAGACATCTGAGAGTATAGGAGACAGTGGGGAGCCGCTCTCTGCAGAAAGTGAGACCGTCTGCGATGCTCATCTTGATTTGTGCCGTGATTGCTTGGATAATTACTGTCAGATACTGCATCACAAATATTGCTACGGAAACATCAATACTGGGCACGCCCCGGGGTGTCGAACGTTTTCTGGAAGCTCAGCCAATTCTAGCCTATTTCTTTTGGACGATTCAGCTGTATCGACTACCACCGTCAGTTCTCTGCGCAGTCTGGATGATCTGGACTGTCTGAATGCTGCCTCGTCACGCGAACACCTGCGGCCTTCCGATCCCGAGAGTTTTTTTTCAGGTGTTTTTCGATGCCGCGGGATCGGTCGTGGTGAAGACCTCATTTGCGGGGGCGGCAGAGTACCGAATGATGACGGGGACCGGACCGGTTTGGAAACCGAGGGTCAGACAAACCTGCCACGGTGTCGTTCTCACAGATACTGTGGGAACTTTTTTCCTTCCAAAGAGTGTCAACCGCTCGGGGGATGCTGCCTCTCGCGCCACGGGAGGAGTCGCGGATGCCCCTTTCACAGTTCTGTCGCCAACGTAGACATCGACGCCGGTAGCGTGGATCTTGGCCTCGTCAACAGGCTTGCGATAGATGAAGAAATAAGCAACATGATCATGCAGCGTCGGTCTCTAACTAACCAGCTCCTGTACTCTTCCAGCAAACGCGCCTCCAGTATTTACACGGACAGCTCTGATGATATTTCTTCGTTGGCCGGTTCTGATTCTCTATATTTCGAGGACAGGATCAGCTATCCGGGAATAAATAACACCAGGTCTGCGCAGATATCCAAAATTGTAGAATATTTCGAGCGCAAAGGTTCCAGTTTCAAACCCTCAGCCCTCAAGACAAACCTCTCCGGTGTCCCCTCGAGTGCGGCAGCTTACGCAGCCAGCTCTCGGTTCAAAATTCCGGGGAGTGCCGGTCTGGGCTCCAAAATGACCACTGGAGATATCATGTTCTCCGCCAAAAACTCTCGGAAGCAGACTATTCAACCGGAGTTTTTGGACGTGAGAAGACATTTCGACGGGGATTCTAGAAATATATCTGACAGTCAGAAAGAGTACAACTTTGGAGAGACTGGTCGAAAAATGGCCGAACTCCGGCAAAGGCTAAGCGGTCAAGGTAAATTCGCCGACCTCTGCTTAAATGTAGACGGGAGGAGAGAAGACTCCGGTCCGACCATCCCGTCTTGCGCTCGCAAGTGTCTATCCCAGCAGCGGCTGATGGTGTGCGAAGGGGCCGTAAAGTCGAAGCTGCCTCTCTTCGATAGGAAAAAATGAAACATTCTCGGTGTCGATCGATAGCAGCGTGCGTTTTGTTAACGAGATGTCGCATATGTCTGTTTGTGAATTTCCAGTTTTATAGGAAAAGAGCGGTCCCTCGAGGGAGATGATTCAATATTGTCAATTAATGTTAATTATTAGGAGCATATTGAAAAGATTTTGATTTACCGAACGGAAATCTTGTTTCATTTAGTGAAAATATTATTTCGAATGAAATAAAATCAATGTCAAAATTAGCATTTAATATGAGGTTCTGCCCTCGAGATTATTTTTGTTACATCTTATTTATGCCTAGTTTGATATGTATAGTTGAAACATAAAAAACGTGATGTAAAACTAGCATTAGTAAAGCTTTAAAATGTCTCACTCAAACTATGACATTATTTCATTTTGTGTCAAAATACCGTCGGCAGCTTTTTCGAGCAGCTATTATATAAAACAAAATTTTATCACTTATACAATTTTCCGTTCGGCGCCGCCCATTTCGTTCGCATACAACGACTTTTTTTATGATCATGTCGATCGCTGGGTAAATTACAGAATGTAAAAAACAGTGTAAATTTGTCGGCTGCTGAAATCGTGCAGCGTCATAAAATGTGATCTCGTGACTGCTATCGTGTCGGACGAAGACGATTGCGAGCTAAACATATCTTTTTCCAATATGCGAGTCCTTCCTTTGAACGTGTCGAAAATGTATTATTAGTACATTAGTACCTGTAGAAATAGTTAGTATATTTATAAAAGTTTTCGAGGCGCGACGTCGGATCGGTTCGCGAAGCGAATCCGCGGACTAGTCGCAGAGTGTTATCCGACGCGTCCCTCGCCGGCCGCGTCGCCGATAATCCACACCGCGGTTCAGTTATAGTTTTTATAAACCTAATAATTTTGGGCAAAATGCAATAATTATTATAATTATATTACGATAATGATAGTTTTTTTATATTTTGTACATAAGAGAGCGTACTCTTTTTACTATACCAAATCTCTATCCAGTGTCTCTATGAAAATGTTATTCGACCGGCCTACGACACGACGGTGCAAAGATATATCCAAAAATATTTTATATTCATCCCGGAACACTCTCTCGGTAATGAATGAAAGGCTCACTCTCGAGCGGCTATACTTTTATTATACTTTTTTCATTCGGCTAATTATATTTATCTTGTATTCCTCTGTAAAAATCAATTAAAAAATAACAGTTATCTACGTCGCATGGAATATTCCTTTTTCTGTCATATTCAAGCTTTCGAGTTCCCGCCATTGAAAGGGGATAATGGAGGGAAGGATATTGATTGATTAAAATTCTTTACCGAAAGTTTGTTCTGTGCAGTTTTCATTTCTTTCCATCAAATCCAAACAAAAAGACATCTCACATTTTATGTACATTATTCATTGTAATTTATTTGACATGTCATCGGGTTCATTTGTAAACATATTCCGTCACATTTTAAAAATTTTGATACCACCGATGCGAGCGCTCCTGTCAGGGTTTCTTTCGAATAGTCTGATTTGTCTAATTTTTCTTTGATAGTATATCAGCCATTGTCAACATTGAGTGTTCAAAGAAAATAAAAAAAGCTTTGATCGATCGGTGTACGGGTGCGATTGTGAAGGGCGATTAAATAAAATATTAGAAAATTACCTTTTTATATTGTTGGTAAATTGTATTCAAATGTATAAATGTTTAAACCGTACCGTACAAATATTTTGGACAGCGTCGACGGGGACGGCTCGCCGTCGGCACTCTCGACTCGTGCGAATCTATAGTTAAAATTTTTTGTTAATGATGATAATCAAATATAATTAGATAATATTTTTTCAGTTATAATATTAACTATTTAAATGAAAGTACTGTTCTATTATAATAATGGTGAAAAAATAAATTTTGTACAGTCGAAGTGAAACTTTTCAGTATTGAGTTTACTTTTTGTGTATTAACAATTTTTAATTAATAATCTCTATGTGTAAGTAGGTAAAGATGAATAAATAAAACTTATAGAAATAAATAATTATATTTTTATCTTAAATGAAAAAAAATATCGGTTTGTACAACTCAAGAAATTATTGTATTATAAATTAAGAAAAAAATAATAATCACAAAAACTCTATCTTGTCTTATTTTATGCTACTAAATTTGTTGTTTTCCAGTAAGTGGTTGCATATGTTTTAAAACGATTCTTTCTCATTTTACAATACAAAAACTACTCAATGTGCTTTAAAACGAGAAAAAACCAAAACATGTTTAGTTGGCACACATTTTATCTTGCTTAAAAGCATACATTTTGGTCAAACGCAAGTGAAACCACCTTAATGTAAAGCTGGCTAATGGACACAGAGAAATGCAACTGTTAAAATATTGACCAATAGACAACATTCCTGGAATTATATCATTAAGCAAAGTGGGTAGGTGTGTTTTACTCAGAGCTGTGGAGTCGCGTGAAAAAAAGACGTCTCTGACTCTGGCTTTAAAATAATTGTCGACTCCGACTCCAGCTTTAAAATAATTAATGACTCAATTTTTCAATAATTTCATTTTAACTTATATGTATACCATCAGATCATCTTTAGTCGGCCAAGCATGAAAACACTTTTGACTATTTTGTTTAAATACACATCATTCATCATACAAAAGAATTGACAGTTAACACTATAAGAGTGATAAAATAAATGGTAAAATTTCAATTGCCATAAAAGTTAAAATAAGTACTAATTTTGAAGAATTGGCATTATAAAATTTTTAAATTTTAGTTTAAAAAAAAGTAAATCTATCAGCCTTGGACAGCGTAAAGTATAATAGATCAAGACATCATCCTTTGCAACAGCATCCTTTGGAACGGACCGGCTTAATCTAGTTCTTGTCCATAGCAGAATCCTTCAAGTTTTGGGTGTTTGAGTTATTTAGATTCAAAAAAATATTTATTTATCCACGTTGCAGGAAAACGACCAAGGCACTATTTGCTATTCACATTTATGAAAACTCTCGTACAATACATAAAGTTCATTCACCAATCCTTTGTCACTGATATTGTGCATCATAAAATTTTTTATATTTTTACTTGGAAATCTTGAATCATTTAATTTAAAATATAAATTTATCCATATTCAAGATTTTAATCTGAAGTATTTTTCTCCTACAGCTGAATTTTAATTTCATATTCAAAAAAGAAGAAATACAACAGAATCCAAATAAAAATTGAAATATTTTGTAAATACCTAATATAATAAGTCTGTTGCATTTAATGTAAAGATTAGGACCGGTTTCCATCTCGTGTGTTGTATGTATTTTTATTATTGCAGATTATAGAAACTAATTGAATGTAAGGAATTGAGGACCTCAACTTCATAACCAAGACCATTTTTGGTTTTTTTTCAAATTTGTATGTCAACTTTTTCTTTCTTTCAATATCTACAGTTTTTGAGTGCGGACAATAATAGACAGATTTGGCTCCCAATATTTTGTTAAATTGTTTGTAATGTTCATATTTGGCTCTTTGGCGAATAAGTTTGCCGACCACTGATCTACACAATCAATAAATTTCTGATTTCAAAACCTCTCTAAATACACAGAAAATTCTTTTACAAAAATGTGCTCAGTCTCAAAACCTACTCAAATCCAAAAAGCCCACAGCAGTTTTTTGTACTTTGCCAACAATTTTGGTTTTTGGAGTTAAGTAGGTTTTGAATCTAAGACGCTCAATTCTTATAGAAACTTTGAAAATATTATAAGTATATGCGATAAACTTACTACATGCTGATGTAAGAAGACATGCTGGATAGATGTGTCTAAAAAATCATATTCTCTTAATTTTTTACTTCTCAACATTCATTGAATTTTCTATTATTCATAATTATTCATCGCCAATGCTATTTTTTAGACCTTGAATATCATAATAATTAATAAATGATTTAAATGTAAATTTTAAAAGGATTATAATGAACGAATATTTTAATACACGCCTTTCAAAAAAGATTAAAATAATTAAATCCTATTTTTGTTTTCGTTTCTACGGTTTGACCGTAGCTTCTCTACCGCGTAAATTGAAGATGTGTGGCTTGCTTGGATGCTGTCCAGTAAATCCGACAACGCAATGTTGAGATGCCGTAAAAACTTATTTCATAAATTCTTATTGAAAAGTAAATGCAAAAAATATTTATCGTCCATACAAACCCACGGAGTGGTTTTATCGTGTGTTCCCGATATGTATAACTACGTAGTTGTAAAACACCAAAGGGATGTGCATCTATGTACTGAGTGATAAAATCTTTTTGTAAACCTACACGATCACTCATATCGCTATATAATTATTATTGTTGGGTATGTTTCTTCACGCGCTTTGTCTATGGCACAATAGTTGTGGAAATCTATATTTTCCACCCCTCAAGGTCATCCGACTCCCCTTCTGTTCTATGACGTCATGCACATTCGCAAGAACTGGGTTACAGAACGCCCCCTGACGTTATCTCGCGCATGCCCGTAGGCCTCTTTCCGAATGACAGACGGGACGTATGCAGTTTTGATTTAAATGAAATGCTTCCTTTATTTTATTGCTTCTTAAAATACAATTGCTTGATTTTGTTTTGCCCGGTGAAGCTGTTTTTAATTTATGAATTGAGCAGTTGATAAAAATATTCTTCCGCACGCGGTCGCTCCGATTCGAACAGTACACGCGAAATGTCTCACAGCGAAAGGGTAGGTGGAATTACATTATCGCATATTCTATTCTCTCAGTATTTCATTTTATATTTATAACGAAGGCCGAGTTATCGTGGCATTTTTTTATTACTTAATTTTAAACTGTCATTTTATTATTAAACGTTTCCTGTGAAAATTACAACTGTTATGTTCTTTTAAATATGATGAAAAAGCGTTAAAATAAGTAATGTGCTCAATATAAAAAATATTCTTTTGCTGATAGAATGTATTTAAACTATACTATTATTTATATAAATTATTATTCCTTATATGTATTTACATATTTTTAAATTTATTAATATGTAATTATAAGTTATTCTTTTACAAGATGTTCATAAATATCCCGAAAAAATCATAAACACGATCGGGTTTAATAATTATGTACATACATATGTCTGTATCAAGAAACTGTTTACAGGCTCCTGTTACAATAGTAATAATATACTTCATTTCATTTGAACGGATTAAAATATAATTGTAACATTTTTAAGATCAACAGTAATGGGAATGGATGATTATGGAGTCGAAGAAGAGCTGATGTTGGACAGAGGAAGAGCATCAAGCTCTAGGAAACCAGAAAATGCAACACGAAAATGTAAGTTTTCAATGGCTTAACTTTACTAATTTAGAATGAAAATTTTCGCCTAGTCTGCTTAATATAAACATTCTAAGTAGTTGGTATCCAATACCCGTTTCGTCGGCTTATGTATTTCGTAACTCTCAGAATATCGAAAGTAGACTTTTGAATCAGTTTTTTTCATTAAAATGGTGTAGAAACATATATTTTTAATCTTAAAACTAAAATTGTATGCCGTAAAATATCGCGTTGAAATTTAAAAAAAATCTTCTTGTAAAGTTGTCGTTTTTGGAGTTAAATACATAACACATTATCTGACTAATGATGTTAATATGCGTATGGGTATGTATGGGCCAAGGGGCAAACATTTTCCCGTCGATAATTATTGTAAACCTATCAGTCCTATAGGAAATACTCTTTAATTATTCATTGATTACAGTAGGCATGTACCTGCCAACAGATTGTAGATAAAACGTCGATTGATTACTCATTAAAAAATGAAAGTAGTGACCGGTGAAATATATTCATAAATGATAATGTAACATAGCTTGCACTCCCTTCCGATACTCTGTCTAATGTTTTTTAATCGCCAAGATGAAATAAAATCTTACAAGGGCATTAACCCTAGTTAAAAATGAATAGTTTTGAGACGAATCGGTATGCAAGAAATTTGTGACGTATCTTATAACATTATTGATGGTAATATTCATGTATGTTCTCGTGTGGCTGCAATAAAATCATTTTATATATTAGGGTATAGTTACGGAACAATTAAAACTATCTATTGTATAAGAAATCAGAATTACAAAAATTTGATGCATCAAGTAGAACATTAATGTAAATACATTACTTTTTTTGCATTACTACAGGTCCATATTTTGTTAAAATGTGTTTTTAACATACTATATGGATGAAATATCTTTGCAAAATACTGATATTTTGATGGAATTTAAAATAAAATCATAATTAATTATTATAATTTAAATTTGAATGATTCAAATTTTATATTGAAACTCCACCAAGCACCTTCAGTAGAAATCTTAAATTATAATTTGAATAATGTACTATGTCAAATGGCATTCTTGTAAACGAAAATGTATATAAAATTTGAATCGTTAAAATTGTGTACATGCGTTATGTCATTAGCGACCCTGGTTTCACCTTTAACAAACTTCAGGCATTGAAGTGCACGTATGGATCTGAATTGACGCTTAGTAAATATGAATATAATATTACCACTGAGTTTTAAATTGTTGATGGCGATCTAAATTAAATTTACTAATGGTTTGATATTAAGAACGTTAAACCAAGCGGGAAAGTAGTCGCACAGACAAGTACAATTTATGGAGGCGTTCGAATTACTTGAACGATGTTTTTCTCTGATCAGATTGTAGATAGTTCAATTGCAATCATAATGAAGTGTTTGTAGGTGTTGTGGAAAACTATATGTAATAATTTATAATGAGACGTGATTTATGATAGGTAGATACGTTAGAACGTGTTGTAATACTATTATTTATATTAATAAATACTTCCTTTTACCAATATAATAATATCCAAAATAATTTTATGGCCGTAGAACTCGTTAGATACAGAACTTCGTAGATGCAGAATATTTAATGAACTTTAACTAAATAATTTTCATTACAATTTTCAACTGAAAACGGCAATGATTGTTTTGTACAGTACATCTATGGAACTTATCCTTAGAATGTATACAAACTTATGATTTTAATATGTCGTCAAATGGCATTCCATTGAGGATTAATTTAAAATGAAAGTTAATTAATTTAGAATGAATGCCGAATAAAAACAATAGTTAAATAGATTTGCTGATTGAAAATGTCAATTTGGTAGGATATACGTTAAGCTTTACGGGAAACTTTTCAAATATGATTATTTTAACCCTCAGGAAAATGCGATTTTGATACGTTTCCGTGTCTAAAGTCTTTAAGTGGTTCTGGGACTTTTTTATGCGTTCGGAAAATTTCTCTACGTAATGACTAATCACTTATAATGCGAGTTTAACTATGTTGACTGAACCGACTGAAGGTTAATATTTTGTATAAAAAAGAATTTCGAATAATAATTACTTAGATAATTTATTGTTTTGTAAAGTACTACAATATGCATATTTCAATATAAAGCCTTCATAATTTGGGATCTTTCGTGCATATTTACCAATAAATCCATTCACGCTGTAAATATTTTAAAACTAATATTTGGGCTTAAAAAAGCATTTAATAGCTAAACGGTCTTAAAGATACCTAAAATTGAGTCCAAGTCAATCGTGAAAATCTCAATAGACTGTTTATGTAAGAGTTAAAAAAATAGTAGCATTAAGATTACATAGTAATAGTATTACAGAAACAATACCGGTATTGTGATTTCGTTTCGATCCAATCGTCCACGCGGACCACGAACTATACGAATTCATAATATAGTAGGTATGTTTTATTTAAGTTTCTATATTTGTGTAAAATAAATCATATATTAATAAAGACTGCTTTACCAGCATTTTTCATACTTTTATTTACTGCCTACTCTACAATAAGTCTTCCTACTTCAGTTTTATTAATTCCCGCTTGGGATAAATTACCATGGTTCCCGACCACTGGTTTAAATAAAGTGGACACGAATTGCGTTAAAACGTAAGTGAACCAATAAATAACACAGTTGATAATTAATATTGAAGATTAAAATTAGTAATTTGTCAACATTGATATAGAGGATAAGTAATCTTGACTTTCGAGTTGTTCCAGCATACAATTCATAAAACCACATTTTCTATTAAAATGTAAATATTTGCTTTTAGAACTACTATCAAGACAATAATTAGTTTCGCGGTTGTCACAATCAATATGATGAAAAGACTAATAATATCTAAATTATTTTTCTCCGGTTTTTCGACTCCAACTCCACAACCCTGTTTCTCACAATGCAAAACCCGCAACTGTTGATTGGGAGAGCGTAAGAATATAATCATATTTTTTTTCAAAACGAAATTCCATTCAAGAATATTTAAGAACGCAATGAGAAATATTCAACTAAAACGGTCAATCGGGGTAATATTTAGACCAGTGGTTTTCAAAGTGGTTCCTACAGACCCCCAGGGGTCCCTGAGACCGCTCAGGGAGTCCGTGGCCGGTCAAAATTAATTTGGGGGTGTTATTTCCCTTGGGAGTTATTTCACTTGGGGGTCCGTGGTTAAATTTTTCTCCATGAAGGGGTCCGTGAGTATAATAAGTTTGGGAATCACTGATTTAGATCAGAGATAGATAGATAGATAAATCGAGGAAATTGGTAATTTGTGGAACGATTAATGCGGGACTATTTTACATTGTTCTTATGGGTGCTTGGCCAGGATTATGAAAACTTAATGATCCATGTGGAAAAACGAAGAACTCGAGTACGATAGATCGGAGTTCCACTGTATTTTAAATCGTTAAACCATTTTGATTATGTACACAAAGTAAGCTTTATAAAATTACGCAAACTTATTTCCCAGGAGTTTGACATTTCGTGGTCATTTATGTTCCTAATAGCAATACATATTCTGGAAAATCGATGAAAGCTTTGGACTTGAAAAGTATTTTTCTTATGTTACGTATGTAAACGTAAATATCAGGCAGTGTATATAATACAAATATTTATCGTTATCAGCCGTTTCCTTGCTGACGGCCTCTCCAAGCCGCCTCCATAAATAAGATTTATTTTCTCATGTTGCGAAAGCTCCACGCTTTCTAATCTATGTTAGTACACTTGCCTAATATGGGTAGTAGTATAAAATATGTTTCCAAGTAGATTGGAAAGTTTTGGTATTTTCGTTAGAAACTCATGAATCGGTTATAGCAGGGGTCGGCAACCCGCAGCCTGCAAGGTTCTCTAGATTTAAATATTTGCTTACACATTACAGTGTAATGACATGTGACCGAAGTGTGGCCCCTACTAATCCCCACGTAAAATATTTGGCACTTTTAAAACAAAAGGTTGCCGACCCTTGGGTTATGGTATACAAAAAAAACATAAGATTAATTATTGACGTTTTCCGTCCTCCTCATTCTCTTTTTGTATTGACGTCATGTCGTACGTCTAACCTTTTGTGAAAATGCGATTGTTGCCGTTATTTTTTGATCAACAATATAACGACATAATTTAATTTAATTTAATTTACAACACCATTGTGATATTTTTACCAATACATACATCAATCCGTTATATCAAGGTTTGTATAGTCTTGCAGTAGCAGTGTGCAATTTGCGAGGAAAACATATTATTAAAACATCAATAATTAGTCTTTAAGCAAATTTACCCTGATTGTAAATGGATTATCTACGTTGCGATAATTAATGTGTATAATTACATTCCTATAACACCACTCCACTTAGAAACTAAAAAATACAATCTCAGGCGATATTTAAGGCTATTGCTATCCAGTAACAGAATCATCTGCACAGTGACGTTCATTTATTGTTGTTAATTTTTTTTAATTAAAAAAAAATATTTGACATTACAGCTTACGCCAATGCGTCAAATATTTTGAAGTTAAAGATCATACGAGATATACTCGATGAGAATTTTTTGAAAGTCACATGAGATTAACTCAACGAGAATTGACTTCACAAACATCCATGTCTTAGATCTCAAATTAAAATTGAAAAAATCCAATCTGACATTGACCTTACCGGGAATCGAACCCGGACCCACCTGATCGGTAGAGCAAGCTCTTACCAACTAGACCAAAGCGGGCGAAGTGCCGCCCCTAGGCAAAGTTTAAAATAGCGCCTTTACGATTTTTCCAAATATTTTTTCTGAAATTACATAACATATGAAGTTCTTTAAACTATATAAGTATAAATGATATTTTTTTTATTATTTTTCGTCATTCTAAGAATATATATATAAATATGGAAATTCGAACCATCTTCATACTCTCAAGGGCTTTTATGACCTAGGTCCTAGGCCATTTCCTCTCGGCTTTATATTTTTTTTGCAAAACTGCCGTCATCGAAAAATTTCATATTTAAAGATGATTTTTGCGATAAAGTACTATACACCAATTGTTCATAATATTATTACCATTGAAAACATATTTTTTTTTTATCAAAGCCATGGAGACATGATATTTACTCTAAACCAAATTCGTGTGTCAAAAATGTTTTAGTGATTTTTAATTTTGTGATCATATTTTGCCGCCTCTTGGCAATTGCCTTTTCGCCCATGCTCACGGGACGCCCCTGCGTCTTCAGAAGAATCTGCAATTTTATTTCGAATAAATATTCTAGTTTCATGTCGATGTAGGAAGGCGCCGTCGTTTAAAATGAAATCCGATATGTTTATGTGTTGCGGTCAGTCTCAATGTCTGGGGCGGTGTCAGCTCGCTCCGTGCTGTGGTGCCTAGTCTTCTGCGGCTTCGCGGTCAACTATATGATCCGCATCAATCTGAACATCGCAATCGTGGCGATGGTGAAGGCTCGCGCGGGGACTCCGGCGCGGCCGGCGGCCTGTTCGTCCTTCTACAACTCATCGGAGGACGGCGAAGGTGCCGAAATATCGATCAACACCGACAGCGATGAGGCGGAGGTTAGTCCGATACAACCTAATATTTTATGTTACCGTAAACTTTTCTGTGAGAAAGTCGGTTGTAGCAGTATTTATTTACATAATATATGAAAGAGGAAATTAGCCTACATCGTTTGTAGGTGACATACGACCAAAAAAAAAGGTTCTACATTAGCGGCTGGTGAAAAAGAGAGTAGGTATATTTACATTGTTATAGAATATTGTTATATTTTCAAACTATATTAATTATCATTCGGGCTAGAATTACCAGTTTAAATGACAAAAAACACTACCCAAGTGATAAAAAATAATAGCTATCATTATACAGAAATGTTTAAAACACAAAAAAATATTGCGGCACTTGTTTTTTCTTTATCACATTTGAGTCAAGCCAAGCATGTATAATTATAATATAATCATAATATATTCTCAAGTTTGAAACATACCGAAAAAAATCTTTTAAAAATCAAACATTATCAAAATAGTCCATATGCACTCACTTTCATAAACAATCGACTTTTTCTATGGGGAATGAGATAGGGGCATACGACTGATGCTCTTCCTATTGTTAAATCTAATCCTTATGCTTTAAATTGAGTGAAAAATCTTTCACCACACTGCTTTTGCAAAACTTCCAGATGGCAAGGTTTTCTTGGGATGAGAACCAACAGAACCTCATTCTGGGAGCTTTCTTCTGGCTAAATTGGCTGATGCAGCTTCCAGGTGGTATACTGGCACACAAATACGGCACCAAGACAGTATTCGGGTTGACCAATTTTGCTGCCACCCTATGCTGCTTTTTCATCCCCGTCGCTTCGCATATTCATTATTCGGCCGTCATATTCGTAAGATGCCTTCAAGGAATGTTCAGTGTAGGTATATATTACGATAGCCATTACTAACTATGAATAACAATATTTTTAAACATTTAATCAAACTACCCTTCGGTTGCAACAGGGGTGAATAATATATATATTTTTTAACAACTTCTTTCTCTAACAATTTCCACCATAGTAAATAGAATTTTTGGAAATTGTTCTGTGGACATTTCTGGCAATAATTTGAAAGTACTGTCTCTACAATGGGTACAACATTGAATACATTGGAAAGATAAAGAATCGTTAGTTAATAATTCAATTTCATTGCCATAAATTGCTAAATTCACATTTGATACAACTCATAATACTAAGCAATGAGAAAAAACGTTGCAGGCTCCTTCGCACTGCAAACGTACCCGCTAGTTACACCACTGAAATTAATGTGGTTCTCGATTTAATGAAAAATAATTTTACTTAACATTATTTGCAGGGATTCACCTGGCCTGCGATGCACAGTCTAACAGCGCGATGGATTCCACCCAATGAACGGAGCAAATTTGTCACTGCATATTTGGGTAACAATTACTCCATTAATCTATATATATAAAACAAAGTGGGGTTATTTACACCACGTATATCTCGAGAATTAGACCACGGTTTTCAATGATCTTTGCTTTATTAAATTCGTATGGGCCTAGAATAGCAGAATAAGCATTAAAACATCGGAAAAATATCACGAAAAAGAAATTATAAAGGAAATAAATATCTCAGTACAATACGTCTTTTTAAATTTTTCGAATCGAACGCGGAACATGACGTATGCAGTTTATGCTTAATACACTAGGTGGCGTTGGTTGTAAAATTCATTTGTTTCATACTTTGAATTAGAGATGTACCGACGAACTTGGACGAACGTGTCAGAATTTCGAAACTAAATCTTCAATATCCATTTAAAAAAAAAACTTTTAGGAATTTATGTTTCATGTTCATCACCGTCGCTAAAATATATACTGAAATGTGAAAAGACGAATGAAAGTACATAAAATCAGAAAGTATGTAAAAAAAAATCAGTATACTTTTCATGTATATTATATTGTTATTGAATACTATCAAATCATTATTTTATTTTTGATCCCCATATACAGTCAATCCTGTTTTTATGTGGTTTTTTTATGCGATTTCGAAGTAATGCGGTTTTTTAGAAATGCATTTTTTTAGATGTACCATATTTTACGATATATAAAAATGTTAAATATTACAACGAGAGCATATATCGTTGTATTTTGGATAAAATAGAGAGAATCATAAACACAACCGACATTTGAAAAAAAATACGATTTCGGACTGTTTAAATCATGTTGCATCTGCCATCGCTGAATTATGTCCACCTACTTAGGTGTGTTACAGTCGATGAAACCATTGCAACATCGGTAATATCAGCTGAAATGATTACTTTAGCACCTGAACTTGGCGAAGAAAGGTTTGATACCTTTAGCGAAAATTATATCGACGAATTACTTACAGATAAAGCTATAAGTGACGAAGATGTCAATAATTTAAATTTAATTATTGACAAAAAACCAGAAAACAATGACAAACTAAAAGAAATTCCAGTTCCTTCACTGCGAAAATAATAAAAGAAGGTATCCAACTTTTCAGTAAATTAGAAGATCATTTCTTTCTAAATGATTCAAATTCTGATCGCGCATTCAAGTTTCAACGATAACTTTAAAAAAATTATATATGGGTATAACCAGTGCTTTTTTTTAAAAAAAAAAGGTGCCGGAACGCACTTTTTTCGAGCATTTTCTAAGAAGGTATATTATTTATTATATATTCGAATATCATTTTGATAGAATTAATGACGGCCTTTCATATAATGCATAGAAAATAAAACAAAATATACATATTTTAAAATAGAAAAAATAAAATTAAACATTTATTAAAATTTCGAGAAAAAAAGGTGCCGGAACGCCGTTCCGCCGCGTTACATGGTAAAAAAAGCCCTGGGTATAACAAACTGCATAACCAATTAATTATCGAAAAAGAAAATCTGAACAAACTCTGATCACTAATTTCATTGTTAGAAAACAACCATACCATGTGTGGAACATTAAACAAAAAAATAATATTTTTTTTTCTAATGTAAGATAATCTCATAAATATAATATTGAAGATTTGGAAAATGTTGCGTTTTTTGTTATATTGAGAATTTATATCATTTCGTAATATAAAAATATGAAAATTTAGAATGAACTTTCGTAAAATTATAAAAAAGTATTATTTGAATAATTTTGAAAAGATCCCTGTCACTATGTTGGTGACATGCATTGAGAACAAATTTATCCTAGACCAACACATTCATTCCTTAGCAACAGCCTTTGTTTGACAGTTACTGTCAAACAAAGTAGTCGTTTGTCAACATTGTGAAGATGTAATTTTATTATTTAAAATACAGTGAAATAAAGAGGTACTAGCTATGCCAAGTACTTCTAAACCAATTCGTAAGAGTGCTCGGAATGGTTTTCTAAGAGTCTTTCAGTTCTGTGAATATGAAAAATCTGAAAAAAAACCAATAATTCCCTTCGGGTCGACATCATTGAATCACTTCGAACTGTCAATGGCGTAGTATGCCCAACATTTCGTGCTGCATGTCAATAGCTGAATTTGCTTAAAAACTATACTCATTGGGACATGACAATCGCTGAAGCAATTGTTTCTGCATCTCCAAGTCAGATACGCACATTATTTGCTATCATTATTTTGATATGCTTCCCATTGAATCTACGAGAACTGTGGAACAAGTACAAGAATGACATGTCCGAAGACACTTTACACCAAATTCGCGTCAGTTCAGGGAATCCCGATCTCGAGGTGAATGAGGAGATACATAACCAGGCGTTGCTTTTGATCGAAGATATGATATGTGTTACCTCATGCGCTGCATGATGCGTCGCCAGATCGATGAATGAACGACGCTTTCAATCGAGAATCGGAACGTAAACGTGAATATGATCGAGATGCATTGAACCAATCACTTCAAACGAATGTACCACTGTTGAACCCCCAACAGAAAGTGTACGATACTTTAATGAAGGCAATTGATGAGGGAAATGGTGGCTTATTTTTCCTCCGCATTGGAAGCACTCAACCGAACTATGAAAGATCAGCGCAATGACTCAAAATGTTTTGGAGGCGCAATGATTCTACTATCTGGCGATTTTCGCCAAACACTACCAGACATTTCAAGATCGACCGATGCCGATGAAATAAACGCTTGCCTTAAAACATCGAATCTGTGGCGCTATGTGAAGAAACTTCAGCTAACGACAAACATGTGAGTTGTATTTCTAAACGACCATCTGCCGCAGATTTCTCCAAGCATTTGCTGACTATCTCTAACGGCCGTGTTCCTGTGAACGAATCGAACGGATCGATTTCGATTCCACCGAATTTTTGCAATTTCGTCTCAACGAAGGACGGCTTCATCAACAAAATGTTCCCAAACACCTAATCACAAAAATCGCAATTGGTCGAGTGAACGAGCAATTCTTGGGGCTAAGAAAAAACATATGGATCATTTAAACTTCACAATTCAAAATCAAATCGTTGATCTACTGCATTACTTTAAATCTATCGACTGTGCCACGTGAATAACATCATTTCAATGTAATTTAAATACTTTTCATTTTGAATTTTGAACAATTATTGAACTTAATTCATTTTGAGTATTCATTCAAACTGAATTTAATTCAGCCAACACAACATTTATTGATTCTGAGGCGGTACGAAGTTCGTCGGGCCAGCTAGTTAAATATAAAAGAATAGTCCTTCTGATAAGTAATTATACTCACAAGAAGAACTATACTACATATTTTGATCGCTGTGGATCAATAAATCAACAGTTATCACTATGTAACTGTTAAGATTTATAGATCCACGGCGACTATAATAAATAAAACAAATTGTGGCTGGTCAAAAATTTGATTCAAATTTATATTAATATTACGTTAAGAATATTAATTTATAGGTTTATAATTTTATTCATACAAACATATCGTCATTGCGCTTTCAAAATCTGGCATGTTTTTTTTTAAAAATTGCTGTAATCGTAAAACATGTTAAAATACAATATGAATTACAATGTATGTCCTCGACAAAATAGACGTACTTGTATAACAATTCTAGAACGCCTCATGTCATAATCGTTTTTTTTTCTTTGTGGATGCGGTGAATTATCGTAAATTTTTTAATACAACAATCCGATTTCGTGAAAATATGCACATAGCGGATTTTGATAGCGCAATGATGATCTATCTATAAAATATCTTAGATAAATCTCTTTCCAGGAAGTTCTGTCGGAGCAGCACTAACTTTTCCTTTGTGCGGGTACATTATCCACTGGGCGGGATGGCCCTTGGTATTTTATTTGAGCGGAGGCATCGGGACAGTCTGGTTTGTTTTATGGTGGCTGCTGGTCTACGATTCGCCAGGAGAGCATCCCAGAATTAGTTTAGAAGAAAAAGAATATATTATAAATTCAATCGGTAAAGCTATATCACAGCACAAGGTAAGAAACTCAGTGCTCTTCTATGATATGTATATGCTTTTATCAATTCTGAAAAATAAAAAGACGTACTTAAGCAAGCATTTGTGAAAGTAAGTCTGTCTGAGGATGCCTCTGAAAGAGGCGAAACATGTGTCACAGTTTGTTGCACAATACGTGGAATAATCTAAGTTATTTTATATTATAAAAAGATTCATTAAAAAGTTCAACAAAGGGAAATTTTTCGATTTTCAGTTGGGCAACGTTTGAAAAGTTAATATAATCACAATTTTTTTTTCCGTATAAAGTTCTCCGAGATTCTGTGGTCCTAATTAAATATTATAGCCAAAGCCTGATATTTTTGAGTTTAACCGCTCAGCCATTTTATGTTGGATTGTGACATTTTTATGTGCAAGTAAGACTATAAATATTTCAGGTTAAACCTCCTTGGGGTGCAATAATGCGGTCACGTTCCCTATGGATGACGACTCTTGCTCAGTGGGGCGGAATCTGGGGATTATTCACTCTCATGACGCAGGCTCCAACATATCTCAAACACATTCACGGATGGGATATAAGATCGGTGAGCTTTTTTTGCTTATAACCACTCTACTTTCACTTGTTTGAACTATGCATCTTATCAAATCAGTGTTTTAATAATAGTATTTTTTTAGACTGGAATACTGTCAGGAATCCCGCATCTTTTGCGAATGGTTTTTGCATCTGCATTCTCTCAGCTGGGGGATTATCTTCTTCGTACTGATAAATTATCACGAACAAATGTACGGAAAATGGCCACAATAGTTTGTAAGATGATTCATTACTTAAATAATTATTTTACTTGAATTATGAAACATTATTGTCAAATTAAACCAGCACGAGTGGGGTAAATATAATTTGGCCCCACCTGGGGGTCCATGTATTGACAATTTCTTCTTCTTTGTGTATGTTATAATCACTCAACTGTACAATTTAACTATTTTGAATATTCATTCCGGTTTTTTATAGGTTGTATTGTCCAAGGATTGTGCACCTTAGCACTGGCTTATGTAAACTGTGATAAAATTGCTGCAGTTATTTTAATAATGGCCGCTACGGCAAGCAATGGCGCTGTGTCAACTGGTCCACTTGCTTCATTTATTGATATTACACCTAACTACGCAAGTGAGTATTTCATGAGTAATGTAGTATGAATTGAATTGTTTATAAATGATGTATAAACAAATTCAATAACAAGCCATTATACTAAAAAAATAAAACACACTTTTGTACTAGTTTGACATTTATTTAATATGATCAGAACTGGTTTTGCTCATCAAGAGGATTGACTGATAAGAATAAACATGCTCATGATGAGCTAAATAGTCCTGATCATACTAAATAAATGTGGAATTAGTACATAAGTGTTTTATTGATGATATGATGCCTTTCATATCGACCGTGGAAATGAAAAAGAACGTAACCCACAAATAGCAAATTTTACAGGAGGCACAAAAAACTTGTTTTAATGATTTTGGGCCATATGCAAATGATGAAATATACACAACCTTGAAGTGCACGGAGACTTCTAAACTGGTGTTTAATTGACATAATCTAATAAAAATAATAATCGCCCGCTTTGGTCTAGTTGGTAAGAGCTTGCTCTACCGATCAGGTGGGTCCGAGTTCGATTCCCGGTAAGGTCAATGTCAAATTGGATTTTTTCAATTTTAATTTGAGATCTAAGACATGGGTGTTTGTGAAGTCAATTCTCCTTGAGTTAATCTCATGTGACTTTCAAAAATTCTCATCGAGTATATCTCGTATGATCTTTCAACTTTAAAATATTTGACGCATTGGCGTAAGCTGTAATGTCAAATATTTTTTTCAATTTCAAAAAAAATTTTAAATTTTTTTAAATATAAATTAAAGAAATTGTCTAGGAAAAACCTTTTTTTCAGCCCTTTTTCTTGGTTTTAATTTTTACAAGGTCATCTTTTTCAAACTTAAAAGCTAAGTTTAGATACTAATTCGGCATTTGCTGCTTGCATCCTTTTGATAGAATGTGTATCAAGTTGGATACAATGTGATTATCGAAAAAAAACCTATTTTGAAAAAACTGTGGGTTACGTCCTTTTTCCTTTCCACAGTCGATATAATATAATGCCTTTAATATAATTTAAGTATTGATAGTGAACATCTCAACATGTCATTATACGAAATCATCTACATATGTTTGGTGTGAAAACTTCTTAAGGTGTGGCGATGGGCTTCAGCGGAATGATAACAAGCTTACCAGGATTCATTTCCCCTGCAATAGTAGGATGGCTGACTCTTAACAATGTGAGTGGAATAAATACAAGCATGACAGTACATAGTACTTCAGATAAGAAAACAATTTCTTAAAATAAAAATACCTTTGCTTTTTCACTGGTTGTGTTAATGGGTATAACATTTTTATCACCACAGAAGCATCTTCCGACCGGTAGATTAATTTTACTAAATGAATTTCCGTAAAGTTACTGCTAAATTCACCAAAAAAAATCCCTCTTATTGAACTGTACTGCATGTATGGTGTATCTAAACTGTCAGAAACTTTTGGATTTAGTAAAATTGGGTTTTATATTGACCATAAGCATTATAAACGTACAGTAGACAATAAATTCTTAAATATGAACATTATGTTTCAAATTGACATCTACAATGTAAAGTTACAAAACAATTAAAACTGTTTTTGGATCTCTTGAAAAGTTTGACTTTACACCCTCCCATTATAAATATATATACAGTGGAACCCCAATCTACCGTTCTCGCATTTTTCGTTTTCCCGCATGGATCGTTCATTTGTTATAGTCCCGGCAAAACACCCTTAAGAACAATGTTAAATAATCCCGCATTCATCGTTTACCGATTATACGATTTCCTCGATATATCGTCTAAATATTATGGTCCCTTCACAAACATTATCCCGATTGAACATTTCTTTTGAATATATTTTTCTCATTTCACTCAGAAATACTATCGACTCATACAATTTGTTTTTGAAAAAAAACGAGACTGCATGTGTGCAGGCGCTGTAGAATTGTTTGTTATGATTTCTCATAATGCTTTTGCTGACGATTGACTTACTGAGCTCCTATGCACATTATTCATTTGTCTCGCTGAATTTACACACCTCAAATGCCTTTAGTTTTTCCTTGAATCTCGTACAGTAAAGTGTTCTAATTCGGATTAAAATGCCCCACATGAAAAAAAAAATTCAACTCTCGCGAAGAAACTCAAAATAATTTTAGACGATGAAAACAATCCAAGAGAAAAACGATTTGACATAGCAAAACGTCTACTACCCTCACCTCTACTCTGAACTCGATTGTTGCTAGGAAAAGTGACTTTCGCAAATCAGCAAAGAAAAGAATGCCCGTTTAGAAATCTACTTTTAATGAGCTCGAGGAGATTCTTCACGCGTGGTACCAGCAAGCGCGAGCTGAAATATACCTATTAATGGAACCATACTAAGAGAAAAAGCTCTGCAAATAGCCGAAAAAAAAAAGGTGTTTCAGATTTCTCTGCATCAAACGGATGGATCAATAGGTCTTAAAGATCGGTATGGTCTTGTGTATAAAAAACTAGCGGGCAAGAGCGCTGCCGTGGACCATGACACGACCGCATCAAGGAAGTGAGATTACATGAGATCGTTGAAGAATACGAACCACGAGATATTTACGGCGGGCTTTTGCTAACATTGAAGTGTCAAACTTGCAAGTGCAAAGAAGCAACTGAGCATAAAGGACTTTTTTTATTATTATTTTTAGCTTTCCCGCATTTTTCGTTGTGTTTCTTCGGTCTCTTGAAAAACGTAAAATCGTGGTTCCACTGTAATGGTATTATTACAATACATAGAGTGAAAATACCATTTTCCACTAACTTTCGTCACTTTTTGTTAATGAAATATTTAAATACAAAATTTTAAATTATGTTGCAGAAAAAATTCTTGTCGAGTGTTTCAAAAAGTTATTGTTGTTATATCAGCGTTTTTTTTTAATTTACAGCAAACTGTCGAGCAATGGCAAAAGGTCTACTTGATTTCTGCGGCTTGGCTTCTCTCCACCGGAGTGATTTATGTGATGTTTGGCGATTCAAACTTAGCATCGTGGAATAATGTAGAACAGCACGAGGTAAAGGATATCAGTTGGTACAATAATAAATATTTTGAAATGTTTCATGAAAAATAGTCATTTATTTGTGGGAAAATTTGTTTAAACTCGTTTTTTTTCAAAATAAACATTCCAGTTTTTGAAAATTCAACAGGTCTAAATAAATAGTTGTTGCGAATTCAGATTTGTGAATCGCAAATATGATAACATATAAAATTCATAGAAGGATTAATATTATTGTACATTAACTTTATAAATAAATACATATTTGGAAAGCTAGGCATGTTCAGAAAGTGTTTGTGATTCTTACTGTATAACAATTGAATAACTAATATGATAACCATTTGATTAATATCGCCACACCGGTATGGCGAAGTATTCTGTCATCTATTGCCATTCTCATATTTGTTATTTATTTAAATATTTGTTATTTCTTCATATATGGATACTAGATGGATTATTTTCGTTATTTGTTGCAAATGAACAAAAGAATTTTCTTAAAAGGTTAATATTTGTAAAACAAATCGGTAGCCACACAATATCGAATGTTCCAAAAATCCATTTCAGTAGAGCGTCACAGTACAGAGATGAGAATAAAAAAAAAAAACTAGACCCAAATTTGAAGTAATAGTTTCTATAAAATTATTTAAAAATAATAATGAATTAGTTTACTTGACATTTTTAAACATGCGTTTTATAATTCAAAAAAAATATTTGCTTCTTGAAATTATAATTAATATTCTTCCTAGATCGATTTGCATACAGAAAAATGTTTCCTCATTCTTGTGTGTAGCAATTGTACAAATAATCAAAAAAAAAGAAAAAACCTAATTTAGTAAAAATTAACTCGCTCCTCATAGGGTTAAGGAAACTCTAATTATTTATTTCACTCATTTGTTGTTGTGAAATGGAAAAACAATGAAAAATTTACCCGACACCCTTTTATTTCATCATTCGTAATACTGTCTTTCTTTGCAATATTTTAATTCAGTTCAGGGCTTTATAATTTACAATCAAATAAAAACATAACGTTTAAAATGAAATGTTTTTTCTCTTTCAAGGAAAATGGCAATGTCATTCAGGAAATGGAAACCTTCCTGAAAGCGGATTCGAAGAAAAATATATCGAATGAAAATGAAGACAGCGACGCACCTATTTACATGACAAATTTAAATAACACAGTTACGCAAAAAATATAATAGTGCCTTCAACGTAGAGCCAATATAGGACTAACGAAAGAGATTTAGATTGGACCCGGAAGAATAATCCGACGGAGACTAATCCCATAACAAAAATATTCTTTTATCAATACCAGTTGACGTTATCACTTTCTAATAATAATAAATATATTTTTTACACTTTGCCTCTCGGGTGAAACTAACTGTTAATCGTATTTATTTACAATAACTTTACTGTATATAATAATCAATAAGCGCTATTTAATTAATTAATTATTTAGTTACAACAGCAGGATTATAATTATTTTATGGGTATTACATGTATAAGAGATTTAAAATTGTTATTTTCTGGGAAATATTTTTGTACATATGATCATTTGATAAAATGCAAGAATAATTATATTGAAAATAAATTCTTCTGCTTTAATTCTTTCAATGAATCTGTGTAAATAATATTCAAAAGTACATTATTGCAGATATTTGTAAAAAAAAATAATGCAGTTTTGAATTGTAATTATGTGGTTTATATTCAAAGCTTCCCTGGATAAACAATTTTCTTAAAAATGCAAATATTATTTTTATTGAATAAAATATTATACAAAAAAAAAATGACTGCCATTCATGTACTCTGTCATAAAAAGTACCCACTTATTTACATCAGACAGTTGATTATTAGTAATATAAACATTTGATGGAGAGTGATGAGAATTATTATTTTTGTAGGGTCTATATGTTAAAGATAGATTAAATTATTCCTGTATAGATAAATTATACATATAATAAAATGAAAAATGGTTGAATTGCAATGAAAATTAGCAAAACTGACATGACATTGTGTAAATAGTGATGAAAATGTATGCTAGGTAAAAACAGAGATACTTGAAATAGTAATAAAGACAGTCGACAACCAAGAAAGAAAACACATAGTGATATAAAATACACTGCACTTCACACATATACTTTTCATTGAAGTTAATATATGCATATAATAATGTCTCAGTCATATAAATAGTCTTCATTGACCGGCGGTCTGTCATCGGATTAACTGTTTCCAAACGTTTGCTGACCGGACGCACTCGTCGGAGGATTATTAGTTCCCATGTCTATCAGAACGCCTTCGGTCACCGATTTCGATGCTTCGACGACCGGGTCCGGCATGAATATCCCCGAAGAAGGTCCGGCCGGTTCAGACTGCATCTGAATGCTGACATTCGTATTTTGGAACGGGGGCACTGGTGACATTTTAGTCGATGGCGCTTTGTGGCGAGCCTGTTCGCTCGTTTTTGAGAGTCGTTCGCTGAGAGCTTTTAACGCGATTTGTCTAAAATTAAATTCACAATTAGGAAATTAGGGAATATCACTTTGTCATTTACCAATGGAGAGAGCGTTAACTTGAAATTTATTAAATAATTTCAATGGGTTTACAAGAGACTTTTTAACCTGCGTCTTTCCATATCTTGAGGTTCCACACCCGGTAGGGTGATGGTGACACCTCGGGGACTGAGTGCGAGATGAACTCGGCGCCTCGATGCAGGACAAGCTCCTACTCGCACCAAGCACTTCTCAATCGGATGTGATATGGCTCTAACTAGAGGCTGCACAACGTGCGGAAAGAAACTGAAAACGAATGAAATATATTGTACAATTACAGAAGGAAATTATATTTTCTTAATATTTGTCTATGTTGGGCATTTCAAAGAGATTTCATAGACTAAGAACATTTTATGTTTGTAGAAATCAATTTATAAAAGTATCTTTACTGACATACGTACGTGAATATCAGTGGAAAAAAAAAGATTAATGATGAATGCTGTAAAACAATAATATCAATTGCATATAAATCTTTAGTATGTTTACCCACTAACTTTTCTATAATTAATTATTAAAAAATATTACTTCAACAGAATTTGAGAATTTTATATTTTAAAAAGAGTATTTTTAAATTTATAAATTTTCTGTTTGTTTTAAATTTAGTGTTTATTAGGAGTTAATAATTTATTGGTCACAACTATGAAAATAATCAGTAAAAATCGGCAAAGCCAGACATTAAAAAATAACACATGTACACGACGAAATTTATCAAACTAATTGACACAATAGATGTATTTGAAGTTGAGAAATTTGGGAGGTGAATCAAAATAGAGTGGTATCCACGTCATAACATTTTTTTTTCTATTATATATCTATTATTTTAGAGAAAAATACCAAAATCTGCAAAATTTTGAATGACCATTACAGGAAAACAATGCCGGACATACTTATCAAAGCTGAAATTATCAGCTATGTCACCGCGTGTGCCATTACTGTGGCGCTGCCAGAATCTCAGATACATCCAAGAAACGATAGTTCCGCATGCCCACATGCAAGGATAGCTTCCTTCGAGGGCGCCCAGACCCCACAGGCAGAGAGCAGAGAACAACACGAGCAAAGGAATGACCCTGTTAGTCATTTTTCCTGTAAAAAATACATTTTATTTAATCGGAAAAGATAGTTTTTTTTAAATATTTGATCGCATTAACAAACGATTGTGGTACAATTTTACAATTTTAAAATTCAAATAAAACGAAACCGGAATATGGTTAGTCAAGAACTTCAAGATACATAATATTTACGGTAAATATGTCATACGGTAGCACGTCGACTATTGCGGCGAAAAACTACACAAACTAAACGATTTAAAATATTTATTGAAGCATTGATAAATCGCGTTAAAATCACACATTAATACGAAGAACACTGATAAATAAATTATCCAAAATATGACATATTCTCACTGTACACCGCCATACTTTTTAAATTATCCTTTACTTACACATGGACTATTGCGGCAAAGTAGTTGAAAACAACGCCATGATTTAAAATATTTATTGAAGCATTGATAAATCGCGTTAAAATCACACATTAAAAAGAAGAACACTGATATATTATACGAAATATTTCGTATAATTTATCAGTGTTCTTCTTTTTAATGTGTGGTTTTAACACAATTATCAAGCCCTCAAAAAATATTTTTAAATCGTGGGGATGTCACTTTACTTCTTTCTTGAGCTGTTAATAATTCCTTAGAAATTACACTATTTTCATAAACAGTCACTCGAGATCAGGCCGCTGGGGAAGATATTAAACCAATTATTGTAAAAAAATTGTCTCACCCAAGGAAGTTTTGATGAGAAGGTGGTCCGGCATGACCTGTTTCACTGCTACGCTTACAGCAGCGATGTAGCCAGCTAACCCATGAATATGTACGGAAAATAAATAGTCCGTGTTTCGCGTACACATATACAAAAACAAATAGTAAGAAGAAGTCATGACTGCCACTCCGAAATTCGTCAGAGCGAAAAACTTTAACATTTCCATTTGCCCCCACAGCGGTTCAATTAATTTTCCACACAAACCTACAGTGACGACATCCACTATCACTTCCCAAAAGTGGAGTTCTAAAAAACAAAACGTAAACGCAGACCATAACCAGAACGATGGGGGCATTAAATATCCAGGAGTGACGCTGAGGACGTTTACAGCTTCCTCCGAATACGAGAGGAAATAGCTTAATATCACTATGATACATATCAATTTAACCGAGGTCGATGTATTTCCTAGTAATGCCGAAAACTGTTGTTTTAAATAGGGAAGGTTGCGATTGAAAGCTCTCAAGGAGGCCATTTTGATTTAACTGTCAAACGTCGAGTTGGCTATTGAAAATATTCAATGTTGACGAAAACAAATTAGTAATTATTTTTTGATGATGTTCACTGGATTTATCTAATAATCATCGATATAATATTATTTATATGACTCAATATAGAGACTATGCCATTTAAAAAAATAATCAATTAAAATTACATTGTATGAAACTTTACAAATGTATTCTAATCAAATTATTTAATAAGTATCCACTCTGTCTTAACTATTCCGATTTGTATTATAAATGCATTCTACCAAATTTCAGATGTGAAATAAAAATAGTCCCAGCTACTCAATGTAAAGTAAGTTTTAAAATATATTTATGAAAAAAAATCTTTTAATCCTTTCCTTTTCCTGTCCATTTTTTTTCAATTGCTTAGATTTTCATTTGCACACAAGGTTTAAATATACTTAATAGTTATAAATATATAAATATATTATAATGTAAATATTATCTTATGATGATCGCAGTAAAAATAGACGTTTCTTTAACGCCATATTATTTTATTTAGGTGCTTTATCTTATTCAACGTTATTGACCTGTGATGATTTTCATCATTATTAAGAGTAAACACGAGGGCGAGTTGTTATGGTAACTTGGATATTCATAAATAACAAAAGCGAATGTATTGTTTACAAGACTCCTGTCACGACGAAAATAAACTCCGTTTTCCAACAAAAATCAACTAAAAAAACTATTATCAAAACATGTTACACATTTAAAACAATACTATTCGTGCTGCATAAACAAAAACATTTAAAATGCGCGAATTTCAAATACAATTAATCACAATATTCTATAAAATCCTTAAATGAAAAATAAATGAATTCCCGTATAAGGAAGGTGTCCTGATTTTTTTGAGTGGTTATATAATATTATTGAAATAAGGTATGTGACATGAAAACCACGTGCGCTCTTAATTTATAATAATGAAAATATTTAAAAACAAAATATAATGTGATAATCCGTAAAAAAAGAAATTAAAAAATGTACGAATTGTGACAAATCGTTAAATATGACTTTCGATGGAGGTGGTATGAGTACATATGTTGGCAATGCACCTTTAGGCCAAGGAGGCCCTCGTGATCCATACACTTACAACAGTACTCCAAGGGCCCTATACAGTAATATGAAGATGCACAAAAAAATACCGTGGTGAGTAGAAATTGTTTCTGATCTTTCATTTTGAATTTGATAGTTACACATTTTAAAGATGTCCATTGTGTGTTAGAGAACTGTTTTCAAATTATTATTATTATGTTATCCATGTCAACTCCCAATGTGGATTATATGGCCTCCTAATGGAGGTATCTCGACAGAAGTTTTTCTTCTAGAACTGTTTGTTATTCAGTCGCACAACCTCTCTTTTTTCATAGAGTAGCGTTAGAAGTGCAAGGCTAGGGTTAACTAATAACTCTCGTTACGCCCGGGTATTGAAGGGTCGAAAGGATGGGAGGGAATTTTTAGACATCACAAACACCCATGCCTTCGAACAAAAATCGAAAGTCGGATCATATGGCGCAGCGATTAACGTTGTTGGCTTCCGTGCCAGATCTCACGGGTTCGAGTCCCAGTACGAACAGCATTTTTTCGAAATATGTATTCACACATTAAATGCCTTCGAACAGAAATCGATAATCAATCGAAAAAGTGCTGCACGTACTGGGACTCGAACCCATCAGATCCGACACTGAAGCCAATAACGCTAACCGCTGCGCCATAGGACCCGACGATTGATCATTGCAAGAACTTAGTCGAGAATCTCACAGGTACGGAATTTATTATGGACTATTTTACCAGTGGGTTAGGTGACTGATTTTGTTTCTGTCTGTGTAGATCAGGGATACCCAACCCTATGCCCGATTTCTATGCGCCCACCAACATTGGCCCATAACAACCGTTCAACGTATCTTTTGTCTATTTTTTTTTGTAAAATATATAATTATTTTTGATTTTTTGGTTTCGCACTTTTTTTTATAATTTATCCTTGAAAGGAGATCGAACCATCAGCGTCTGCTGCGGTCCATGGGTTTTTTCTCAGTTGTTTTCTTCTATCACCTGTCCGGTGACGTCGTCAAACAGACAGGTGAGTGAAAGAGGTACATTCAATCCGCTTTTTCTCGCTTAATCTCGAAGCAATTTTTATTGTTCTGAGGAAGGAGTGAATTGTCTTATTGCTCCTATGCAATTATGTGAAATACTTAAATAAGCAATCGATTGCTATTAATACATGTACAATATGTAACAATATGCAATCTACCGTAAGCTTATCAATGAAAATAGCTAAAAATATACTAATGTGTATTCTGACGCTGTCGTAGATAATATATAAATTAAAAAATACAGTTATATACAAATTTGATCTGAGAATATTGTTTTGTCATAAGTTAACAAAGGGCTCGTCGGCCTTAGTAAAAATCAACAAGGGGCTCGCGCGAGCCCCTCCGAGCCCCCTCCAGCCTTCCCCTGGATAGATCTGCGTTAAGCGAACACGGGCTATATCATTAAAAAAATCGCATACAAAATATGTACTCTCAAAAAATAGAGGAGATGCGTTACATGAATTTTAAAAACCGTATAACATAAAAAAAAGCTAGTAAAAATATACACAGAATCCCATAAAAACAGTTTACGAAAAAATATAAATATAATACGGAATGATTTTATTTTTTAATGTTTTTTTTTTTTGGTTAGGTTAGGTTAGGTTTTGGTTAGTTACATTTTAATTAGAATTATCGTCGCTGCTCTACAATGCTCGGTGTCATTTGTGATATGGCTCGAAATCAGCTGTTATATATTTTCTAATCCGTGTCCGTTCCAAATGTCAAGCATATGGCTTCCTAATGGAGGTGTCTGGACAGAAGTTTTTTTAAGAGGACTACTTGTTACTCAGTTTCTCAATTTCTTTTTTTCCGAAGAGAGTAAGAATAGAATAATGGAGTTAAGACAGGGCTAGTGGTTAACTAACTGCTCTCGCTTTATTTCGTATTGTGATCCATCTGATCGTGAAAACAGACGTTGAGCGACTGAGTAACAAACAGCTCTCGTACAAAAACTTCTGTTAAGATACCTCCATTAGGAGGTCATATGCCCCACATTGGGAGCGGATATGAATAATACATATCTTTTAAAAATCCAACCAAAAGAACAGTAAGTGTTTGCTACCTAAAAAAATAATAACGAGACCGCCACGATTTTATTTTCAATCACACTAAAATCATGACAAGGTGTATCTACTTATAAAATATCATTCGCTTAGTATTGTAGTAAATTTATTATAAAGACAAATACTAAGCCAGAAAAAAAATATTCATACCCCTCCGTACTTTCTCGGCTAGTCGCAACAAGCTTTAATAGCGGCCGTGGTCGCGTAACAGCCAATTATTATGTTACCCATGTAGCATATTTGAAAGCTCTCACACATTATAAACTAGTCATACATAACACCACAAGATTATTGTATTTAGTTGCACTAGGTCAAGAGGTAAAGTATGAAAAGGTCGGGTCAAGTCGCCAAGTGTTGCCCCAATAAGCTTTCTTTGCGACCGTTGATTTGGTCACATTTCACAACAATATAGGTCATTTTGCGTGATTCGGTTCGTTGAAAATAATAGATCTTTTAAGTCCTTGAAGAAAATCCGTAATGATTAATTATGCAGTACAATATTTTTACTTCAAGGTATAGACTAGTGTGACACAGAGTATGTTGTTGTACGTGTTTTGATAAGGTTACGTTGGCGGGTATACTATATTATTACTGACCGCTTAGTTTAGTAACTGACCATATAGGTACTGTCATTATTTACAATAATATTTAATATCATTTGTATAATACTATGAAACACTTATTTACTTTGCTGAACAAGAAACAAAACAATATACTTTTCTATTAAATACGCTGCTTATTGAATTTACTTTGAGATGATATGTATATTTTTACTAAACCTTGCTGCGTATCAATAATTAAATATGTTTTAACTGTGCAAGGTTCCCATGTTGGATATTGATGTGTGCTACACTGCCTTAATATTGTGAAAAACGTTTCGTCTGCATGCTGTCGTAACTAAAACGATATTATCTAACGTTACGGAATTATAGAGCTACCGGCCATTAGAGAAGTGGCATGTTTTGACGATTCTATTGTATTATTATGGCTGGTAATTTTATTTATTGATCAGTGATCCATTCTTGTGAGCGGCGGCTATTTATATTTAAAGTAAGGTGAACGACTCTTGGTCAGCCACCTCGCGGACACCCTCGCCGCCTCACCGTTTCGAAGACATGCGAAGAGGCGTGAGGGGGGTGGCCGACGACCACCTGATTACCATTTATTCCCCCCTTCAATTGGACTCCTGCGATCTTCAACTTAATTGAAGTTCCTACACTGTAAAAACGAATTTTGGTATTTGGCAACATATGCTAATTTCAAAAATAATATTTTATTTAAGTTATCGATAAAGAATGCTAGATAGAAAACAATAAATTCAGAATCGCGTATTTTTATCAGGTCTTGTCTACATACTGAAAATAATATTATTTCAAAACTTATTAATATTTAAAAAAAAAAACAATATTTTAACCTTTAATAAGGTACCTAACCCTATCTATCAAGTTAATGAAAATTTAATCAATATTTTTGAAAAACATGCTTTCGTTATGTGTATGATTTTCCATGTGTTTTACGATAAAAAAATATATGGTTATGTACATATCTCTGGGCACGGGCGTCTGTGATTTTTTTATTTATTTTTATTTTATGCCTTACAAAGACCACTCGCTCATTAACAGCGGAGTGTTTTCATAAATTGTGTCATGTGTACAGCTACTGAAAACTCATTTTCATTCACTTCTTCCTGTAAAATTTCCTATGACTTCATATTATGCAAATTTCGCAGTGGGGAGAACACATTAACATCGAGTTTTTAATGACATGGGTGTTTTTTTAATATTTATAAATCTTATATATGTATATACACTTGAGCCTCGTATAACACGGTTATATGGTTCCACAAAAACGTCGTGTAATACAAATCCGTGTTATACAAGGTTTGAAGTTCATACAAAATTAGGGATTGCGTTACAAATTATTGCGTTACGTTATTATTTACACACAAAGCATTTTATATAAATCTATTGAAGTATAACAGATTTTTTCATTTCTACATTTTATATTAGAAAAGGTTTGATTATTCGCCATTCGCCAGGCCGATCAATTCTTGCTAAGAGTGAATAAGGATAAAGATATGAAATGAAATAAAGAGAGAACTAACTTTTAGAAAATTGATATGTGACCTGTATTATGGATGAAAATAACCCAAAAGTTAAGGTATATAGAAAAAATATATTAAAGGTATATATACACTTGAGCTTTACAACTCGTCCACGGAAATCATGTGTACAATTTAATAGCCGAAACAGTATTGATGTTTGCTATTTAAAAGTGTACAGGTAATATTGCAATTGAGACACGGCAAATGAAACATTTGACCCGCCAAAAAATAGGACGCAAAGCAAATACGGTCAGTTTGATGGTCGCTGAATTAGTTATTTAAAAAAATACTTTGCTACTTACCCACAATAAAATATGAATTTGCCTCCCATCTGAGGTTATTAGCATTTGATTGATTTTCAGCAAAACCTTGAAATATTTGTCCGCCGCGACGAGAAACACCCCGCGCTGCTGCCGTCGCGGCAGAGGGCGGGTGGACTTTCGGACTTTCATACGAGAGGGTAGTGTGTTTCGTTTTATTGCTAATATTATTACATGGATTATACACAGTAGCGTCCAAAATCAGAATAGAACACCAACGTTTTCTTTGCACATTTGAAACACTCGGTATGTGAGCTTACCTTTTTTATTGAAAACTTTTATCTGTTGAAAATTATTTTTCGATAACCCCAATAGATTCTGACGTTTTATCGGTAAAAAAATATTGGATATAAATATTTTTTTAAACCTTAACTTATTTTATAATAAAATTCCAGATAGTATTCGCCATAAACAAAGTTGTATGTATTGGAAAGTAAGAGTCTTCCTAACCCTTATTCTTCCTAATTACATCGAATTTATGATTCAATTCACAAGATTTGTTTTTAATATATTATTATATCAATATATTTTTTGATTTTCAAAAAATTTAAAAATATGTCTGGTTTCTCATAATATTTATATTCTTCTTTTGTAATTAAGAAAGTGTAAATCAAAATATCAATGACGAAAAATCATGAATTATTCATTTTTGGGGTGTTCACTGTCAAAACTTGGTGGAAAGGCATTATATTAATATAAATACATTATTTCTTTGTAATTTATTTCCACTTTATTTAAAAAGGTCAGGACAGCTTTCGCTCACGGCGAGCATTGTCAACTGATTAGTACAAAGGAGTATTGTCTTTTATCGACATTAGTTATTTGTTTGTAAGCGATTATACAACACAGATACTTATTATTTTGTAAGTTTGCCGTAATAGTCATAACAGTGTTTCATAAGAAATTATTTAAAATCAAACAGTCGCTTATTTGAAGCATTTATATATTATATATCGATAATAAAAGAATTGAGCTCGAAATTGATTTTAAGTGTATGGATAATCAAAATTGAGATGACATAATAATTCAACACTATGAAAAGTAATTCGTTTCGATCGCGATGGACGAAAGTGAGTATTATAGTTTTTACTGGAGGATCAAGGCTGTGATACCAGTCTATTCTGAGAAGCGATAGCTATCTTAAAATTAGCATGAAAATAAATCGCATAGTACTTGGTTACGCTGGGGGGTTGAGTCGAAAAGCCAGCACCGAAGACTGAGAAGTTATTTTTCACGCCCGATTCCTAGTTACATGAAATGAATAATTGTCCGATAAAATAAATATGACATATCTCATTATACCTACGAAGATTTTTTTATGAATTTGATTGATGACTTACAAAGATTTTTTTTCAGTTCCATGATTTCAATTTGTTACAGTATCGAGAAGGATATTCTCAATTTAATTAAAAAGTAATCAAAACAATTTAACGACGATAGATTGAACTCTAAATAACATTTGTGTCGTTTTAATTTTTGTAAACTGTATTGTATTTTTCACACTATCGACTTGGGTTTCGATATTCGACATTCTAAGCCATTTATATAAAAATAAAACTATTATGTCGTAACCACAGATAATTTTTGTACAATGTATATAGAAAATATTTGATTCTAAATAAATTAAAGAGAAAATATTATTTTATCAACTCATACTTCGTAAAATATGTTTTAGGCATAAATTTGTGATAAGCTATTTTTCTAAAGAAATATGTATTTATTTTGTATTGTCATAGAGACAAAGTCTCCGAAACTGTTTCTTCCGAAAATTTACAAAGCTTATATTTGATTTAACACTAAATAAACCGAAATAAAAAATAAATGAAATTTAATATTTTCGATTTAAATAAGCATATTTTCGAAGTTAAATTGATTTCAGTTTTAATAAAATCAAAGAATACTACATTCTAGGTGTATTTTGTAAACAGTAAACATTAAAACTTCATACAGTGAGTAAAATGATAGATTTTTGAAAAACTGGTCTAAATAATTTAGAGAGCTTTTTAAAATATATTACCTACTGGGAGGATGTCAAAAAATGTTTCCAAAATACGTCGATAGTCCCCAGTTTATAGATTTGATGGCCAACTCAGTAATGAATAATGACGGGTATTTGGTGGACTGGTCGAGGATTAAATATCGACTGTGGAAAGGAAAAAGGATGTAACCTACACATAGAAAATTTTACAGGAGGCACAAAAAACGGGTTTTGGTGATTTTCGGCCATATGCAAATTATGAAATAAACACAACCTTGAAGCGCATAGAGACTTCTAAACTGGTTTTTAATTGACATAATCTAATATTAATTGAAGAAATTGTCACCTTTACATCCTTTTGATAGAATGTGTATCAAGTTGGATACATTGTGATTATCTAAAACAAGTTGTTTTGAAAAAACAGTGAATTACGTCCTTTTTCTTTTTCACTGTCGATATGTATGAATTATTAGATTCAAATTGATGTATTGAATTAAAAAAAATATCGTGAATGATTATTAGTATTGTATTCGACACTCATTTTCAATTGAACTCACTACCAACTAAGACTCGGTAGAGATAATTTAAATATCATACAAATATATCCTTTATCTTAGATTTTAAGAAATAAGTTAAAACGTTTGGAAATATTGGAAAAGACTTACACAGACCACTGACCGTTAGCGGTTGAGGCGGTGGCACGCGCTCCGTCTCCGCTTCTGATATCGTCACGCGATTTATATCCTCCACGTGCCTCCCTCTCCCTTCCCCGTGAAGTCCGACCGGAGACTCGGCGGTCAGCTCGCATGATACCCCTCAAGCACAGCCCCACCCCGACGGATAACGATGACCTTCGATAAGGGAACTTTCCATTTCGAATTCGCGGGCTCCGTCATGACTGTGAGGTGCTTACAACTTCCACTGAAATGATCACTTAAGAAGTAGATGCTGTTACTCAGAAAACGGTTTTGTATTTGATATATACTTCGATTTCAGATAGGTTGTCTTTTTGAATATGCTTAGATAGTCCATTGGCGGATCCAAGGGGGGGGCTATGGGGGCCATGGCCCCCCCCTGAGAAGATTTTTTTTACCATTTTTCTATTTTATAAAAACTTTATTGTGAAATGGGCTCTTTAATTGTTTAGTTTACTATGTTTTATAGAATACATACTTAATTATGTATTGTCTATTTTTATGTAGATATATTATTTTAAAATAATCTATTTTTTAATGTATTATTTATGTATCATGTTTATTTTCAACTTGAATGGCCCCCTCCTGGGACAATTTCTGGATCCGCCAATGAGATAGTCCCACTTTCGGAGTCCAACTCGTCCATCTTTTTCGATTTCGTATCGTACCATAGAGTATCGGATTAAATTGAAAAAAAAATGAGATTTTCAAAGCTTATAATATATATTTGTAAGTCCGATTTCAATGTGTGGTATATATCGACTGCGGAAAGGAAAAAAGGACGTAACCCACACATAGAACATTTTACAGGAGGCACAAAAAACGTGTTTTGATGATTTTGGGACATACGAAAATTATGAAATATACACAACCTTGAAGTGCACGGAGTCTTCAAAACTGGTGTTAAATTGACATATGTATTCTAATATTAATTTAAAAAATTGTGTAGGAAAAACCCTTTTTTCATTTTTTTTTCTTGGTTTCAATTTTTACAAGCTCATCTTTTTTCAAGCTTAAAAGCTAAATTTAGATACTAATTCGGCATTTACAGCTTACATCCTTCTGTCTGTTCTGTCTGTAAATCAGTCGATTAACTACCCTTTTTCAGAGTGGTTAAAGATATACGTACCCAGCGGTGGGCTGGTAATATGTTAACAAGGGGCTCGGTAAATCTCAGCCATAATGTTTTCATACCATGGATAATGCACATGACGTGGCTCGACTGCTTTTTTGCGGTCCGTTGGTTGTCTTTGTCGCTCATTCAATTAAAAAATTGAAGGAGCAACAAAGTCTTCTGTTTCGTATTACAATTTATAAGAAGTTGCAGTTAGGTGCTGATTTGATCTTAAACGAATGATTTTATTAACTTAACAAGGGGCTCGCCGGCCACGCCGAATTTTAACAAGGGGATCGGGCGAGCCTCACGAGCCCCCTTCCAGCCCACCCCTGTACGTACTGGATTAGGAGAGTACTAATGATTGACGAATTGCCGTCTGGCATTCCAAATTTTACAATCGGAAAAGTTGGGTTGGAAAGAAAGAAAAACACAACAGACAAGCATGCAAGTCCCGTGTCGATTGAGAAATTTAACCCATGAACGAGAAATAGAGTAGGACAAAGGTCATAAAGCGTTGCAATGCAACTCGACTACAGACGTGACAGTCGATGACTTTTTATCATTCCATTAATTGAACAATTCAATGTGCATTCGATTAACATAAATTTAGTTGGCCAACGTATATAAATCTTCCTTCTTAGACTAAGAAAGTAAAATACAAACGATCTTTCTACAAACATATCGTGTTTAAAAACACTGTTATGTTTTACTTTAAGATTTTTTTATTTCAATATTTCAGGTATTAAACATAATAACTAGTTTAATTAGCTTATGTGAAAACAAAGATTTAATGTACAATTCATTCCTGACCAAGATATGGAACGCTGTTCTGAGATTTATATTTTCTGTGTGACAAATTAAACTCTTGTACAATCTGTCCTTGAAGTGAGTTCACAAGGTCGGAGCAAAAAAATAATATTTCGCGTGAACCCTCGCATGACATATACCACTCGTATTGGTAAAATGAATAATATAACCCACAAGAAAAGGCGAAATTTTTCTTTTGTACTGTATTTAGTATATTTCGCTGAATGTTTTTTTCTCATCTGCATAAACAAAAAATCTGGCTAATCTAAGATTGTATGTTTTAAAATTTATACATCGTGTATAAATGTTTTTGAAAGATACCGTAGATTGGATGAATTGTACTCGAATTGCAGAGCTATTATCGATAGCAAAATATTTCAGGATTTATGGAAGCAGTATGATTTGATTTCATGATGTGCGCCATCATCCGTTGTTGAAGAGTTGGAATTTGACATGAGAATATAGTATGTAAGTCTTTCGATAATGCTTTGGGAGCGCATCAACGATGAGATGATTGAAATACAATTAAAATATAATATATATATATATATATATATATATGGCATTTCAGCTGGCAACAGCCCAAAGCTCTAAATGCTTAAATCACATTATATAAACTGAATGAGATTTTTTTCTGCAACTGAAAATGAATTCAAAGAGAGAATCATTATGATCACCCATGTTCAATATCTCAAATTAATGGAATACTGCTTTTAAAGGTTGTATTATTCTTGCCGATACGTGATCATACACTCATTTGATTGTTTAAAAAAAACAGAAGAGCACAGAGACCAACAATGTCTTTTCAAAGTACAATAATATATTTTAAATATAGAGTTATTAAAAGTAGAACCAATCGGATAGAAGGGTGTTGAATTATTTATGCAATTATTGCCTTGTTTTTCAGGAATGAGTTAAGAATGTACATTATCACCAAACATCCTTCATTCATAGTTTAAAATTGTAGCTTCAGTAGTGTGCCAAAGTCATTCTTAAGAAAATCGAAGAAAGAATCACCCGATATTGTTTGCTGTCCGTTATTATATATACTATACAAGTATGTATGCTGTGGGTCAAAGGCACCATCTCAGGCGATCGGTTTCTTCGTTTTCTTGCGCCTTAGGAATGGATCCCGGCGAAGGTCCGCTTCGGCCGCAATCGGTGTGGGGAAGGTAAGTCGGTCTTCGAGTGACGTCACGGCGTCCGGCAGCGCTTGCGCCCTCCTGATGGGAAATGCGGGAAAGGGTGCGAGGCGGGGGAGGTGGTCAGCTCCGGTCAGTGGCTATCGCGGGGCGGCCGCCCGCTGCCGCTTTTCTTACATACACTATCCGTCGACGCTCCACCGATCTCGTTAATCGTGCACTGTCATTTCAGGTCTTCGTTAGAACCGTTTTCGTTAAAAAATCACTCCGGACATTTGCGATCAACAATACTCGACAGTTTAGTTAATACAGTTCGTTAATTACATGCAATATTAGTACCTTCAGAAACGACACGTGCCGGCGATAATGACACCGAGTTCGGCTAAGCAAAGTACAATTTATTATTATCGACGCGGTTAAGCGAGAAAATACTTTCACCGACATTCTCCAGTTTTTAAAAACATAGCAAAGTTATTGGTAAACCCCCCGAGGAAAGCAAATAGTTTATTCTGGTGGAATTTTTCAATATAACAATACTGCTTGAACATTGACACTAGTGAGTGGCGGCGGTCAACCGCGATGCCTTCGATATCTAACGCTCCATCTGATGATCTTTATGAGCCGTTTCAGTCATTTTCGATCATAAACGGGGACAATCTGACGTCTAGCGGCTTATTGCGTCCTTCCGGCCAACTTTTCGTGAAACCCTTCGATAAAGAGAACAACGCATACAGGACTCACAGAAATGTCAACGTTGTCAAGCCAGTGCTCAGGACAAACGATCGGCCGAAGGCCGAGGAGCTTCCGACGGTGGCGGACGGAGATCGAGTAGAAGAAGTCGACGCTAGGAGAAATCCTATTCGACTCGCGGACGAAGCCGGTCGTGGCAGAAAACGCCAACGAAAGACAATGGAGACCCTAGCTCAGTCGCAAACTATTCTCGATCCCAAATTTTCTAGAAACTTGGATCTTAAGCTGAGACGTCTGAAGGAGAAAGAAATAATTGCGGAAAGACTGACGAGGCGGTCGAAGGAGCGCGCCAAAGTTGTCAGCGGCGGCATTCCAAAACTCAATATTCAATCCGTTCCGGCCAACGTGAGGAAGATCAGCGTATCTAATCCTAACGTCACGCTCATAAAGCCTACTGTAATTAATTTAAAAATGGAAGATCCAAAAAAAGAGAACGTCATCGAAGCGAAGAACATGAGGAAGACCTTTGCGGCGGTTGACGGGAAGACACCCGACAATCTTGACGTTCCAGGAGGGCGAAGTAGGAGAACCACTCGGTCGAATGAGAGCATAGCGGCGGCTAGCAGGCCTTTGTTCGTCACCACGGTCAGAAAGGGTCAATTTTTACCACCGCCTCCGGAGATGGCAACTCTCTTGGGGCTAGAAGGATACGTGGTTGAAACTCCAGCTCTATATTCGTATTCCAGTCGGCCAAAAGTCGTCGGTTATAATGCTCAAAAACCAGTAGGGTCTTTATCTCCTCTAGCAACGACTAAGGAACCAGATTCAGTGCAGAATAGCAACGACCAAAAAGGTTTCGAAAATGCTGCGCGATCTCTCGCTATCCTTACAGGACTCGCCGCCGGTGCCGCTGGCCTCCCATCCGGGTAAGACAACTCAATAAGAAATTCATGTGGGCATAATATTTTATCGCTTATTTTATCAATAATCGGATCCTCGATTTATCATTACTTCTTCACTTATTTATGTATATGGTCAACTAGTATGTTGCTCCTCTGGTTCTACTGTGTACTACTTGTATTTTTCTATGGCTATCTGATGTATAGAAAATATCAGCAACTACGAATCGAAATCATGTAGATGACCTGAGTTATCTGTCATTCTTATTCCAGTTTGGTGAAACATTAAAGACATATTTTGTTACAGTCCGTCGAGCGTAAGCCGATGCAAACGTGAACGTTTTTTACATCACTCGATTCTTAAGGCATATGAATTATTTATTATGTGTGTATTTTTACGACAACTACTTAACCGATTCTTTAATCACCTCTTTAGAGTGTTAATGTAGGGGTGGAGAATGAGGTTATGAGGACAGCGTTCTGTTTTTTCATCCAGTTGGTAGGGTAAGAGAGAATGACTGTGGAAAATTATGCTCCTGGATAAAAAAAAATCGTATATTAATTTAAGCATTATAAACACCGTTTTTTGATTGACCTGGTTTTGAAACCCAGTGCTTAGACTAACAACCGATATTTTTATTATTTTATAAACCAGAACAGTACTTGAACGACAAGCCAATGTGGAAAATTAAAAATAAATGTTACATTTATTATGTACACACATTTAATAATTGAATAACAATTGGCTTGCCTGGTGATATTATCGCTAAATTACTACGTCCAATTTCCGCAACGGCATGCTTTCTATATGATTTTTTTTATGAAATTAATTGCATGTATACACTATGCATACGAAATATTTTAACATTTAGAATGCATATAGAGTTGTAAAAAAAAAAAAACTGCAATCGAGTGGTTTGTGTACTACGTTAGTTGTTTTATATGCCCATGAAAGCCGACTGAGCAATTCCGATTGAGAAAGCTGATGTCGAAAATTATAGCTGACCGACATTTTGGACTTTAGTGCTTAGTTTGTTCCATTTCTTACAAATGATCGTGTCCACTTCGGACTCCGTCTGGCATTGTACTCGCTGTAATTGATTTAAGCGTGCTCTTTTTCAGACTAAATGATATTGATTAAAAATGTAGAATGTTCCGACCGCAGACCTACTTCCACGTAGCAGAAGTACGCGATAGATAAGATAGATAGTGTAATAGCCATGTTACCGCTGGAAAAATCAAAGATAAAATTCGATAAAAAATACCACATCGCTTATATAATATATGCATTCATGTTTATGTTTTGTCTACTGCAGTCTGAATTAATAAAACACACTACTTATGAGTCACTTTGTACTTGTAATAAGATTTTCAGCTTTTATCGAAGAAATTTTGTAAAATATTATCAATGTCAATTTATTTTAGTTGGAAATAGTTCAAATATTTTGTAATGTAGAGGTATAGTCACAATAAAAGTATATTTTCATAGAAATAAGTGTTACAAATATATATATTTTTTTATATTTCTTAGAGACAAAGCATTGATTTATCATACTATAAGTTCACGTTTTATTCAAATACAATAAACAATACTGATTTTGATATTCATTAATATCCATATATATCAGTTTATTTCACAAAACTGTAATGAAAACAGTTTTTTTTAATTTTGAGATTTTATCGTTTACTTTTACTTGAATTTCTGAAAGCACTTGAAGCTTAATCAATTATCACTTTTGAGCGTGTTTACTGTAAATTCTAGATGAAAAGTATTATAATAAATTGATTAAAGTATAAAAAGATACCAAGGTGTCTTTATAAGACTAATATTTTTATCCATGTCCGCTCCCAACGTGGAGCATATGGCCTCCTAATGGAGGTATCTCAACATTCTCAACATATTTTTCTACGAAAACTGTTTGTTACTCAGTCGCTCAACCTATCTTTTCTAAGGAGAGTAGTGGGATAGAATGATAATGCTAGGACAGGACTATTGAAGGATGGGAAGGGAATTAAGACATCACAAACACCCATGCCTTCGAACAGAAATCGATAAATAGACCGAAAAAATGCTGTTCGTACTGGGAATGGAAACCGTGAGATCAGGCACGGAAGCCAGCAGCGCTAACAGCTGCGCCATTAAAAATAATGTAAAAATATCACTTCTAATGCGCTCACTGTCAATACTTTGTGAAAAGGCATTATATTCAAAGAATAAAACACTTATTTGTACTAATTACATATTAATTTAACATCAGGACCGGTTTTGGTCATGACAAGCACTATCAACTGATATAAGAATACTATTGTACAGTGATATTTCTACAAAACATGTAAAAAATATAAGGGTGTAACAAAACAATTGGTAATGAAAGAAATTTACAGATTCATATGTTGCTTCTTTATCTGTAAATTTATTTTTTTAATGGGTGGCTCAAAGTACTAGAGAATGGGAATGAGCCTTAATTGATTCAAATCAGTTGCTGCGTGAAATATAATTAATACGTATTATTTTTTTTAGTTAAAAGTATTTGATGTAATGAATACAAGTTACATCACATTTTAAAGTCGGCAGCAGAGAACACTACTAAGTTGAATAATATCCTCTGTGATGAGTAGAAGAATCGCCACTGTTGCCTTGATATCGAAGATTTATGGTCTTTGGTTTTCCCAGATACAAGCAGAAATATAACTGCCGTGCAGTCATCTGGAAATTACTGTATGACCGGAAGAGCGTCTTTAAATTTACTGTCGTAAAACATATGTTGATAAATTACGACAGTCAGAGATGGAAAATATGATCGACAGGAATAAGATATAAAAAGATTTGATTTTAAAACACCCAAGACTTGAGTGTTTATAAAGTATCCATGAGCTACAATCTGCTACGGCAGCGGATTTAAGCGTTGATGCTACGAGCTTTACGCTACGTCAAAATGATATAAGAATCGGTCAAAAAAAAATATGACCGTACTACTGAAAAGCAAAAATCATGTAAATTAATCAATCTATACAGTTTGAATATTATAATTCATGATAATTTTAAAGTGTGTTTCGTTAACATTCTTTGTTTATAAAAGACAAATTCATAACACTTGTAATATCATTTTATATATAAGAAGACGCGCAGAGAAGTATTGTAAAAATATAGGGTTTTTTGTGAAGAATATATGCAAAAGTCGTTCATTGAATGAGTGTCTAATATAATTTGTAAGTTGACGAAATAAAAAAAAATGCTTTTTTTGCTATGATTTCAGTGCCAGTCAAAGCAACATGCTTTACGGGAACTTGATGACCGACAGACGCGTGTTTAGAGGCAGTACTACAGCCGCTAATTTACTTCCTGCGGTAAGTGCTTTTTTTACAGTTCGAAGACCACACTAATAGATAAACGGCCGCCGATTCCAATAAAGCTTAATATCGAACCGACTATTGGGGTCATACACATCTGATAAGATATTATAAATAAATGATTGGAAAGCTTTTTGCTGAACAATAAAATTATTTTCAACACAAATTAATACTCGAAATGTCTGCTTTAAAACTACCTAGAATCGGGAAGGGCGCGTAACACTCGGTCGATGTAAAATACATCTGTATTTGAACTTATTGACATGTTCCGTACGAAAACAATGTATTTTAGGCGTTGGAATATTTTCATATAAATATATATTCAGATATAAAATATATGTGCGAACGTTATTTTGATTTTTGTATAAAATCTTTATCGGATAAATATTAAATAATAATTGATATTGCATTAATTATGTTATAAATTTATACGCATGTTTCAATGTTTACTATATTAATAAATAATCTTGCAATAGTCAGTCTGAAGATGCTTCCTAAAGACACGAAATACGAGTCATAATTTTTAATTAGTGGAGTAATAAAGTTATCAAATTTATTTTTACGTTAAAAATGTTTTTTATCATGCTATCGTCGAACTCATCGAATTTGTTATCCAAGCTGTGGATTTTGTTAATTATATTATTAGTGTTCTAAGTTTCTCAACCTGTTTTGAGTCTCCATATTTTTTTGTGGCCCGCGTACCCGTACAAAAATATATTTTTTTCGAGACTCGGGGATGGAAAGATTCCAAAATAATTTTCAATTCTTTCAATATTTTGCTCGCTAGCAGAATTTAAAATTTTACCCAGGAATTTGCGGATTTTTCCTTTTAAGCTCTGCCCATGACTACTAAATAATGTGTCGCTGCCCGATTTTAAAAACCTTAGATTATTTAAAACCCCCCTCCCCAAAACTGTGCTGTGGCTCCCCTAAAAAAATCTCTCTTGTCCCCGGTTGAGAAACCGTGTTCAAAGCGAAGTTTTTAAAGAGAATTTTGAGAATGTAAAATTTCTAGAATAGATTACTTTGATGAATACATAATTATTGTATTTCGATACATGTCAGGTGAAATTACTGTAACATTGGTGACATTGAGTTGAAATTGATTGATTCCATCGGATGTCATTATCACAACCACAGCACTAGTCAGGCCAAGCCTTGCTAACCAAGTTTGATTTCAAGGATAATCAGCGAAACAAAAACGACGCGTAGCACCTTGATTCTTGTTTTAATGACGCGTGGAAAAAAATTAGGCAATACTAAGAGAAATCGTAATGAGTATTATTGGGAGTAGTAAAAATGTTCCTTGTTATCAAATTATTGTGCTGTGTAATGTTTGCTTTTGTAAAATAAATTCGCTATTCAGTGTGTAGCTATTTGGGTTTTATAAAAAAAGTACACCCATGAAATTAAAATGGAGGTTAAACTAAAACATTAAAATTGTTTTTAGGTCATGAATCAATATATTTAATTAGGCTTAAAATTTAATCAGCAGAAAACAAGCTTAATACATAAGAATACGTCATTCTTTAAGCTTGTTGTAAATATGATTTGTCGATAGGAAAATAAACCATATCATATTTATGAAAAATGATTTACACAATTTTAGAAATCCAGTACTTTTCTATACATCATTAAATGTCATATATTATACATACAATAATTACAATATATAATATATATAAAATTGCTTCTCAACTTCAATGTTAACTGGAAAATACGTCGAGATATACATATAGATGCATCTGAATTTGTAATTCGGTGCGTACAAAATATTTGTTGATACGTATAAACGTATCACATCGTCAATTTTCAAAAGAACATAATTCTTTTACCACAGAAATACGATTGTTTCTGATGAAATCAAAATGGTTGTAATGAGGCGTTTCAAATACGCCATTCAATAGAGTTATTATTCTTTAAGCATAACATGTATCGAGCAAACTAGTGATAATGAAATTAATCAAATATTATAAATATTGAATGCTTGAAACACTTAGCAAAGTGTCATTCATAATGAAACCATAAACCGTGTCCACAGTTTGCAGAAGTTCTGAGGAGAGTTAACTGGGATTGCGACGATTTTTATTCTACAGCTTTGTTGGTTAATAGTAAGTTTCTCACAAAATAACTCACGAGGAACATCCATAGTATTTTTAATTATTGTATTATGTCTTGACAAATTGTACCACACCGCGTTTTAAATTATTTTTGGTTAACAATATATGTACATCGGTAAATGTTTGGACAACTATAGCTAAACTATTATTCATTTAATGATATGTCTTGACGGTTAGTTAATAAAAGTGGATGTTTTTTTTTGTACAGAGACTTGGATTAGGCGATACAGATGGATCACAGGCTGCGAGGGCGGCGGAGGCAAGAAGAAAGGCGGTCGCCAGGAGGAGAGTCCCCAGGGCTGCGCCAGCCGCCCTCTCCTCCTTACCTGCGGCGGCTGTTCAGACAGAACCTTATCTTGAAGAGGTAATTAATTATATTATAAATAATAAAAAAAAAAGATATTTAATTCACATTAATAAAAAAAATAGTAGCCAGATATTTAAAAGCAATAATCAAACAAAATTAAATAAAAATCGTTTTGCATTTTTTTTGCTGTTTATGTTAAATTTATTATTGTTAATATTTATTTATCTTTATGTGGTTTGGTAGTATTAAAACATTATTCGCATAGCAACTTTATACGTACAAATAATTGATGTACCTACTCTAAGATAATAGAAACTATTGTATGTGAAACCTTTTATTTTTCTCAATCATTGAACACTGAAAATATAAAGACAAATTTAATGTTGATTCAACATTCATAAACATAGTTTAATAAAATAAATTAAATGACGGATAATCTGGGAAAAGATAACAACTTGATTCTTAAAAGAAAACCACACAATACGTTTAGCTTTTATCATTTTATATCGGATTGGTTTTTACCATATAAAAATACTGCTGATGCGCTTAGTGATTTATTTTATTGAAGTTTAATCAGAGCAGAGTAAAAATGTAGTAGTATTACTTATTTCGTTATTGGAGGCGATCGATGAAGAAATTGAATGACTCCAAAAATGTTTCACAGTAGTTTCGTTTCGCATGTCAGCAGTGTTTGGTTTATAAACCAACTCTTAAAAGTGTGTGTTTACTTAAGTAGAAGCCTAACTCTTTAACTAAACATTGACGACGGCGTGCTCGTTTCGTTTGATCGGCGTTTTCATACATTATGTAAAGCGTAGTAACCCTCTACGCCGTAGACTCATTTGCCCATGGGTCTACGATTATACTCCTAATGCATACAATGTTGTAAGCTGATCAAGACTTAGAAATGTTTAGTCTTAAAACTTTTACAAAATTGATTTTAAAAAAGTCGCAACTCATACGTATTGTTCTAGGTATGTCTATTCGTCGGCTGTTCGTCCGTATGTCCCGCAGCCGCCATTTTGGAAAAAGTTTTTTTTAAGTTGTAAAGAAAGTCACAACACATGTACGAATTGTATTCAATAGTAATTATTTAAACAAAAGATAGTGTAAATTCCGGTAAAAGCTAGTAAAAATATTAATTTCCGCTAAATAGAATAAGCGTTGTTTCAATTCTCATTATGCTATACATAAACCATTTGCTTCTCTGATAGATACAAACTATTTCATTTAGATAGTTTTTGCACCCCTAATGAAGCTTTGGCGTGTTGCAGCAAAATTCTCAGCGTCATTTTTTTTGTCTAAATTATCTGATGACGATAAATTGTAATGGATGTGCATCGATAATGTGCTTTTCCTATACTCAGAAACCAAAACGATTGCGTAAATTTCTTTATTAAATAATAATAAAAAAAGTTCAATCTTATCCTGGTAAAATATGTATTACCATATTTTAAAACTAAAAGCATTTTGTGAGATAAACTTTTTTACGTTACAGGGGCTTACAGTATTGATGATAAACACAGTTTTTTAAAGCTAGGTATCTAGAATATAAGCTAAATACGTAGACGGAATCAAATTTAATACGTTAGTCATTGATAATGCTATTATTCGCACTATTATACTTATGAATTTTACAATAATAAAACAGTCAATCAGACCGGAGAAAACTTTCTGCGAACTATGAAAAAAATATTCCAATAGTGCTATTCCAATAGTGTCAATAATTAGTAGTTAAAATAAACATACCGTCCAACAAAATCACATTTGAGTATTTCAGACTATCCAAAATAAGAACTATGCATGCGAAAATACACTACAAATGACATTTTAAAATTAAACACAAAGAAAAACATTATTCTTTCAGCTATTTGACAAAGGAGTCGAGATGGAAATCGGCGTCCAAACTGAACTGATGCTGGAGAGACCCGTGACTCCAATCTTCGTCCCGGCTAAGACAGGATGTGACGTTGGAACACAGATTTTACCTGGAGATGTATGGTGTATTTATTAACTCATTGAAAATTCGTCCTACTTACATGTCATGTAAAATTTAGTAAACCGAAATACGTGTACAATTTTCTACATTACGTATCGATTCGTCCGTACCGTAATTGAATAATGCCGAGAATAATAGAAATGTGCTCGGTAAATTTTTTTAATGGCTTTTTTTACATAATGTCCACCGATAATTGTTTCTGCTATTTAGGGCGTAATGACTTAATTAAGTAATCAAATAGAAGACATAAAAAGATATTTTTTATACACCACTTGAATTGATATCCTTGTAATTAAATATATTTTACTATAGTGAATATTTTCTCGGTCAGTATAAAATAATATATCCGAAATAATTACTGGAATAAAATTTTCGTCATTTTTTCGTTTCCGATAAATTAAAAACTGTCTAAAGTCTTATAATGTTATGATATTTGATCGGTTTCAGCTCTTCAACTTCGACGAGGAAGTGATTCCAATATTAGATACTTTGGTTAACAGGACAATAGAACAAGCTCTGATTGAGTGCACCGAAGAAGAAAGTCTCCAAGCTCTTCGTCGGAGAGCGGCGGCGGCTGCTGAAATTAGGGCTTCGGCTGCGGCGAGCGCCAGACATCATCAAAGACATCAGTATCGGCTCAACCAGCACAAGGTATCGATTACTAAATATTTTACTAATTCATTCATAATTTCCATTAACGTTACCGCCATTTAATTGAAACACAAAGAAACTAATTTGCTATTCCAGTTTCTAGTGTGATGTTCGAAATATTATATCTGTGAAATCTAGATCATTGATACAATTAAATTTGAATATTTATTTTTGATCGAGGTTCTTAATAACAACCACATTTGAAATAGTTGTTGAGAAGAATGCGTCGATAGTGTTTTGTTAAAGTTATTTATAAAAGTATTCCACTATAAATTCAGTTTATCATGTACAGTTAGTTATATTATCGCAGAAACGACTTTGAAAATATTGTTGTATCATACTTTTTTTTTTATTTCGCAATGCCGTGCTATTTACCTCAAACGTCTGCTGGTACCTGCGTGTTCAATAAGTTTGATCCTAAAACTAGAATGAAATGATTGAATATGTAAATTTACAAGTATACCATAGTAGAAGTTATTTTTGGTTTGATTACTCAGTTATTGATAGGCTATTTTGGACTATAAATAGTATTTTAAATGAATAAACAAACTTTGCTGACAGATCACCTGAAAAAATATTAAGGAAATAAGACGTTTTTGGTGCTGTTGTCGAGAATACTTTTAAATGGTTAATTATCATTGGAACGATTGACACCCTGTATAAATTTGTAAAATATCATTAATATAAATTCATACTCTTGTCTCTAATATATACAATAAATGAATTAATCTCACATGTATTGTGAAAAATATTGCACCTAGAAAAAGATGACAAATGTTTTAGTGATAAACTTACTTCGACTCATGATTATAGGTGCTAAATCGCGTAAATAGTTTTCATGAAAATAGGTTTTATCGTGTTTATTTTACCTATAAACGTGGAGCGTGATCGATACGCGTGATATGATGGTGTAAATTTGAGCGTGGGATGTCGTTGTTAATATTTCCGTATAATCATAACTTACTTACGTTGACGCAATTTCTCTGCATTATATGATTAGAAAATATTTATTTTAAAAAACGGAATAGCATCTTAATAAAATACTATTTGACAACACGTAATTAGTGATAAAACAAATGAAACCGTGTTATTAAAAGATGCAACTGTAGTTAGTATCTTTTGACTGTTGAAATTTAATCGATTTTACGTATGAAAAATTCTGCTGTATACTGAATTAATGGCATTATAGGAAAATCGAATCACGGAGGAAGAAGTAGGGATGGCAGAATCTGCTGAAGCGGGAGAACGAGCTGCTGCCGCGGCCCTCGTGAGGGCACACCTGCCGCCCTTGCTTCCCGGAGTCCTTGATACGCTGCGCGATCAAGGATATTTACGAGACGAACCTGCAAACGGTAAGTGAATTTTAGTCATGTGATTTCATCATTATAAGTATCTACTCAATCAATATCATAATTGCTGCCACAGTATGTTATCAAATATGTACATCATTATTACATGAATGTTTGCAGGAATGGATGAAACGTTTATTCCTTGGCTGATGAGTGAAGTTACCCAAGAGGTGGAGAGCATGATCACTAGTCGAGACGTTTTAACTGGTAAGTATCTCATTGAATATAATAAGCGAATTTATAAACAATTAAACATAGAAACATACTATATTTCCGATGGATTCAGCAAAACCATTGTAGGTTTAGCGAAAAGGCAAACATATTTTTTTCATATTATTTGAAGTAAGCTGCTAAAATCGAATCACATGAAACCCAATTTGATCGATAAACTGATCATCAATGTATAGTTTGTTTTAAATATGACGAAATCATTCTTAAAATATATGACTATTTAAATAGCTTACCGTGTTTTTTAGATATTATTCAAAATATCGATTAGCCATTTGAAAATTAGTGGAGTAATTTATTCATATATAATGAATGTGTCAAGAAAGTCATTCCCGAGAAAACGTAATCAGAAAATGACCTTAACTTTTCCAGTAAATAAAGGGTTTCCGTTGTATTTGTTATGAGTGTTGCTAGCTTACGTGACTCAAAATACAAAGGCTTCGTCGGTAAACGAAGAATGAAGGGCGAAAGGGTGAAGAGTGACCAATTCGTTGTGCAAGACGTCATTTATCATAATATGCCTTTTTTGTACTAACATTTAGTGTGTGCACATTAAACAACTGTGCTTTCTTTGTATTACTCGTTAAGCTATTGACCGTTAAATTTCCAAGTGGAATTTGAATTCGATTTTTCATTATCTTTCGAGAACTTTCGGTATAATATATATTTAAATATTTACTTTGTGCATAGTAGTAGAAGTATGATTGAAGTATACAATAACACATTTACAACAATCTGTCCAACATCCTAAAATGTTTGAATGGATAGGTTTGTAATTTATAACTCTATGGACCATATAGTATAATATTTCCAAAACTGTAGTAATACTACATATTATTGAATAACTGAATATTATTTTCACATTACGTTTTAATCGGCGAAAGTTCTTTTGGGTTAATATGCCTCCTTTTAAAGGTGAAGTTTATTTGTTCCACTTTTATTTCTGGTAAAACTTAACTTTTTCGATTAGGTCGGTGGTAAAGATCAGATTTGCAATAATATGTGTTTCAAATGTAAAAATAGTGTAAAAGAAAAAGTTTAAAAGATAACACAAAATATACAGTTCATATCATATTAAGCAATGGGCTTTCATGTTGAATGTTATCAGATATAGTGCGAGAAGTTTTGGAGACGAGGGCCGAGTTGTTCAGAGCGATGGGGGATGATGACGATGACGGGAGTAACAATACAACCACTGGGACAGCAACAACTGCCACCAGCGGAGACAGGTCTGCCAGACCTGTAGATGGTGCTGAGGAAATAGGTAAACCGTTATCCGACCGCAATATTATAATAATTTGATGCATTATCATGGTTTACAGAAAACACATGCACAGTTTATAATTGTTGTACACATAGAGCTCAAAGAGCGAAACCTCAGCGCATCAAAACTTTTTATGAGCGTAAATATTTTACTGTGTATAATATTATTTTGTATTTATTCATATTTTGATCGCATTATTTTAAAATTTGTAGAATAATTAAAAAAGAGAGAATTATTTTTACTATAACTATTGATTTGTATGATAAGATGAAATCTGATTTTATATTTCTTTTTGTTTTTTAGATGACGCTGAAATGTCTGAAGCATAAAAACAGAGGACTTCTGAAGAAAAACTGCCTTAAATTACTTACGAAAAAACTTTCCGTCCATGATGTATTCTAAAATTTATTAGTGCATTTAAAAATAATTAAAATGAAATAATTGTGGTATTTTGGAGCATAAAATATTTTAAATGGTGTCATCAAAATTTCATCGATTCATTCGATTCATATTCATATCGATTAAAATTTGTTACGACCATAAAAAAAGGTTCGAAAAGTTATATTGTGTTTTATGATGAACAATAACATTTTGTCTGGTGCAAAACGCTAAAGTTTTCATGAAATAAATTTAAATATGTATTAAAGTCTACAATTAAATTTCCGGTGCAGTGGATATAATAATTGAACTATTTATTTTTAATATGTTTTAATAATAAAGATATCGGTAGCAAGCTTTTAATACAGCGATCGTAATAATTACTATGTATATGATAGCCAGCGAGAATTATCTCCATGATAACTAGAATCGATGTGCAGGGAATACAAACGAGTACGATTGTTCAATTGTATTGAATATCATTTTTAGATCATCACATATCAGAAACTGTAGTGAAAAAAATAGTTCTTGAAAAAAATATTAAATTAGGTATGATTCAGTACACAAATGAAGTTTGATGGGGTCTACAGCTTTATTAGAGAACTATAAAATAAAATAATATTTGTGTATAATAAAATTAACTTTAAAATTAACTTTTACTATAATAATGCAAGAATTTCGGATTTATTTGAACATTCAATCAATTTGAAACAGCTGCCCGTAACAGAAATTTAATAAAGTCAACATTTCCTACAGTTTAAAAATAATCTGATTCAATATTACAAAAATCATCGAACAATGTTCACAACAAAACATTTTGTATTGTTTGTATCCATTACTATATATTTGTTGTATTACTGTTGAATACAGGAAAAAAATGTTTTTTTACTATTCTCGAAAATTCTGTAAGTGAATAGGATATTAAAAGATTATAGAATTTTGTTAGTATCTGAGTTTAATTATCCTTCAAAGTATTTTTTTAATTTTGTTTCATTTTGTCAAAATAACATTGATGCTGTGATAAAAAATAAAATGGTGTTTAAAAAACAAAATACAAATCTTCGTTTTTACGAGTGCGTTTAACAGTTGTGTGCAGTGACATGATATGTGTTATTATTGTTACTCATTTAAAATACTGAAAAAGTTATGCTAGGGTAGGTTAACGTGTGGGATATGCCCCACCTGTACATATGTAAGTTGAGTGACATTAATATTAAAGTATCGTTTGACAAGCTACAGCATTTTCAATAGCAAATGCAAGTGCACTCAGTTTACACTTCACTGCCACAGATTCCCAATACATTTTTGAATATTTGATATTATAATACACTATGCTACTTACTCACAGAGGACTTTTATACGTACATCGAAATAGTGTGCTGGAAAATATGAAAGAAAGACAAACTATGTTGCATACTATTTTTCAGAAATTACTTTTGTTTATTTGATAAAACTCCATTAGTAAGGTGAAAAAACATCAAAGCATTTTAGTAATAAAATTAATATAAATAATCAAGCCAATGGCATTCTTTATGAAAGAGACAATATTAATCTATCACAGTTATTTAGACCGTTACAAGAAGCTAATGTAATTATACATTATCATTTAAATTGAAACTAATTTGTTTTAAAAACTTTTTAATATTCTCAAACTTTTATCGTTTCCGGAAACACGTCATGTCAATTTATTACATTTAATAGTACATTTTTTGATATAATATAATAGAAATGTGGATTGCGTATTTCTTCCAAGTCGGTATATATAGCCACGTTAATGTATGTTTACACATATAGTTGTTATGTCGAAATAGCTGTCAATTATACATAAAATAATACTCGTAGAACTAAGTACTTTAATATATTTTCATATTATAAAAAAATACACGTGCATTAAATTAGAGAATTGTTTGATGTTTTGTTATAAAACAGACAATTATTATTTATTGTTTTTAAACATTATTTGAATTCTTTATTATTTTAATATAAAATATTATTATATTAACACCATAATTAGTTTTTTGAAAAACTCTGTAGATTCCTAAAATGAAATCCAAAGCTTTGTATATTCAGTCGATTATTATGAAAAAAGGATGATCGTCTGTGATATATGTTAATTAGCAGCATTCCTTCTTAAAGAGTTATATGTCAACTAACATTTCAATACCCACGCTAAAAATTGTATATTTATAGTCCACATGCTCCACGTTATGATCAAAGAAGATAGACGGCTTTTTAAAATTTAATATTTAATCAAAAAATTAAACACTTTTTTGTACTTATTCTTCTTTTTTTAATGCAGATCAAGACCGAATTCGCTCATCACGACCAATCAACTGATGTTGATTTTTTATTTTAATGCATTCCTATCTAAAATTGACAGCAAACACTTATTATAAAAGTTATTAAAAGTTATTATAAAAGTTATTAAAAAATCTATTTTCTTACGGTTCGTTTGCACTTAATCATGTTAGGTAGAAGTACTTTATATAGAGTGCATGTTAGATTTAACAATCGTTTGATTCCCGTTAAAATCTGATAATTCTAATCCAAATAGTTGCTCCAGCATTAAGATCAAATCAGTGGAGTTGAGCGGGGGTCCAGCGCTTAGCCTCTCTCTATTGACGCAGCTGGGCGCTTTCAAATATATTTAGAGGGTGCGATCTCCCCAAGAACTGGTTTAGGAGTGTGGTTATACTGAAGCAGGATATTTTTATATTACATAATTTCGGTGATGATGAAAGATTTGATTTGTCGGTTCACTAAAGTTCATGTTTAAATATTTAAAGAAAACGCATCTGTATATGTTATTACATTCTGTCTTACTAACCAAAACGCCGCACAGATTTAACGACTCATTAATTACAACCAATACAAATACAATTATTACAACTATTGAGTTCATATTTCTGTCAAAAAAATAAAATAAACTAACCATCAACGTAGTACGTATAGGTAATATAGAGCAGCGGCCGCCAAACAGCTGTTCGCAAAATTGTTACGGCAACGTCATTGAAAATATCTTAGTGGTCAGCGCGATTCAAAATTGTGCTTATATTAATCCACGACGCCTGAAAGGTTGGCGATCATTGATCTAGGGTAAAAATGAATTAAACACTTTTTGCTATGGAATGAACAATTTTCAATGTATATCTATGTGTATCGTGTAAGTATTAATATAAGATTGGATCCTTACATCGGATATCTGAGGTGAGTTAGAAATGAAAGGAAATTATTATGAAACAGAACAGGAAGCTCCATTTGACGTCGACGATCGAAGGAAGACGCTGATGTGCTGATACTTCAGGTAAGCCTTAACCCTGATTGCTTATTATTTCTTTATTCTTGCATGCACTGAGGGGAAGTAAAGCAATACTTGTCTAATGACTTGAAACATCGGAAGTCTCTCGTGATGGTACTGACATATTTTTCGAATATTGTCAAAGAAAAAAGTGATTTAATTTAAGATTTTCACTGAAGGTGCTTGGTGGAATTACAATATCAAATTTGAATGGTTCAACTTTAAAAAAGTGATTGCTTAAAGTAGTGGTTCTTAACGGGGGCGTTGATAAGCCTGGGGGGGGGCGTTTTTAATTTTTCAGAATTTGGGGGGGGCTGTAGGATTGCGAGGGGGCGATTGAGGATTTCAAATTCGTTGGTGGGGGGGGTGTTAGATAATTTTGGATAATTAATTTCTGCAAAAGGGGTCGATTCTTTCAATGCGGTTAAGAAACACTGGCTTAAAGTAAGTCTAAATTTTGAAGGATAAAAGTTTTTTTTTTAAATCTTTTTTACACTGATTACACGAACGAGTTTGAACTAATAATTTCTTATTTGATACGTATAATAACATGATTTTATAATTTGAAAATTCAGGCAGTAAACTTTTTCAATTTAAAAGACAATCATGGCTGACTGATACGTATAAATAATATGATTGTACATTGTTTTAACTGCATTCCTAATAATTTCCAGGTTAAGTAAAATTAAGAAAATTGCTCACTTGTTCAGCTCGAAGGCCTATTCAAACATTTTTCACGTGTCACAGTGACACATATTGTTCTGTTGTTACTTGAGCGCAAGTTTCAGCTCGCGCTGTTATTGTAATTTTCGCTACACCGTTTTAAATTGAATTCGCGAGGTTTATTATAAACTGTTTGAAATATTATTTTAATAATATGAGGGCGGTAAATGAAATTTAAAAAATGGGTCAATTGTTCTCCCCCTAATATAGGCGGTAGGTATGTTTGGGAGGGTAACGTCGACTCTTCGCTTTTGTTCGGGATAAAAATTGTACTGCGCGGCCACAAAGCTTTTGGAAAGCGATTCTCAAAATTGAATACAGAAAAATGGCGGTATGTACATACTCGACTAAATTGATATATTCAATATACTCAATGATTTTAGAATTGCATTGACTCATAAAAATGTACAAAAAAATATATTTATGACAAGGTATGGCAATTTCGGTATTATCAAAAGTAGAATCCCGGTAAAAATAAATAAATTTGATTACTTTGTTATGTATTTTTTTTTTGCATAACTGAGTTTTCAAGATTAATTCATATTAAAAAAATAACTTCCACAAAGTTACCACAGAATCTATTAAAAATAGCAACCTATCAATTCTGCATATATATTTTTTTATTTATTTTGTTAAAACTGGTATTGATATATTCTTTAGAAGCTGCAATAATTAACTCTAAGATATTTTTTATTGTTCTATTAATGTCTGTAAATTCATTCACTATCACGTAAAAGTTTAAAATGAGTCAATATAGCAAAAACCTTTGTAAATGTAGCGTAATTCTACAATACTATTTGACAAATAGTGATTTCATTAAAATCACTGTGTATTTTTTGTATATAAATATTATACGGGCAGAAGGAACAGGTTGCGGTGGTGTAGAGCAGGGATCGACACGTGTTTTTTGTAAAGAGCCAGACTATAAATTGTTTGTTCGGCGGGTTAGGAAGCTGTTTATAAGGATGTTTATAAGGCCGATTCTACGTACATAGCAATAAAACAAGTTGCATCTTTTTGTAAACTGTAATTATATGTAAACTTAGCTTTATAATATACATACATTTATACAAGCAATATTTAAAATTTATGGTGGGTATGCTATAATTTGGAATTTGTTTCGGATTATGACATTAATTCAAGTCCTTTTTATAAGATAACATTTCGAAGATAGTACTTCCTACCATCAAAATGATTTGTGATTCAATTGACGCATCGCCTGGATGGATTTGGGCCGGATCGTAAATAAACGTCGGGCCGTGGTTTGTCGAGCTCTGGTGTATGGTAAGTTCATCGTAGATCTAGAGTAGAGCTTTGTTGCGTGTCCCCAAACGAGTCACGCTACTACTCGATCCGAAAACAAGCATAGTCGTTTTCCATTTGGTTTTCATATTATTTCTAGCGCAATAAAAAATACTAATTTTGAACCGCGCGGCCGAAAGCCGTTTTCTTGGATGTCTTTCGGAATGTTTTTCCGAACACGAAATATTGATAAACTAAAGTTGTAGTGCCGAATGAAACACTTAAGCATATTTTGAAAGGTCGATATTTACTAGAATTGATACTAGAATTTAAATAACGTAATATTTATGTCACGCTGCTTTGCATTAAATAAATAATTTTGAAATCAACTATAAACCTAAGTATAATTTTTATATAAATTTTAAAAAGAAACTTGTGCATACTTTTATACACACCCATAACAGCAGTATTTTTATAATTTAAGATTTCGACTGAAGGTGCTTGGTGGAATTTCAATATTAAATTTGAATCGTTCAAACTATGTACATTCTCACAGATTTTGTCACTAATGACCCGGGTTTCGCCTTTCAAGTTCACTCAAGTTCATCCGTGCACTTGAACGCCTGAAGATGCCGAAAGGTGAAGCTCGGGTCGTTAGTGACAAAATCTGTGAGAATTTACATAGTTTGAACGATTCAAATTCAGTATTTTTATGTTTATAGCATATTATGAAGACTAATTTGAGTCATAAATAAGTTAAATAAAATTTAAATACACAAAATATTAAAAACAAAAAAAAAACACTTCTAGCTTCTAGGTGTAGCTACATCATAGCTGAGTCATGCAATGCATGAAAGCCCAGCGGAAACGGAGGTCCAAATTTCTACATTCCCAACCTAAAAAATTAAATTGCGAAAAAGTAGTTCGTTATATGTTCATTTATATTGTACAAACATAGAATATTACTATGAACTGCACCACTTTTATTATGTAGCATAGTTGAAATATGAAATATTTTTGGTCCAATACCATTAGCGGCGTAGCCACCTTGTAGCAGAGTTATGTAATGCATCAGGGCCCAAATTTCTAACTACGTCAATGTGATAATGGCCAGTTTGGCATGTCGACGAGTATTGGTTATTGATAATGTTGATAATGCTTTTCATGAGCTCCAGATTCCACCAAGTATTCACAGTGAACACATCAAAAGTAAAATAATAAAAAAAATGTTAGATCTGGGAAAATAAGTTATACACATGAAGTGGAAAATCTTAAACAACTGCATAAAATTAAGTATGTTAAATATATATCGAGGAAATCTTTACACAGCTTTAAATAACCCGGCAGAAGTTGAATGTAATTAAAAAAAAAATAGTAAAGAATTAGAGTTCTTTTTCGAATTAACCCTCGCATTAATAAGTAGTTATTACAAGTAAGATTTATCTAATGTTTGATTTGATAACGATAAATTTAAGAAAAAAATATATCATATTTTATAATACTTATATACAGGGCTGTGGAGTCGTTAAAAAAAAACACGACTCCGACTTCGAATTTGACTCCGAGTCCGACTATGACTTGACTAAAAAATGCGTGCATATAAATGTATGCACTTCGAGTAACAAAAAAAAATATATCGAATCTACTTTTTCGACATGAGAAAGAAAGAAACAACAACTTTTGCGCGGACTCATATGCAGTGGATCTTGGTGACTCACTGGCTCGGCGTGACTCATGACACCTACACGTTTAATATTATTAAGCTATATCACAATAATTATTACGTAAGTCAATTTTCATAAATTTCGTGAGTAATTTTTTTTTTTTTTAATTTGCATTTTTTTTTTAAAGTAGTCGGAGTCGCCCGTTTTTCACGACTCCGACTCCGACTCCGACTCCGACTCCACAGCCCTGCTTATATAATTCTGCATTACATAACGACGTATATCGTAGTCGATTTTCAATGTTCCTAAACTATATCTTTAACTTTTAATTGGAAAAATGGTATAAATTTCTATTTTAATTAAAAAAATTAGATTTGTATGCCTACAAATAAAAAGCTTTCTTATGATTTGTCTTTGGAATTTTGTAAAACAAATTTTAAAATATAATATTAACGAAAGAAATAAGATTGTTGCACCAAGAAACACAAATACATTCATGTAAAACAGCAAATTTTCTGTGGACCTGTTAAGGAGAAAGCCACGTGTGGTGAACACGTGCACGTGCCAACCACTAACCTTAACTAACTCGGACATTAAGTAAATTATCAGTGAGCGAAAAGCCAGATTCAATAGAAAGATAGATTATATCACCCAGCCCTATCGATATAATGATAATATTCCTTTCATATTTAATTCCACTATATTGTGATGCAGCGTAGGTACTTGGATTTATTTTTTGCATTATAAGGCTGGGGTAAAATGTACCCAGTGCATCGGTGGATTAATTTAATAAAAACCGTGTCTGATTGAGACGCGTAACCAATGCTATGTGGTCGCGGTAGAGGTGCAACTCTCCATCCCCACCCGACACCACCATAGCGAACTACCCTCGTCACTGTATTGTGTGGAAGGGTGGCTCTTAATTTATTTCAAAAATATGTATTTACACATCAAATATTAGTCTAAAAATTATATGTAAAAAAAATATGTAAGTAAACTGTTCGACAGGTTTCGGTAAAATAATAATTCGAATCATTTAAACTCCGTTTCTATAGTATTTCAAAATAACTCTAATTTTCTATAATAAGAGTACCAGAGATTTAAATGTTAATAACAAATGGAAAGAAAAGAGTGTTCGAAGATTTAAAAATACCAGAGATGGATGACGTTTAAGTGGGTAAAATCTTTCAAATGAAAACGAAGGAAAACTGTGTCAAACGTTTGAAAGCTATGCTGACTGACGTAGCAAGCGTTTTATAACAATATATTGTAGCGTCGTTGCGCAAATCGTCAACTATTGGGATAGAAAAATATATTTATTCGTTGTTTTCCATGTGTGTTATTGATTGAAATATTAACTATATGATACAAATATATGTATTCACTAACGGGGAGGTTTGATTATGTAGACTATATAAATATTAAACATATGTATTTCCATGTGATAAGTAATCGTATGGAAATAGAGAAATTTACCCAACAAATTTAGCAACAAGAAAAAAAAGTTTTATTATTTAGTTAAGACTTTTTCAAGAAGGGTACATTGTATTAACAAACACCTAATATAACCTAGTTTAAAAGTATATTTCGTTTGTAAAGTTCTCGCCATTGTTTCTTATCTTCCATATATTTGCATATAGATATATAATTGAAAAACTGCCTAATGAATCATAACAATGTATTAAACATTCAAAATTCATAAAACTTATTTAGAAATAGATACGTGAAAAATATGTACCTATCATTAACTAAGCTGAAACTGTTTGAATGGAGACAATTCATACCGACTTAGCAATAATAATAAAAGCTTTTGCAATAGTTGATTTAAAAAAGGTTGATGTTATCTTGATTTTGATTTGTGCAGTACGAATCAAATGAACATTAAATTTGTTTAGGTGTGTACATTGATATTTTAGGGGAAGGTGCCAACAAGAGGGTAGTTTTAATCAAGGGTGACACACAGTTCACCGATTATTTTTTTTAAATTATGGAAAAAAATAATTTACGTATAAAAAGGTTTTTTACTTATCGTTTACTTTTTCAAATATTTGCAGTTTATGTTACATATAGTTTAAGTATAGTAAATATGCCGCCTGTGTGGTCTAATGGTCAACGTCTTTTTCTTCGGTGACGTAGGTCACGGGCTCGAATCCCAGTAGGGACAGTTTTATAAATTGATTTTTCAATCGATTTATGAATTTCTGTTCGAAGGTATCGATGTATGTGATGTCTTTAATCCCCCCTCCCACCCATCATATCTTGTAAACGGGGCGTATCGAGAGCGATTAGCTAATTACTAGTCCTGTCCTAGTCCTATCCTTCTATTCCTACTGTCTTTATAAAAAGAGAGGTTGAGCAACTAAGTAACAATCAGTTCTCGTAGAAACTACTCGAGATAAACTCCAGTAGGAGTCCATATGCTCCACATTTGGAGCGGACATGGTAAAATAAAAAATATATACATAGATGTATATCCGCTAAATCAATTAAATTAAATTTATTTAATAGTGATTCTTTCTTTCACGAGCACAGACAAGAATTGTGAATTTAATATATCGTAAAAAATCCAGCATTAATTTGATCATTTTTTCACTGCAAAAATAATTGGTTGAATTTTTCTATCGTTGATTTTGTGGCAGCCCTATTGTGGCTTGTGCACGTGCACATGACACGGTGACCGAGAGGCCGTGCACTTGTTACACGTTTCACGTATGTACCTTACACTACACTTTTATAATATTGTGGGATATTTAGCAGATGATTTGCAATAGGGAAAACGGAAATTATTGGTCATTACATGGCAAGCTTTCAAAAGTACATTTTATCGTCAAATCGTTTCTATTGCAGCCATAACATACAGACAACAAGCTATAAAATGCCCAAAAGGGGAGGAACTTCTTCTAGACAAAAAATTAGATACATCCGTAAATTTTATCAATTTAAATAACCATAGGAAAGATAAAAAAAAGTTACGGAGTTAGTAAAAATACGGGTTTGTATCTTACGTATTTGATGATGAGCAAATTAACTGGTTATATTATTAGAACTATTTATTATCTTCAAATTAAAAGTGTTTCGCATTGAATGATTAAATAAAAAATATAATTCGTAACTGTCAACTTCGACTATGACCCCGACACACAACTGTATACAATCAGATCATTCTATTTAGTTACTAGAACAATTAGTAGAATTTACCTATCAATATGATAAATATCTTTAAGTTATTTTTCTCCGGCTTTTCCGACTCCGACTCCGGAAAAACACCCAACTCCACGACTGCCGATTTCACAACCCTGATTATAACTCGATAAACCAATATATGTAATTCCGAATTTATTTAATTCTAAAAGAAAAACTGACGTGTACGATCTAAAAAGTAAAATCATTCGCTTTTTTAAAGCTGCATGTGTAATATGCAACAAATTAAGCCTACCCCTATTATTGGCGTCGCCTCCTTCCCCGATTGATGGTTTGCTATTACTACCCCACTCCAGCATCCCTGAATGACTGTTTTCAATAACAATGCCTTAATCACATTGTAAAGCGATACGTCTGCACTCTAATTCGATGGGTGAAGCATATTTCGAGAGATTATAAATATGTGCGGTGCGAAGGTCTGGTGGTGCAGTTTTTAATTGAACCTGCAACGCGACAGGTCGCGGGCTAAACTTTGATAGCAGGTGTCAAGTCATCATCATTTCGTATCGAAGATCATTACTAAAAAATAAAAATCGTGAACTTAGAAAAAATTATGTTGTCCAGCATGGTCGAGCAGAAGTTTTTAGTCACCAATCTGGTTAAAAAAGAAGTATCAAGGAGTCCGATCCTTAAAAATATGTTCAAGAGTAGATGTCGCGTAGTCGCTTGTGAAGAAATACGCGAAGGAACCCGTTCATCGTCGTTTGGTATTTCCGACATCGTGACAATGCGCCGTAATATTGAGGATGAAAAAGATGTGAGTAAAAAGTGTTTATATTATTATTTGTTGATATTACATAACTCATTTAGAGACTTCGCAAATTTGAAATATTTCGTAACGGTTTCATTTATCAATATTTTGTGTTCACGTGCCACAGTGTTATTATAATATATTGTAGTAATACTGGGTATATTAAATAATTAAGTTTTTTTTTTTTTTAGTTATCCCTAAACTCTAATTATATAACTAGGTACATATTTCTCGCGATAGGAAAAATAAATTCAAAACTCTTATATTTGCCAATTTTAAAGGTTAGGTTGAAATGTAAAAAGTTATGATGAATTTTTGATTTTATAATTTACTATTGTATTACGATTATGCATGAACTGTTAAAATTATTATTTATACGCATTCAGTGTAGTATAAAATAAGTGCTCTGCGCCAGGACAGGCAGTTCAGCGGTCGGTTTTTTTGGCATTCATACCAAGGTATATATTTTTATTTCGAAAAACGGTATAATAAGGGTTTCTTTTTCCGTAGTGAAAATAAAACACTGCATGCGATGCTTGCAAATTATATTTAATACAATAATGATATAAAGCCTTCGTATACACCTAAGGCCTCCAATCCCGGGATCCTGGATCTTGAAATAACGAAATCCCGTCCAATGTTGTGATTCCGAAATTCTGGGATTGTGATAGTGCTAATCCCGGGATTTCAGGATTGAGGATAAGAAGTAAAAGTGAGGCAACCAGGCAAAATTTTAGGAACGAGCCAGCGACTTAAAAAAACGGTCCATTTTTTTTTCGTTTTCCGAATTCCGTAAAATCCTAGATTTTTGAAATCGGGTACTGACAAAAATCTTTTTGAAATCTGCGAAAGAGCTAAAAAGTGTCCCACACTCTTTCATTTTAGGATATCCGTAAATTCCCAGGATTTCAAGACAGGCTAACAAAACTTTTTAAAATCTGCCAGCGACCTACAATCTCTCAATCCCGAATCCCGAATTTATCCACAATTTTTCGGTGAATGATCCAGGGATTGGAAAAATTGTGAATCCCGAAATATCGGGATTACAAAAATGTATGGGATGCTCTATATACCACACGACAAAAAAAATATAGGAGACAAAAATACTCTATGTATTGTAATTCACTATTTAAAAAAATATTTCTTTTTAGCTAAAGATATTTTTTTGGATATAGGCTATTGCATTTATAAAAATAGCAAAAAGGTGGTTTACGATCAATTGCCTTTTTTGGACAATATTTTTACATTGGAAAATGTAATTATACATAGGGCCTCCAAATATCCGCCTAAATGGTAAATCCAGTACTCGGACATTTTTTCAAAAGTTAACGGGGTACCCGGGGTTCGGTTCCGGGCATTATTTGTCAACTGTTCTGACCGAAATGTATGAAAAAGTTAAATATACCAAGTAAATATTTTAAATTGTAACATAATAATAGTTACCAATTTTAACTCAACAGTGTCTCAACTCAATTACAATAGTGATTTAATTACTGATTTAACAGATGCATACAATTTGATTAACTCGAAATATTCATGTACACACATATCGCATAAATAAACACGGAATGACTGTCCTGATAGATATACAAAAACAATATTATGCGATGATTTACAATACATAAGAGCATAAACATTTTATATTAAAAATTAAATTATTTATTTAAAAGGTTTTATTTTCTCTTAAAGGTAATATTAAAAAAATATCAATAGGTATTTTGCAAAATAGAAGAATATTCGGAAAATACGGAGAAATTAAATATTATATTAAAATGACCGGGGGGGGGGTACCCGCTAAAAATAACACGGTTTTCGGTTCTAACCAAGTAAGAAGCCCTAGTTATACATATGTATATTCAATAATTGGTGGAACCGTAAAATATAATTAAATTTGAAATATTTTCTTTTAGAATGTCTCAGTTGAATAAGATATCCCTTCACTATCTAGTCGCGAACAAAAAACTCACCTAAAGCCAGTGTTGGCATAAACTTCCATACACGTTTTGTTTTTCTTCATCCACATTTAAATTTTACAACTTTATGCTGCTTCTTCTGGTTTCTGGGTGGTTGGTATAACGCCTTTTTGGTATTATGAATAGGATATTATTTTCCACTATGAGAATATAATGCTTCTAACCAGTGGCGGCTTACCAGTGGTGTAGGAAGGGTTCCTGCCGCCCGGGCGGTCCTTGAATTTGCCGCCCCCAATATGTCATCTAGTGTTGTATTTAAATAACTTTTTAACTATGAACTAGGAGTTTTAACTACAGTTGACTTATTTTTTTAATGTATAAATATAATTTCTCGAAAAATATTCTATTTGTTTTTGAAAATGCAGTCTCCAAAAATGTGCCGCCCGGGGCGGTTCGCCCCTACGCACCGCACCCTCTTTGCTACGCCATATGTTCACGAGGCGAGCGCTTAGGGCCTCCAATCCTAGGGGCTTTAAAATAACATATATTCTATAAAAGCCATATATTTTAAATTCAGTTTTAGTAATTCAAAAAACAGGGCCTTCTAATTGCTTAACCCGTCACTGTTTCTAACAAATTTCACGTAGGTAACGTGATAAGTGGTTAAAATATATTTTTGTGATGCGAGATTTTGATTTTTTTTTGTAAAGCTGAATGTATAAAAAAATATTTTTTGTAAAAGTTGTGGGATGCGAGGCATTGTTATATTATGAGCAAAATAGTTCTTGGAGGGGCCTTAATAACTTTTTTCTGGCACCCAGTGAAACCTATAGCAAGTATGTTTGCACCCAGATCATAAAAAAAATGTCAAGTCCTCGGTGTCATTGAGATACAAATATTAACATCCTTATATTTTAAAACATGTTTTTCTGATTTAGCCATGTTTCTGTTAAGGTAATTAGCGTTCAGTGGTTTACAAAGTTTTTCAGAAGTATTATTTATAGCATTATAACTGATAATAACTTTTACCTACAGATATTCATTGGAGTTGGCGAGAAAGGATTGATGGAAACAGTACCGAAGAAGCATGAATTTCCAGAATCACCTTTTTACTGGCAAGGCTTTCTCAACTTGGCGCCGGATATCCACAGTTCCAATGTTCACATGGAAGTGTTGGGTAAACATGATGGTTTAAATACTCTTCGTCCAGTATCATTCAATTTACAAACTACAAAAAGTGTTCAGCTTGGAGGAGAACTCCTTCTGTGGTTTTCAGAAGAGATTCTGGCGACAATTGATATGCCTTTTCTTACACCCAAGAACATTACTGGTAAGTTTTATAAAATTATGGATTCAAGAGCACATTTATTAAATTAAACAAACTAGAAATGTAATTCTCGGCATATCAATACCTGAGTACCTACCAAATATTTGATTCTCATCTAATAGTGCAATTCTGTCGAGGACTAAAAAGGTCAACAGTATTGTATATAAAATATGTTAGATCGAAAAATGATTTATCAAGCTATCTTGGAGCCAATGGATAATTATTGTATGGACAAAATAATTTATTTTGTGAAACCTGGCTTTTATTTGTGTAATATTTATAATTTTGATATTATTTTTATATGGTGGATAAGCACTAAATATCATTTTAAAATTTTTTATGAAAAATAATTCGATAACTCTCATAATTTTATTTATTGATTTGACATTTACTTGGTAGAACTCCATTTTAATAGGGTAAAATATCAAGATTGTTCTGACGATGGCGAAAGCCGAAATAGCTATCAACCTTTAACTTTTTAAAAAACTGTAGAACTGAAATACCTTTATATTTTACCCTATTATTCTCATAATTTTGTTTTTGGTTAATTGTATTTTCAGCTCCTCATATACTTTTCTAGTGTCATTTAATTTAATTTGATAATAATAAATCAATTATTTTTAGGCCACAAAAAATACAGATGTCATATTTGCGAGGAAAACTTTGAGTACCCAAATCCACTTAAAGTGCATTTGCTATTATCCTGCGGAAGAGAGTCAATGTCGAAATTATGGAACAAAATAGAGCGAAGCATCTGCAACCAATATGTGCCATTAAATTTGCAAGCATACCCTAGCCCAAGATCCATAGACCAGTTTTCTAATAGTTTAGAAAGACCGAGCAGTGTTAGTATTCCTCCAATAATTGCAAAAGCAATTGTTTCTACATCTCCGAGGTGCATTTCGGAACCCCCAATTTCAGCATTCTTGCCATATAGAAAACAAAAATTAACTGCCCACAGTTCCATCGAGAAAGAACAAAAACGTCAAAAAGAGATAGAAGCATGTCAGCTTTCAATTCAGCCATTAAATTTAACTATCGGAAACCAATCGGCAATTACAGAACCTCTCACAGGAACGCCCAATTCTCAACCTTGGATGAACAATATTTTGGAACTGAGATTATCGCGATCTTTAGAAGAACTTTCGGGAAATTATGCCGCTGATGTGGAACTATTCGCAAGCAACTGGGGAAAAATGAAACAAGGACACCTCTGTGTTTACTGCGGGAAAGTGTATTCAAGAAAATATGGACTGAAAATTCACATAAGAACTCATACTGGATACAAGCCACTGAAATGCAAATATTGCATGAGACCTTTTGGGGATCCCAGTAATCTGAACAAACATGTGAGACTACACGCCAGCGGATTAACGCCGTACATGTGCCGACTTTGTGGCAAAGTTCTTGTGCGGAGAAGAGATTTGGAGAGGCATTTAAAATCCCAGCATGGCAAAGAAGATTTAGATACAGAAAAAACATGACTGTATGAGAAATTTATTATAAAATAGCATTAATTGAAAATTGAATTCCACGTGTGACACACATTTCTCCTGTTCAGACTTTTCAAGCCATTAATATACTTATCAGTACCGTCACTGTTTGTATGTAATCCTCATCGCTAACGATTCGAGTCGAGTGATTAACTTCGGTGGCTTTGATTGCAGTGCTTATCAGATCAACAGAACCATGTACATTTGAGTATTGAAAAACGTCCAAACTTCGAAGCTCAAAATCTCCATTCTGCAAATTTGCAGTTGGTATCATTTTGCTTAACTCAACCCAATATCATTTTAATCATAAGAACGGAACTTAATGCTTTTTTTTCGATAATCAAAATGTATACAACTTCTTTCAAAATGGTGTAAACTGTAAATGTTAAATTACTATCTAAATGTAGCTTTCAGGTTTGCAAAAAGGGTTTGTAAAAATGGTGATCAGGAAAAAAACTCACACTTAAGTATTTCCAAAAACAACTAATTAAAATAACATCAGTGTAAGTAAATAAAACACCAAGTTATATTAGTCAGGGGGCGCTTTAAGGTTGTGTAAATTTCATATTTTGATTTTGATCCAAAATCATCGAAACATGTTTTTTGCTTCCTATAAAATTTGTTACATTTGACTTTCAACAGTACAAATGTTAAAATTGAGTATTTAAATTTTAAAAATCTATTAGCATATATATAGCAATTGTTTGCAAAATATATAACTTCTCCAGACAAAACTCTATAATGGCACCATGAAACTTTTTGCTATTTGCTGGATCCTTTTGCCACATTGAAGTTAATTGTATTAATGTACATTGGCGGAAAATACTTGAATATTGTAGATAGGCCATTTTGCCGTGTGAACACCAATGGAATAAAGTGCTTGAATAAGAAATGACTAGCAGTAGAGAATTATGGTTTATCTATGTATCAAATACTGTATATTTTAATACATAGTTTTATTATTTTTACGAAGAATATAATATAATGAATTAACTGACAGATGTTTTAATTTGGTGAACACAAATGACAACTCTGCGCAAGAAGTGAATTTGATTAATAACATATTCATCATAGCCAGGATTTTTTTAATGTTTACAAATGTCAGGCCTTTCATGTCTTTGGTACTATTGAGTGACCTTAAGTCATGTCCTGGGGTCACATCATATTTTTTTTGGTGTTATCCATAGTCTATTTGTATGATTAATCAACTTGTTAATGAATTCACCTTTTACATTTTAATGCACTGATACTGATGCTAGTCAGTTACTGTGAGGATGGATGTAGTAAATATAAAGTACATTTAAAAATAAAAGAATGATTTGAGGTTTTGAAATTTTTCTTTATTGAAATACGTTAATAAATTTAGGCAGTGCTCTTAGCAGCCAACCTCTTGTCTCTTTCTTCAGCAACAGACAGTTTGACTCCCTTTCCTCTGGGGAGAGACACGTACGGCTTCTTCCTCTTACCGATGATGAACACGTTGTTCAATCTGGTGGCGAAGATGTGATCCTGCGAGTCCTTAACGTGGACAATGTCGAAAGATCCTGGATGTCTTTCACGGGACACGATGGTACCCACACGCCCTAAATTGCGTCCTCCGGTGATCATGCACAAGTTTCCTGAAAAATAATAGTTTTTAAATCAATTATTACGAAACGTCAAATATGATTATGTTAGATCAGTAAGAAACCGATTATGGCATTATTCAAACAATTTTAAAAATGTTGTTGATTTAAGATTCAAACTAAGTCAAAACATAAACCTCCTATTAAACTAAAGACATTAATGTCCTATACAGAAAAAGAGAATGCATATGAAGTAAATCAACAGTGATTTAAAACAAAGAAAAACTTGGAGTTACAATTAATATTATTAATATAAACCGATAACACTAACAAAAACAATTATTCACACTGAATTACTGGTAGTAGAGCTTAGGGGGTCCATGTCCATATTTGAATAAAGTGCTGGTGAATACAATAATTATACATTTTATAATTTTCCAAAAGTAGCTGATACTGTGTAAAAATGTTCTTCAATATAATAAATCAATGTACTTGATTTTATCTAGATTTGGACATGTTTTGTTTTTGGTGACACTCACTGCTCATAAATAAACTAAGAATAAAAGTTCACACATTATCAATGTTAAAGTTTATTAATTTTAGCTCAAATGATCGGTAATAATACAATGAACACATTCACTGCTCATCAACACTAGAATAAATAGGATCGAGGACCGGTGGGATACAAAGTGACCCCAGACAGATTTGTGTAATATTATCATTGCAATTAATTGAGGTATCATTGTAGAATACAATAAATATCGACTAGATATTATTGGTATTTAGCGAATGGTTGAAATAAGAACTTTGTTATGCGAATATGCACACATAGGTACCCCGAAGGTTAAAATCAACATCGTTGCTGTGTTAAGACATTTTTGTATCTTATGCGCCCGAAATAATTAACATGTAAAAATTTCATGGTAATCTTGACCTGAGAGGTTGGGTTAGTTTTTTTTTGTGGATTTCAAACAGTGCTACCGTTATTGTTTGATTAACAGCTTAACGACCACACGTTTTTTTTATAGAATTTCACTTGGCGGCCAAGCAATTTTGCGAAAAATTGTAATTTTACTAAATTCACTATAATTTATAAACCAATTGAGATATCTGTACCAAATTTAATTTTCTAGCTTCCACACTTTTTAATAGAATGTAATGTACGACGTAGGACGCATATATGCGTCCGCCGGCCAGCAACCATTGGTTTTCAAAGACTTAAATACGCGTCCAGCGGGCGTTAAGCTGTTAAGATTATAGTGAAGAATGGCTGCACCAGGGAAAACCAAATTTCACTACAACTTCATGAAACAGGGTCTGATCATCAAATGGTTAAAACTGCTAGAAAGCACTCGACTGCCCGCTTAGTTTGGCGCAAGATTTTCAAGTCACATCAAAATGAGTGTATAGTAGAGCACTTGACAATTTGAAATGAAGATTTTTTTATTGGCTAGCGAACGTAGAAAATACCATTGTGGACCATGTACAGGTTTAGCAATCAACGTATCAAAAGCTGTCACAATTTTATTTTTATCTACTATACTAGATTCTTAAGTGTGTTGATATAAATTGATGGAAGGTCCAGAGCACTTTCTTGATGACTTGCAGGCTGTAAAATAAATATTTTTAAATTAAGCGAGGTAAAGATGATTAACCAACCTGAGTCAAATTTGATAAAATCGATAATCTTAGTTGTGGCGATATCTAGACGGATTGTGTCATTCACCTTGATGAGAGGATCAGGGTAACGGATTGTTCTGCCGTCATGTGTGGTTAGGTATGGGACATTCTTTGGTCCCATGCAGACTTTCTTAACTTTGCAAAGCTTGTACTGGAAAATAAAAGATAAATGTTAAATTAGTAAAAACACAATATTCCTTTGTACTTCATTCCAATTTATTTAATGTCAGGACCGGTTTCGCTCATTACGAGCATCGTCAAACATGAACATGGATTAAGTAGTTCTTGAAATTATATACAACCACAAAAATAAAACTTCACTTTATCAATGAAGTGTAGATGGCATTCTAGATTAATTGTAAAATAACCATATTTATACAAATTGAAATATTCTTACTTTGGCCTCCTCGGGAGTGATACGGTGAACAGTGAAACGTCCCTTAACATCGTAGATGAGACGGAAGAGTTCTCCGGTCTTCTCAATGCTAACAACATCTGAAATAAAATATTTAGTCAGCACAGTTTTTACAAAAGTAGTATTTACAAAAGAATTCAAATAAGGCAAATGACTCATAGACCATGTCAACAGAAGCCCTCAACTCTTCTACTCTTAGACCAACAATCAATTGTTTTTATAGTGACACATAAATAAAGCCATATTTATACATACATGCTTCAAAAATAATATGTATATTTTTGCCCACTACGACAAGGAACGCGTCAATCACTTCACTTCTAATGAAGATTATCCACCCAGTTCATCTAGACTCAAATCAAGTAAATGTTAATTTTCCCCAAGAACACGCAATAAAGCAGTATATTTTGTTACATATACAAAAAAAAGCTATTTGCACTGCCTGTACGCATACTACAAGAAAATTCTTATGTGAGAATTGTGAAACACCTTCCTAATAATTCCTTTTGCATGTATGAAGATAATAAAACATTACATATTTCATTTACAATCATTGTTTTTTCTACTTTAAAGTGTAATTATTGAAACTATATCTAATTAACCATTAAGCTGACTATTGACTTCACAAAAGCAGTGTTACTTAAGCATTTAATTTAACATATATCTTTCAAATTTATAACTATTTTCTACCAATGCAAACAACTTTTTATTTACCATTACACTGTTGTTACATTTGAGAATTTGCACAATTATGTACAAATTTCATTAGTGAAAACTTAAATTAATTGGTACGCTTTATATTCGACTTTTCCTCTAAGCAGCATGCGCGACCTGTCATAGTTGATAACTAGGGGTGTGATAGGAATAAATTAGTAAATAAAATAATCAATTTGGCACAATTACTAACCCATGAATCCAGCAGGGTAGTTGGGGTCAGTTCTGACTTTGCCGTCAACCTTGATCAACCTTTGCTTGACAATCTTGGTAACTTCGCAGTTTGTAAGGGCGTACTTCAAACGGTTGCGCAGGAAGACAACGAGGGGGAGAGACTCGCGCAACTTGTGCGGGCCGGTGGATGGACGTGGTGCGAACACGCCTCCCAACTTGTCCAACATCCATGCCTTGGGGGCGGCTAAGCGCTTCAAATGTTTTTTGGGTCCACGAGCCTGAAAATATGTTCAATTAGCCAAACTGTGCTATTTAAAGGTGGCGAAGTAAGAATAAATCCTTTCATTACCGGCAATCAATTAATATATGGCGCGTAGTCGGTGAACAATATAACGTCTGTCAAGTGATTAAGAGGTTATGAAATAAAATGTCAATTGCGTATATAAAGAGAAATAAGTATGAATATTATTATTGAATGTTAGAATAGGAGTACTCTAATATCGCTACATTTTAAAAGAAATAAATGTGTACTCATTTGTCGCACAAGTTATGACAAAAGTAATCGCTAACCTAAAAGTATAACATTGTAAAATACATATCACATAATTAGTGAGCTTATATTGCGTCGGCACACATACCCCTGCTTACTGGGTAAATTACGATTGGATGAAAAACAAAATCTAGATACAATATTATAAATTGTATCTCCAAAATATTACGTTCACTGATTTCACTGGCGGCTACGATAGTAGCATGCTGTCAAAATAATCATTTAGCCGAGCCGGGTACTAAAATATGCAGCCATCGATGATTGCTACACCATGAAATAAATTACCAACGTTTTTGTATACTTAAAACTATCACCAAAACACGGATTAGTCTAGATTTAAAAAATTTGACAACCCGTAACTCACCATCTTGTAGGCGCACACGGGAAAGAGAGTTTAAAAACGGAAACTGTCAGATGTATACAAAATTAATATTGCCAGTATTCAAAAGAACCATAGTTTGCTACAAAATTTTGATGAGCATTATTTATTTTTTATTTTTGATCACACGATAATTTTTAATTAGTAGATAGTTGTAAAAAAAGTATCCAAGATAAAATTCAACTCTTCCGATGAAAATAAATACGGAGAGCACTTTTTTCATAAACTTTTTGTACTTTTTTCAGAAAATAACTTTATATAATCAATTTACTAATAAGTATAAATAAATTCATATTCACATATCAATTCATATTACGAACATTAAATAATATTTAAGATTATTAGAGCGTACATTTTTTAGAAAATTATGTTATGTTATGGCAACAGCATGCTCACTGTTTTCTGAGCGCAATGTTTGAACTGAAAATACTTCAACAGAGATACATACAAAAATTATAGAAGGATTATAATTTTAATGGCTAAAAAATGTTATTCATGAAGTAAACCTAACTAAGCTAAAGCTCACTTTTGAAAGCGATGAGAGACATTCGTTGATGGGTGGCAAGAAAACAATGTTTTGACTAGTTGACTTTTACTATTTATTATTTAAATCAATTGAGTTTAAACACAACATGAAATAAAATTGCATTGTTTTATTTCGGAATTTTTTAGGGAGAAAGAGAGACGTAGGTCGTACGGCATATTTGCCCTATGTTTATATAAAATTTAAGATAGTTGATAATAGAACTGGAAACAATATTTTATGCTGTAGCTGACAGATATTCAATGTTCACTCTAATTTTCATGCGTGCGCAGCCCCAGAGCAGTTTAAAAACCCCTGTTCACACATTTTAACCTAGTGTGATGTACGGTGCAAACTATAAAAAAATATTTTGAAAGAAATATTTATACCTACTCAATCTAGTTGAAATAAATAACTATTATATAAAAAATGTGTTTTATTTTAATTGTAATAATTGTATTTCACATAGATAATTATTCTCTCTCAACTTGTTGAAACATGTGTTTAGGGTTGTGAATATTAACTCTCGCGGCTCGGAGACTAGAAAAATCCTTCTCTGCCGATGGGGGTCGCTTAGGGACCCCAGTGGGTTCCTCATTATTAGCCTTATTCTTATGAATTTCAAAAAAAATAGTCTAAGGGCTTTAAAATATCTCTCTGCATCATTCCTCATACATTTTTTTTATAAAAATCCGTGGTTTTTTAATAAATAATCATATTTGAAGTTGTGCGTAAAAAAAAGTCATTCCAGTACAAATATTAATTTGCAACTGACGCGTTTAGCGGCGTTCAGCCCAGTTATCTTACGAACGATCGCTGATAAGCGGGCGCTTATCTCGTTATCGCATTATCGTATTTATATAAACTACAAAAGGTCCAAAAAACTATGATATAAGAATACCTTAATTATAAACATTGTATCACCCATATTAAAATAGATATTTAAGAATATGTGGGTATTGGGGTCGCATTTCTTGAGCTTAGAACCGGAAAAGTTAAAGTAATAATTTGAAGTATTTGTGCAAACAAGATCCAATCCACGCACACATGTGCCTTTCTGAAATAATTTAGTATTTAAGAAAAGATTGATTAAAAAAATATGTGCCAAAATTTGTCAATGGTATCTCATTTTATGGAAACATGGAAAGAAGGTTGCTTAAATTTAGTTATCATTGAAAAAATTAAAAAGTGCAATGGAACTCTTTTTATGTGATTTCAAGATTATGCAGATATTTCAAAAGCAAATTTAAAAAAATATATTTTTGGAACCACACATACATAATCTATAATTATGTAATTAAAAGTGCGTTGTTCACATACCTTTCGTGTGAAGTTCAGTGTCCCCTTCGATTTATTATAAGGTGACATTAATACTTGCGGTCAGTTTTTTTGTCACATGTCATGTGTGCGGCAGGCAAGTGTAAGTGGCTTTGTATTGTGAAAATGTGGGCCGTTAACAATAGAATGTGCAGCAGATATTGCTTCTTTTCCTTAAGACAGTGATTTTGACAGGGAAAATTTTACACAATACATAGTACAAGACTTGTTAAATACAAATTCAAAGTGTAGACAAACTAATTTAGTTTTCCTACACTTTGGTATACATATGTAATTGAGTTTTGATCATTCTGTCGATTGGATTTGGTTGTAGAAATACCTTTAATTATGTTGACTTGAAATTTATAATTCATGAAAAATATCTAGAAATAGAAAAATAAAACTGGTTGCTTCGATACATTATTATGTACTTCCAAAGAGACGAAGATTTTAAAGAACGTTTTGTATTTTTTTATTTTCTTTAATCAATTGTGTTTAAATATTCTTTAAATAAAACAATAATTTGAATTTAAATGAAAAATAAAAAATAAATTCTTTTTTTGAATCTAAAACTATAAATTAGGCAGTTTGATTAATTGTTATAGATAATGTTTCATTGATGTATTTAATGGAATTACATAATGGGCTTAGATTATTACTGGATTTTATCCTTGAAAGATGATAGTACACCCACAGAAATAAATAATGCTTATAGAACATTAGCAATAGGTGTGCTAAATTGTGAAAAAGAAAGCATTACAGATTCAAAACAAGTGCTGGTTGCTGAAGCGTTTGATGTACTCTCTTCTCCATTAACCCGTGCCATCTATGATCGAGTAGGAGAAGAAGGTCTCAAAGCAGGATTATTGGGACCTCCTTATATATTTCACGGAGACCCATTGAAGACAGCTGAGACCTTTTTTGGTTCGTTAAGCAACTTCACTGAAATATCAACATATTTCAAGAATTCTTTACCATTATTAAATTGCCCCTTTGGACAAAGAATCAAAGAAAAATCTCGTCCAATAACTTATGATCTGATGCTCACATTAGAAGAGGTATTCTTTGGTGGAGTTAAAATTATACGAATACAAAGGCTTGACTATGGTGAAGCAACTAATGATATACGTCTTTGTGAAAAGCCATTGAATGTTCCAATTATTCGTGGAATCAAGGTAAATACTCGAATCATATTTAAAGAACAAGGAGATAAAACGCCGACAAATATACCAGCAGATATTGTTGTGATAGTAAAGCAGCGTGATCACCATACTTTTCATCGCTCCGGTAGTAATTTGGTATTAGAGAAGCAAGTACTGCTGCAAGATGCACTATCTGGCACTATTTTGAAAGTGAAGACCCTAGATTCTCGTTTGATACATCTTCAAATGGCTGCAGGAATGGGCCCACTCATAACAAAAGTTGTTGAAGGCGAAGGCTTGCCTATACCAGGATCCAAACATTCCAGAGGGGATTTGATTGTTCGTGTTAATGTGGTTTTACCATCTAATTTATCTCCCACTGTAAGGAATCAATTGAAAAATGTGCTGAAGGAGCCATTGAATTAAGTTACTCACGATGAAAATAAAATTGCTTATGATCAACACATAAAATCATTTTTTTACTGCTTTCCTTGTTTTTATTAATCTGTTAGAAATGACAGCCCTTGAGAAAACAACTAGCGACAGTTGTGAAATGAATTTGATTGTTGCCTGTCATAACACTTATGTTCCTACAATCATATTATTTTCTACATAAAACTAAAATGACTACAACAATAGTTACTGGTATTCTACAAGCTAGATTATATTTATCCACCAAGCCAATCTCTAGCATGAAGTATTATATATGGACTACCGATGGAGTGTTTTAACAACAGGCATTTAATGAGAACTGGTTTTGAGATGGTCACTCAGTCTTTTTTAAGCAAGTTAATGATGAAAAGACAAAGTTTGAATAATATTGGCTGTTTGATTAAAATAGGTAGATCAATACCTTACTAGGGTGAGTGCAACATTGAATTTGATGAAAATAAACTATTAGCATCAAATAATTAAAAATAACAGAGCAAAGATATGATTTTTTAAATATGGTAAACATTTTGGTTATTCTATGTGTTAAATGTAGCTATTTTGTTCAAATTCGGAGTGGGGAGCTATGTTTACCTATTACCTTTGCCACACTTATGGAATTGCTCCTGTTTGTATATCAATCTTACAATACATTGTTTTCATAGGTTGAAAGCAGTTGGATAGATAAACATTATGGATTCAAGCTCATATACATTGTAATGTTATGATAGTATAAAAATATCTTTTGGGGACTCAAGCCCTTGATTAGGTAATACATTTTAGGAAGGTAATATATAATTGAAAAAAAAATATATATATTTATATATAATTGACTACAGTGGACCCCGATCTACCACTCTTGAATTATTCGGTTTCCAGCATGGATTGTTTATTTTCCCGGCCAAACACTCACAAGAACAATGTTAAATAATCCCGCATTAATCGTTCCCCAATTATGGTCCCGTCACAAATATTATGCTGATTGACCGTTTACCTATGATAAATATTAAGAATCTTTGAAATTTGGACAGTGGAACTCCAATCTTACATTCTCGCATTCTTCATCTTCCCATTTGGATTGTTTATTTTTAATAGTCTTGGCTAAACCCCATAATAACAATTTTAAGTAATCTCGCGTAAATTGCTCTGCGATTTACTGATTTTCTCGATCTATCATCAAAATATTATCGTCTCGTCACAAATATTATTCTGATTGACCGTTTTTGTTGAATATTTTTTCTTTGCTCGTAAATATTTAGTCTTGTTTCGCGAATTTTTCTAACTTGTAAGTAAAATGTTTAATGAAGAAAACTAGAACTCTAGCTGAGAAACTGAAATCAATTCTATACGTTGAACAAAGTCTAGGATAAAAACAAGATGACACAGCAAAAAGAGTTAATTTAGAAAAGTATGCAAGTTTGAAGAGTTTCTGTTAAAATTTATGAGCCAAACTGCAAATAAGCAACTTAGTTTATAATAAGTAATTTAAATATATATATTCTGTAATAAAAAAGTGTGAATAATAAATAGGTTTTTGTTTAATTAAATATTTATTTTGGTATTATTTGTTTATAACGGTCCATTAGAAAATGTAGAATCGGGGTTTCACTGGATTGATAATTATTTTTTTTACTTTTCATACAAAATAAATTGTTTTGTTGTATTTTAGAATGCTCCCTTAATTTAATGAGAGTAGTAACAATCTCACCATTGTTTAGGAAAATTAATTTACAGTAAGTACACCTATTTAAAAGTTAAGAAATTTTAAAAGTTCATCGAGTTGAAAGATTTTCACTTTATATTAGCAATACAACTCATACATTCAGGAATTGTATGAAACTAAAAATTTATCATTTATGTAAAGCTTTCTATTTGTTTTTGCATAAGCTTTTACAACAAAAGATAACAAACTTGGTTAGTCTTCATTTCTTTTATAAAAAAGTTCACGCTAATATTAATAGATGTCTCTACAATAAATGTAAATATTTTTTTAACAATTCTCCATAAAATTTAACTAGGTAGTTAGATATTTACATACATATATTATAATGAATATCAAATGATAACTGAGAAAAAAATAATTTTAATGGTTAATCTTAACCCTTTTAAATCCAGCTTTTTTTTGGATGACTTGCTAAAACATCCGAGCAATTTTTGAGGTTTTTTTGGGTGTTTTACAAAAACTGTTGTTATTTGTTATACATTATTATTGTAAGTTATTTCACATATATTTACTGCAGAATATATCTTCAAACTATTGTCTATCAGTATAAACACTAAAAAGTCTTAATATTTGATATATATTTTTAAAATGAAATAAGCTAATAAACAACCGTTTCTACCGTTTTCTGCCGTCGGTTGCTTGGGTGACACATAATATCACAGGTTTGTTTTTCTGCTTGAAATAAAATTCCGCAACTAATTACCACTTGTCCAACTTCTTTGGTAGAAGATTATTAGGGTAAAAGCTTAATAAAACAGGTGTTAAAACAACTTGAGGGACACTAGAGTGGAACATGGTTTTCGCAGCGCGATCGCGCTGCTTGGATGTAAAAGGGTTAATTATAGGCGAAATGAAATGAAAAAGTCAACTGTGAAGTCGGAGTCGGAATCGTAGAGTCGCGGTGTTTTGTGTGGAGTCGAAGTCGTAAAAAGACATATTTTTTAATTTAATTTAAGTACACAAAGAAATGTATTAACCCGTAACTATCCTAAAAAATCACGTTCCCTACCATGATGGCATCTCAGTTTCACTGTTTATTGACAGTATTTAAACCTAAGTTAGAAGCTAAAAAATAATTTTAAAAATGTATATATGCTAGAATGCCTAAAATGATAAATACTTATTGACAATATTAAGAGAAATATTGAATGATTTAATGGCTCAATTATTTACGATTGCATTATGGGCATGGAGGTGTTAAAATAGATATGAAAAAAAATAACTAATTATTTTTTTAAATATAAAGATATATTTATTTTTCAAATCGGAGTCGGACCATTTGCAAATATCGGAATCGGAGTCACGGTTTTTTTTTCAATGAAAATGATAAAAAAACGTTGATAAATGATTGACCGTTTGGGGGTAGCGGGAAGTTACTCAAATAGTAGGATTATGAAAAAATACTTTTTTACAGATACAAATGAAAAATAAAATGAACCGGAACGCCCGATTATTTATTAAAGTTGTCGCGTTTTCCATCCCTTTTTTTGATAATTCACGAATCGAAACGGAATGTTTGTTACTTATATGAGACGGCTCGCTACTCACTACGAATTTCACGAGCCGGAGTGTCACTCTGGTGTACTCCAATTAGAGTTTTGGGGGTTAGCAATGCAATCACAATCTGTGATGGATAAAGAACTTTGGAGGCCCTTGGCAAAATCAAATTTGGTTGTTTGAATTGTTTGAGTTATTTTGTTTTTGTTTTTTGACTTATTAAAACTGAATTAAAAATATATGGACTTTATAAAAAATATATGCTATTTTGAGTCCCAAGCGCGCGTCTTGTGCTCATATGGGATAATCCGCCACTGATTACAATAACGCAACAGTTAAAAAGAAAATAGTTTGCATTTTTCATTAATATTCACGTAGAGATTCGATGAGAAGAGTAATAATTTGTTCATATGTATAGGATACGTCCGAACTTTTTTATGAGGACTAAATAGGTGCAATATTAAATATTTATAGTAGAAATATTATTTTGAGGACATTGATACTATATTCGAAGTAGAAAAAAAATCTTTACACACAAATTGCTTATTAATGTCGTAAATTATATACTCATTGTATATATAAAACATATTTAAGGTATTGAACGATCATTAAATCAAAGATTTTAAGGTTATATAACTGCATGTCATTAAAAAATTCAGAAAAATACAAAGATGAGTAATTGAGATTTTTTCATTTTAACTTCTCCAATACTTTTTTAAAAAATGAAATACAGGTCTGATCCCAATTTGGAGCACGTGTTTTCCTTATGGAGGTATCTCAAAAAAAAAATCAAGCAGTTTTCTTCGAGAACTGCTTGTTATTCAGTTGCTGAAATTATCTTTTTTCGAAGAGAGTAGGGATATAAAAGATAGGGTTAGACCAGGTGTGGGGAATCAAACAGATATTTATAAATCGATTGAAAAAAAATGCCGTTCGTACTGGGGCTCGGCCTCAAAAGACCCGTCACGCAGGCCAACGGAGATTTCTATATATTATACCTAATTATTATAGATTCGCTTTAATTCTGAATCCATAAATAAACTGGATAAGTATACCAATGTGATGTTACCTTTGAATATCAATATTGTCGTAATACTGAAATGAGCATGAGTAAGCTAACAAAAAGGCTAACTGGTGGAACCTCTACCTTTATGGTACGAGCTCTCTTCCAAAGATGAGGGTTTTAAGGGCGCTACGCCCCCCGCGGAGCACGGCAGCCCCCGTCGATAAAACAGGCAGTGATAAATGCGTATTTGTAGAACAGACCTGTGATTAATTGAGCCGCATTCCATAATTCAAGCATTTTGACCCTTTGTCTGTTGTCAGTGGTGTTGTATTAACTCTTCGCAGGAACTGGCCGCTTTTAGAGTACCCACATGATATAGATGGGTAGTGGGTACCTACTTATAACTGCATGCTTATAATGTAATATTTTCGTTAATTTATGACTAAAAAGACAGGGCCGCACCAAGAAAACTTATAATGTCTATGTGAACACGATAATTAATATTATTATATACATAGGTCGAGGAAAAACTGTCGTATCCAGTACTTATCAAGAGGAGTAGTATCGAAACTTTATACTAATACGCTTTCCTGTCAAAAAAATATTCTTCGCGCCTCCCCTGAGTTCCCACCCTTTATTTCATTTTTATAAAAAACATATATGTTATAATTGAAAAAAAATGAAAACACTACTTACAGAATAATAACAAGTTTTTTGTGCAGATAAATACTTATTTGTATATAAAATTGTTTTTACGATGGGTGTAGTTGTTAATTAGCACAAAATTAATCAAATTTTAGGAGAAATGAGAAGAGTGCCAATTCTACTTCTTTTTCTACTGCCAACCTGGCTCAATATTTGGTTGCCATTGAAGCCAGTGTCAGACCACAAAAGTTTATGCTAATTATACCATTTTTTTAATTTTCCAATTGTTGTCATCTCAAATTCATCATCTTGATTATCGACAAATTGATTTTGTACCCATTTAAACTTTGAGAAATCAAGATTTTAGATATCATTTAAATAGTGCATCAAACTATCCAAGTATTTATTTTATTTTTGTCAGTTTTATTTCCATAGCTTCAGTTTTAAATGCATTTCCAAGCAAACGTTAGGTCACGCCACTTTTTAAATTGTTTCACTCCGGTAAAAAGTTTTGATAGGAATTAATTGTAGACAAATGCCAAAACACGATGCTTACAATCTAACTATATAACAGTTTGTTTATTCATATATATTATATGATGAAAATTACATTACTGGGCGCTTCCCTTGGCTTATAGTCCACGTTTCCTATCGTTGATTTAGAGACGTCATCTGCCAACAGACTGTTAACACAATACACAATAGTCAAATTCGTACGAAAAAAGAGGAACGAAAAAAACACATACGGAAAAACTACATATTATGCAATTATTATTGATAGTAGAAAATTCTTTCTCATAAATAATTTTTTTAAATTAAGCTCATAAATAAATCGCAAAATTTTTTTCTGATAGCCTCTGTCTCTAAGAAATTTCAGATATTTTAATTCAAAAAAGTCAAATGTTGTAAGATTTCATAATGAAAATTCATAAAACCAAATACTTGTTGGAACCGACCAAAAACAAAATTATTTCGCCAGCTTATCGCCGCCATATTCAATCGGTAATTATTATATATCATCGGTCGTCATATTAGTGTAAGTAAACGTATGAATATAATTGGAAATGGGAATTGGAATAAAGACTGTACCTAAGCGATTGAAAAAAAATCTGTTCCTGTTTTATTAATATTAATTAAAAATTGTGTTCTATATTTATAGTTATATGAAAAAACTAGCATTCAATATTTACCATTTCGAGCATTCCTGGTTAAGATGTTTTCCATTTATGGCCCTGCTCAGCCTACATCCATCATCTATCAGCAATAAGTATGTCAGGAAAATGAGTGCACGCTTTGCAGGCTAAGCATAATTTCAATAGAAAGATAGAAATAAGAAAAAGTCTGCGTATTTCATTCAAAAGAAATTATATATTTTCTTTCCGAATTGTTGGTTGGAGCTAAAATATTATCTAGACTAAATTGAATATCCTAACCCAATTCATATTTACGTGTTGTAGATTTCATTCGGCCCTGGAGAACCCCGCTGTCAGCGCGATCATGTTAAACATCGATTCAACTTTTTTGCATCTAACCTCAGTTTATTTTTGGATGAATTGGTGTTAATATTTTTGTATTACCAGTAAAACCTTTCACACAATCATTTAGTTTGTATCTCAGTACAAAGCAAGCATTAAAAATATCACGATGAGTTGTAGTAATGTATACTGACTATTTTTCAATATGCCTATCTAATATTTTGCTGCAATGAATTGCTAAAGCTGTAGAAATGATTTTTTTTTATGTTTATCATGTTTATTTTTAATGAAATTAAGAACTTCGCCATGAACTGGATGGTAAGATTTCTCCGGTGAAGGTATCCGATCAACTGTTGGAGTGGTAGATTCAATTAAATCGTTTAGTCGAAGGGAAGAGTAACGCCAAAACTTGTGACAGTGATAGTTTAATTTCACTAAGAAAAAGAATGTCGCCTGCTGTGGCCTAGTCGGTTAGAGCTTTCTCAACTGATCACGCAGGTCTAGGTTCAATTCAAGGTAAGATCAATTCAAAGCTGTGATCGAAGACTCGGTGTTTGTGATGTCAACTCACATTATTTCCTCTCCCATCGTTCTGATCCTTTAATAACTGGGTGTAGCAATAGCGATTAGTTAACCACTAGTCCTGTTCTAGCCTTATTCTTCTTTCCTTACTACTCACATTGAAAAAAGTGAGGTTGAGCGACTGAGTAACAAATAGTTCTCGTAGAAAAAACTTCTGTTGAGATACCTCCATTAGGAGGGTATATGCTCCACATTGAGAGTGGACATGGATAAAAAAAAGAAAAAGAATATTATAATTAGAATAAAATATTGAAAACTAAAGGAAAGGTAAGTATTTTATTTATTTATTTTCATAATTGCCAAAAAATTACAAATTATGAATTTATTAGACAAAACAGAGACCTGTTTGTAACTTAATCGCTCAACCTCTCTTTTCCAAAGAGAGTAGTAGGAATATATTGATAAGGCTAAGACAGGACTAGTGATTAACTAATCGCTCTCGTTACGCCTAGTTCAATTGAAGGATCGGAATAGTGGAAGGACATTTTTAGACATCACAAACACCGATGCCTTCGAAAAGAAAATCGACAAATGGATAGAAAAAATGCTGTTTCGTTCTGGGACTCGAAAGGGGCAACTAAGTCTTGTTTCATGATAAAATTTAACCATCTACAGAAATTGCATTTATGTGCTGATTTGATCTAAGACGAATGATTTTCTTATCTTAACTCGATGGCTGCCACAGACGAGATATCTCGTAAAAAAATCGTGCTCAACACGCCAGAGACGAGTTATCTCGTCAATAATTATTTAATTAATAGTTGCAAATTATAGCCGGCGTGCTAGGTAATTACTATTAATTATCTATGTCAGCTAAAAGGTTAACAAAGGGCTCGCTAGACGTACCGAAATTTAGCAAGGGGCTCGCGCGAGCCCCCTCCAGCCCACCCCTGTTAATATCGTATAATAATATTGCAGGAGGTGATTTAATCTTGAACATATTGTATAGCCTAGATTGTACAAATCCGTTTTATTTGAAATAATTTCATTTGTCGATAATATCTTTCCAAGACAATAGTGACAACCGAAAGTTAAAAAAATAATGAAAAAATTGATGCAAGGCTGTAAAGAAACAGTGACAGATTTGAAAATGTATTAATTTGAATCGATTAATTTGGTCATTAGAATGGCTATCGCTGACATTTATAAATAACGAAGCGATTACAATGAAACGTTCGCCTGCAAAGCACGAGAAGAAAAAAATAAAACAAAAGAGAATCGGACGAAGGAAGAACTACCGCACGTGATGCTGGGAGTATGATAACACGTGTTTACAGGAATCGGGCATGGAGACATTAATTTTCTCCAGGTAAAAGATTACAGATTACGCGGTCCGGTCGTGGAGGAAGCCCGATATGCGATCTGAACACGGCTCTTAGTCCGCGAGTGACGTTAAAATTTGTCAAAGAGCGCGGCTTATCGCATTTCTTAAATTAAATCAACACCCCTGTTTTCGTCAATATTAATATAACATAATTTGAATAAAGGTCGGGCAGTAGTTGTTCTTTTATTCATGAGAATACGATACTCCAAATCGCCGAAGGTGTCAAAATGATGTTCAGTAGCACATTCAAAATTATTAATAATATTTTTCATTATTAATCTTATTGATAATATTTGCACGATTTTATTTGATAAGGAATATTATTGAAGAAACAATTATCAGATATATTTGTGATAGTTTTCAATGTATATGGTTGTGTGTATTCAAATAATTTTAAGTTTATATATGCCGAGAGAAAGATATTAAAAAAGGAAGTTAAAATTTGTGTTATGAAATCACACAAATACTTTTAAAATTATATATATCGACTGTGGAAACGAAAAAAGATGTAACCCAGACATACCAAATTTTACAGGAGGCCCAAATACCGGTTATGATGATTTTGGACTAGAGGCAAATTATGTAATATACTCAAACTTGAAGTGTAAAAAGACTTGTAAACTGGTGTTTAATTGACGTAAACTAATAATTATTTTATTAATTGTTTAAAAATAACCCTTTTTTAAGTCTACTTTAATGTTTGCAAATTTGACAGGTCCATCTTTTTTCAAACTTAAAAATTAAATTTAGGCACTAAGTTGGCATTTGCAGCGTACATCTTTTTGATAGAACGTGTATCAAGTTGTATAAATTGTAATTATCGAAAAAAAGCTGTTTTTTAAAAATTGTGGGTTACGTCTTTTTTCCTTTCCACAAAAATATGTAGATTAATAAAATACACAAACAAACCATCGGGTGACTGTCAGCTACTAGCTTTGGAAATTGAAATTGAAAATAACGAAATTGTTCTTATTTATTAATACAATTTGTGAAATATGTACGATTATTGTTTTTACATTAAACGTAATAATTGTCGATATTAAATAAAAACGTTCCTTATAGTTTTTTTTCACTCAAAAAATATCGTAAAGAAATAATTAAAATACATTCTTTTCAGAAAAAAAATCATTGACAGTGAAATAAAGTCATTTATTTAAAAACTTCTTTTGTAAATTTTGTTATAAACGATATCTATTAAAATGATAAATGGTAAACTTTTACCTGTAGTTAAAATAACAGCTACGCCCCGAAAAAGATACACAACAAAAAATAGATTGACGATCTAATTTATTAAGAAATGTTACTGAGATTTCCTTTATTTTTTTAAGAAAAAAATGTTGCAATTCTCCAATGTCGAATGCAGTTATAGTTGTTTTATACAATCCAACTTGAATCAAAGAATTTTGTACAAGGAACACACTTACAAAAGAAAAACATTATATTTCAAGTGCCTCGATTATGTCGAATGTACATATAATATAAAATATTTTTTGAGAATAATTGGTATCCAAAAAATAAGTAAATTCTGAGAAATTCACGAAGAGAAGTCGCTAGATTTTAAAAAATGCATTAAGTGACGACTTCTAAACGTCGAAAAATCGTAATCTTACAATATTTTTCTCTATACAGCAGTAACCGAAATCACGTGAACTGTTGGGAAGAGTCCGTAAGAAAACATCTAGTTCTCGGTCATTATGTTGTTTTAACTAATGTATGATTCTCATTTGTACAAATAACGCACGTATATTATATTCATTTACTTGATATAAAACAATTATAATTATTTGAACAATAGGAATATATAATTCAACAGCCCCTGAGAAACTAAACACATTTTCATACTACTATTTCCTATATATTGACATGATTAAGACGTAGAAAAAAAATGTGCTTAATCAGTTTCAGTTGCGACTGTGTTTTTTGTATCACTTGTTCAGTGGCATAACCGATTGGCTTATCTGTCGAATATAACATTTAAAGAGCCACAAGTGATCTGCTCGAACACATGAGATAATATATTTTCATTTCAAGCCAATTAAAATGTACTATTTTTTGTGTTATGCGTCGTGACGTGATATTCATCAATGGTAAAAAGGCTAAATGTTTCTGAGATATGATCATTTAAATGTTTTTAAATGATCTAATGCCGATAATAAAATATTTCTAAGGCTACGTAGGTCCAATTGTTACTGGTTATAGTAGAAACTGTAAGTTGTGTCATTGAAAATCCACTTTTCCGGATTATCTCCTGAAGATTTTTACTCGCGTAATGAGATCAGAAAGTAGTCTGATGAGCGCTCACATTATTCAATGTCACGTTCCTCGTTCCGATTGGCAGTTCCGGTTCAGAGCATCCGTCAAATCGGCTTCCGGATGATTCCGAGTCCAAGTGAGAAGGCGGCAAAGCAAATATGACACGCGGGGCGATTAAGCAGACGCCTGTCAAATTATTACGAGGGCGGCATTTTTCGCACTGCCACGTGTTTGTAAAAAACAAAATCATCACAATAAAATATGAAATTAAAAACCAGCCAGTTCCAAGTTAAGGGCTGTAGAATATAAAGTAAAGAAATGTGATTTTAAGTATTGTACTTTCTTCAGGATATTCATGTCATATAACTACACTATTCAAAATCATTAATTATTTCACCTACAATAGTTGAATTGAAATAAACATATTATTTCCATATATTTTTTACCAGCACTTCAAACCACAAATAATAAATAAATTGTCTTTTGAATTTGAATTGTTCAAGCGCACGGATGAACTTGAACTGACAGTTCATGTTCAAGCGAAACCCGGATCGTTAGTGACAAAACTTGTTTAAATGTACGTAATTTCAACGATTCAAATTTAATATTGAAATTCCACCAAGCATTTCAGTCGAAATCTTAAATTAAATAAATTGCCATCTATAAAAAAAAGCAAAATTGGAATATTCACTATATTCATTATTCTCAATATATTCATTATATTCATTGATCAAATACCAGAGTTTTCTTTGTAAAATTCAGTTAAAACAAAGTAAGAAAATCACTGTATTTAATTCCACAAGAATTATGTAATGTATTATAATAGTTAATAGCCATTTTGGCATATTACTACCTCCTGAATTTCTTTCTAACATTGTGATACTATTGATGGCGTTATCAAACACATTAAACAATCATGTGTAGCTAAATATTTTGTTACATTTTACCGCATTTAATGATTCTATGGATGGAAATTTACAGAACTAGTGATTAGTAAAAACCTAATGTCACGATAAGAAAAAAAAAATTAAAAATCTATGCGATAAGAAAAACTTGAAACAGTAATGCGGTACTATTCCCGCGTGCGTAAACTTATTTGCATAAAGTTTGAAATATTCAACACAATCACGTATTGAGTATACATATCATCCACCACAATCACATGTTTAGTATTTTAGACTGTCCAAAATAGAAGCGAAAATAGCACCGCTGTTCATATTAAAAAATGTATTTATTTTTTATAAAAGTAATAAAGTCTTGTTAAATTTAATCATTTATTTTTCATATCGTATTATTTTCGTCACTGAATAATAACCCTGCTCCATCTATGAGATATTGTGAGAAATGTGTCCATTGCATGCGGGCGGTCAAGTTAACAGGGTGGTCAAATTCAATACCTTCGATCGATAATGTTTTCCGACACGATGTACAATACATCACAGCCCTACAGACTCGTTGGCATTATATTTCGCATCATTTTTTCCACCCGCAAAATGTAAAATCGCCCTTTGAATAAATTTTATTTAAGTAAATCCATGAGGATTGGTTGAGCTTAAAGTAAATTGATCAACCGATCTTTTGGAGAGCGTAAAGTTAATTTAAGTGATTCGTAACACATTATTTAAGTAAGTATGCATATATTTGAAAGTCTTATCTAGAGTTGTTGTATTAAATAACGAAGCTGAACAAGTAAACTAGGTTGATTTTATATCGACTGTGTAAAGGAAAAAGGACGTAACCCACACATATCAAATTTTACAGGAGGCGCAAAAAACGTGTTTTGATGATTTTGGGCCATATGCAAATTATGAATTATACACAACCTTGAAGTGCACGGAGACTTCTAAACTGGTGTTTAATTGACATAATCTGATATTAATTACAGAAATTGTCTAAGAAGAACCTTTATTTCAGTCTTTTTCTTGGTTTATTTTTTTACAAGCTTATCTTTTTCAAACTTAAAAGCTAAATTTAGATACTAATTCGGCATTTGCAGCTTGAATCCTTTTGATAGAACGTGTATCAAGTTTGATACATTGTGATCGAATATCGAAAAAACCTGTTTTGAAAAAAATGTGGGTTACGTCATTTTTCCTTTCCACAGTCGATATGTTGAAATATAAATGGTAAAAAACAGTTTTTACAATGCCCTTACAATACCTCATTTTCTGTAAAAAATATGTTTATTATAAGTATTCTAAATAAATAATAAATTTAATAATATTACTTTTGATGGGTTTGGCGGTAAATAAGAAGAAATTATTTTTTAATATACAATCAAAATTGATAACATTGTTATTAAATTTGATGTTTTACTGATTGTGAGATGTATTTCATCTGTTTGAGAAGTAATTTCAGATTTGGTTTTCTATAATAAAGTTATTCATTTATAAAGGTAACATTGAAAATTCTAAAATAATTATTTGCTTTTTTAAATTGTTAAAATATAATTAAAAAACTTATCCTTTACTATTTGGAAAAAGTTAAATTTAAAAAATATTAATTATCAAGACAATTAATGTCCCTGGGCTTCTTTTTTCGATAAATCAAAGATGTCATCACAAGTGGGCATTGATGAGGGTTTGATTGACGTCTGTTTGAATTGAAAACATCAATAACTCAACACGGCAATTTTATTGTTATGCAGTTTTTCATTGTCATATTAACAGCCATTGAAACGAGTTGTCAATATTTTAATTTTAATTGGAGTGATATTATGCTTTATTGTTCTTGCAGAAGAGTGAGAAAAATATCACTAGACTAAATGATTGAATAATATTTTTTAAATATATTTCATTTTTTTTAAACCATGTCTGCTCCCAATGTGGAGCATATGGACTCCCAATGGAGTTTATCTCAACAGAAGTGTTTCTACGAGAACAGTTTGTTACTCAGTTGCGCAACCTCTCTTTTTCCAAAGATAGTAGGGATAGAAAGATAGAGCTAGGACAGGACTAGTGGTAAGCTAATCGCTCTCGATACGCCCCGTTAATAGGATAGGATAGGTGGGAGAGAATATTTCATTTTAAGGTTTGCAAAAAGTTTGGAAACTAAATTTGATATCGAGTCTTAAGAATATTTTAATATGTTAACAAATGTCAGTTCAAGTTCATCCGAGCACTTGAACGCCTGAAGATGCCGAAAGGCGAAACTCGGGTCGTTAGTGACAAAATTTGTGTGAATGTACATAATTTGAACGATTCAAATTTAAATGTACTTGAAATAGTTCCATTTTTATTCAATAACCCTCAATCGAACATTAAAATACCGAGAAGCAATAGATACTAAATAAAACGTTTATTTTTCAACATATTTCTATAGCGTGTTTTTGAGGTTAATGTTTTTTTCTTTTATAAATAAATTAAACACTATTTCTTTTCAGAATAACAAGAAATGTGATTACTGCTCTAATTTGTGGTAGGAAGGTTTCCTGACATCCCGTTGCATATATTATTACATTGCGTATCAGCTTAGTACCTACTTGAAGATGTCGCCCCAGGAAAAGATCATCCATTAAGATTGCATAATTTGTCGAAACAAAATCACACGGTAGTTTATTGCTGATATAACGGAAGCTTTATTTTTTAAACATTTGTCTGCAGGATTCTAAAAAAACATGAGACATATTACAGAAAACTACTCCTGAATAATTCATTATTGTTTTTTTTTTTTGTATCTTTTCCATCAAAATGTTGTCTCTTCGGGAATATTTTTATGTAAACATATTCAATTGAATGGAGAGCGAGAAGAGATAAAGTTAATGCTATGTTAACAGAGACAAATTTATATTCCGTAAACAGAGTGTAGATAAATCTATTTATTGACTTCGATTTCAATTATTCATTTAACACATTTGTTCGATGTTCACAGCTGATACAGATACGGGGAAAACATTGTTTAAGTAACTCCTAATCAATAATCTAAAAAACCAAAATAGAGCTTTAAAATATGTTAATTTATTGCTACTAAAATGTGGGTAGGCATAAAATACATTATGTCTCGAAAATAGAAAAGAACTATCTAAATCAGCGTTGTCCAACATAAATCGTTTGATGGGCCAAATAAAATATTACCGGTATATGGGGGGCCGCATAAAAAACAATTTATTAATTAATAATTACCATGATTCTTTCTTTATTTTAACAACATTTTATTTACCTAATAATTAATGTGACACTTGTTTTTTCATACTATTTGTTTTTTTTTATATCGACTGGTAATTTATTCGATGCACATCGCAGTTGATTGGTTAAGTTTTTATCACCAAGCCTGTTGCGACATTTCGGTTTTACTATTTCCAATTTTGAAAAGAATGACTCGCAGCGATATGTGGTCCAAAATCAGCAGTAGGCTGCTAATATATTAACAAGGGGCTCGGTAAATCTCAGCCATAATCCCTTTACACTATGTATGATACATCTTCGTATTACAATTTAACTGCAATTGCAGTTAGGTGCTGATTTGATCTGAGACGAATGATTTTCTTGACTTGGGCTCGGGCGATCCCCTCCGAGCCTCCTCCAGCCCACCCCTGTCCCAAATGCAGCTGTAATGCACATTGCCAGCTTTTTTAATTTTGGCAATTTTTCCTCGAGGATATATTTCTGATTAAACTCACGTTTAACTTTCTTCGAACATAAATTTTAGCTCGATGCTTGATTGGAGGTCTATTAATTCCATTTGTGACCCAGCTGTCATGAAAACAATTGGATATCATACACAAAATGCTGATATAAATTTGGCAAATTCATGCCAGTGCTTTGTTTTGTTAGATTTATGAATAACAACATGCAAAATATATTTGTAGAAGGCTGTAAACTCCAATAGGGCCGCAGAAAATCTTCAACTGGGCCGCATGCGGCCCGCGGGCCACGTGTTGGACATCGCTGATCTAAATAGTACACCTTTGCTTACTTTTTTAATACTTATTTTAATGGCATAAAAGTGACAGATTCTAATGGTAACTGTCACTCTATAGTTATTGCTTTTAATTAACTCATTTTTATCTATCACAAACATAACTGAATATTCAATATTTTTCTTTGATTGAAACGTAACGAAAAAAAACGGAAGAAAACTACTATGGAATAAGAAATATAATATTTTAAATATTGAATGATAAAACTATACTATAATTTAAATGTTGGTATGCTTTCCTGACGTTATTATATTAATTGATTAGGTGACGTAATCATAGAATACAAAATAAATGTAAAAAAATTAAGCTTTATAAGGAAAATTCTGATTTAAACGAAACACAACCAACTCCAGAAATAATATTACAAATAAAATTACTTACACCATAAACTTTTGTATTTATAAAAATGTGTTATTGAAGAAAACAGTTGTCTTTCAAATGCCTTGACAATTTCAGAATAGAAATAACTACTACGCATATTGAAGCAAAATACAATGACAAAGATAAATAAATTGGGATAAATAAAAGTTGCCATTAAAAAATGCCTCTTAAGATTTTGACGTTTGATGTTTGCTGCCGATTGCCTATGGTACGAAACACGCACCACCTACTGTAAGTTAATTGTATTATAAACTTCGCGCAAGTGCAAGCATACGTTGTCAAAATGAACTGTATGGCAGATATACAAACATTAATTTTTATATATAAGACCTACTGTAAATTAATTTTACTATGCCTATAATCTTTCCGGAAGTGCAACCTAAACGTTTATCAAAGTTTTTTTGCAATCAGATGAGCGGTGAGGCAGCGCATAAAGTACGAACAAACACACATTCATTTTTATATATTAGATTGGCTAAAACTATACATAGACGCGTCACGATTTTTTTTTTAAATCGAGGTAATTACATATTAGTTAATCTTTTTATACGTTTTCTACTCACGAATTGAAAAACTTCTATAATATTTATGAATGTGTGTAACTGCTATAGTAAAAGTACTAAGCTTTCGTGAACGGACGTATGTGTGTTAGATGGTGAATGCTAATTAATATTGATCGCAAAGTTAGATGTAGACTTAGAACAAACACTATTTGATTTTATCACGGAATTGACGTTTGATTTGTTAACAGTGTGCTGTGAGACTATTGAATATTTATCGAGGAACAAACCTCAGCCGAACGCGGACGGGATCCTTTGCATTTGAATTTTGATTTATTTAAAGCAAACCAACTGGATCTATTACGACAATCAGATACGTAGTCACGGGTCTACGACGGTAGCGATGTTTCATTTACAGGGTGACCACAAAATTAAAGTGAATCGTAAATTTTAACTAATTATTTAAAAAAAGTTTTTAGTCTTTCAAAATTTGTGTATATCAATAATATAAACGGTCAGGATCGATAAAACTTTAACGCGAGCGGCTTGAGCTGATGAGCGAATCCGGTCCCGATCATTGTATAAAACTAGCTGGTTTCCGGCGAGCGTTGCAACGCCACTTAAAGAAAGAAAGTCTTTGTGTTTTAATTGTGTTTATTGAAGTGCATGTCTTATTTTTCTGTCTGTTTGACTTTGCTGCCGATTGTATATGGTACGACACACGTGCCACCTACTGTAATTTAATTGTACTACGCCTATAACCTTCGCGAAAGTTGCATGAACGGTATGGCAGACATACAAACATTGATTTTTATATTTAAGACATACAGTAAGTTAATTTTAATATGCCTATAAACTGATAAATCTAGCCGCCTGTGTGGCCGAGTGTTCAACATTGTTGGCTTCAGTTACGGAGGGCATGGGTTCAAATCTCGGTACGGATAGTTTTATAAATTGATAATCGATTTATGAATTTCTGTTTGAAGGCATGGATGTATGTGATGTCTAGAATTCCCTCCTCCCACCCATCTTATCCTATAAAAAGGGCGTATCGAGAGCGATTAACTAACCACTAGTCCTTTCTTAGCTCTATCCTTATATTCCTACTATCTTTGGAAAAAGAGAGGTTGAGCAACTGAGTAAGAAGCAGTTCTCGTAGAAACACTTCTGTTGAGATAAACTCCATTAGGAGTCCATATGCTCCACATTGGGAGCAGACATGGTTAAAAAACTTGACGCAAGTGCAAGCAAAAGGTTGTCAAAGTTTTACTGCAATCGGATGAGCGGTTTGGCAGCCCATAGAGTACGAACAAATGAACATTAATTTTTATATGTTAGATTGTGGAATTCTTACAAAAATGTGTTTTATCTTTAGAAACATTGACAGTTGGCACCTGAAAAGTGATGATAGTTAATATTATTTTTAGAAAGACAGCTACAGCGTGTTCCGATCCTTGGTAATTTCACGAAGTTTCGAAACCGTTTCAGGTTTCCGTTCCAGGCTCAATGGTTGTAATCAAACACTGAATCTTACTACAAAATATTTATTCTGTTACACGTTCCATCAAGTAATTGTTATTCTTAAGCTAGGTGTTATTGAATTTAATAAAAAATGCATTTCGTTTTCATGTAACATTATTTAAAAAAAATGAAAATAAAGCAAGATGCTGTAAATTTTATAGATGTTATAATATTCCATGTTAAATATCAAATTGAATTGTCTTCAATTAAAAAAATGTCACTCAATTCCCTTAACGATGTTTAGCGCAACACTGTAATGCAATATTTTTTACTGCGTAAACATATTAAAATGTGTATGATGAACATGATTGACCGAAATATATAAAATAGTATATTTTATAATCTTAAAAACGTAACGAATGAAACATTGAAAAAAAAAACGTTGTTATTGTTTAAAACATAAAAAAGTTACACATTATTTTATTTTTTAAACAACAATAGTATAATTTAAAAGCATAATGTACTGTTCAGGACAATGCTTTAAAAGTTTTAATTTATTTTACTGAAAGCCTACAAACTTGTAATAATTGTTCGATTCTTGTTTGAAAAAAATATTAATAATAATTTTTCGATACTATTTGGTATAATATAAAATAAATGTTTTTTTTAATGGGGCAAATGGTGTAATTCAAAAGATAAACTTACTTACACGCACCCTGTCCGAGTGGCAATAAACTTGGATCCTCTATTCACGGATCATTTGAGAAGTAGTAATTGTATATATATTGAATAAGTATGAAAAATCAATGATACCGTTTTAGTAGTGGCGGATGTCTGCCTAAAGGGCTACTTCTTTTCGAAAAATTATCATACGTAATTATTATTGGTGGCCATTCGACCCACTGAATGCGTCTGCATGAGGAAGCTTTAATTCCATACCATCTACAATGTCAGTAACAACCATGAGAGATGAAAGAGTCCTGATGTTATTATAATAGGGCCCATACATCAAGGAACTTTGTTCCAGAGCATGTTCGTGAACACACGAGGGGTCACAGAAACGTCACCCGTTGAGGTTATGTTGTACAGTGCTGCGTCCGAACGAACGTTATTTGATTTTATTGGATGCAAACAATGCGAGTAAATTTAATTACTAATGTTTATAAGCTTTTTTCAATTAAAATACAATTATTGTATCATCCAATACGACAGTTTATTCTTATACCATAGATAATTCCAATATAACTTATTATGGTCTATGGTGTATTTTGACACTAGCTGTCACATAAGGAGACATTTCAAAGTCCAAAATAGATCTCTAAAATGACGCCCGATGAGTTGATGTCACAAGTAGTATTCAGTTTTTATGATTATTATTAGATGTATTTTACAATACGTCATAGGTTTGGTATGAAGTCATGACGAAATATACTTTGACAGCTCGTCTACATCTGCGCGCGCATGCATGTTCCCAGGTTCCTCGTTTGTGCTCGGTTGTAGACGTTGAACATGGGAACATATATCGGGTTACTTGAAATGTTCCACGATACGGCATGGACAAATGAATTTTGTGTTCCAAGACATGTTCTGGAACCATTTGTTCCTTAATGTATGGCCGGTATTATCGTATATGAGTCCACACACCATAGCTAAATCGGACAAATTGGATGTGATTGGTTTTCGTGATGGATAAGATTTGATAGCTATTTTGGAATACCCCACATAATTACTTAAGTATTTGAAGCTACCATATTCCGATTGTTTCTTGGTTTCGTATTGTTTATAACATAGAACGAGAGAGACGTTTTATTAGATGATATTATGGTAGATCTATATGCTTTTACAATAATGATTGAATAATGTCACGTTTAAATTGAGAGACGATGGTTAGATAATTTCCATCCAAAGTCAACTACATAAATATTCGACGCGAGATGCATTGTCGAAAAAGTTACACGAGAAGGTTGTGAAATATTTACCTTAAATAAGTGAAATTAAAAAACTTTTAATTATATTTGAAAAAGATACTTTTTACGAGTTACAATTTACATCATTAGAATAACATATCGACTGTGGAAAGGAAAAAGGACGTAACCCACAGTTTTTTCAAAACAGCTTTTTTCGATAATCACAATGTATATCTAACTTGATACACGTTCTATCAAAAGGATGTAAGCTGCAAGTACCGAATTAGTATCTAAATCTAGCTTTTAAATTTGAAAAAAGATGGGCTTGTGGAAATTGAAACCAAGAAAAAAGTCCGAAAAAAAAGTTTTTCCTAGACAATATCTTAAATTAATATTAGATCTCCATTAAACACCAACTTAGAAGTATCTGTGCACTTCAAAGTTGTGTTTATTTCATAATTTGCTTATGGCCGAAAATCATTAAAACACATTTTTTGTGCTTCCTGTATTTTTTTTGGTGGGTTACGTTCTTTTTCCTTCACACAGTCGATATATAAGAAAATCGAACCATTTTTGATAAAATAGTGATATGAATATTTACATATTATTAAAATATTCAACGGCAGTTTTGTGGATTTTTTTTTACATAAATTTGCTATTTCACAGGTTTTGGACGTATGGGTGTGCAATCTGTGGTATAACACAATTATCGAGTTTAATTAACGTTAATATTTACATTTGAAGTCAATGATTCGAGCTGTACATCAATCCATTAAGAAATATCACTAAAGTAGTTTATCCTACAGATTTCCATACCGCAAAACCTTTTACTATTTTTAAGTAGTATTAATTCTCCCCCCTGACGATTACAAAACCTTCAAAATAAACTCAAAATATATAATATGTATATATAATATATAAATATATATAAATAAAATGTATTACTCTTTGATTTTGTAAGTCTATAATAAGCTGAATAGAAAATTTATTCCTGATTCATAAATAATTTTTAAAATATCATAACATAGTGTAATTACAACCTTAAAGAAATGCATCAGTTCTGTATTTTGACTAAATGATTTGATTATATTATAATACATATATCATTTATTTCATTGAAATCTCCATAGTGTTAAAACGTCTTAACTTACTTAACATCATAAAATGGTATTATCTAAATTTGATCGATTCAAATTTAATATTGAAATTCCACCAAGCCCCTTCATTCGAAATCTTAAATGGTATTTTCTATCTAAAAAAAATCTATCGGTCATTGGGTGGGGCATTATTATAGTCACATTATTACCGTAACATAATAATTACTTTAAAAAATAAAATATTCATTTGGATTAATTCCAAATTTTATTTATTAACAACAGAACCGGTTTCGATCGTGACGAGCATTATCAATCGATTAGATAATAAAATGTTAAAGTTTTATTTATTCAAATCTGTCGCCTGCTGTGGCCCAGTTGGTTAGATCTTGCTCTATCGATCACGCAGGTCTGGGTCCGATTCCCGGTAAGATCACAGTGAATTTGAGAATTATTCAATTCAAAGTTGTGATCGAAGACTGAGTGGTTGTGATGTCAATCCACATTATTTCCTCTCTTCCCATCCTTCTGATCCATTAATAATTGGGTGAAGCAATAGCGGTTAGTTAACTACTAGTCCTGCTTTAGCCTTATCCTTCTTTCCCTACTACAGCGACTGAGTAACAAACAGGAGATACCTCCATTAGAAGGTCATATGCTTCACATTGGGAGCGGATATGGATAAAAAAAATAAAATTAAAATGAATATTTTATTTTATGAATGTAATGTCTTTCTACCAAGTATTGACAGTGAACACCCTAAAAGTGATAATAATTACTAATTGAATTGGATCGACTTAGAAAGATTGTACCGATTGAGAATATTACTTAATAAATAACTACTAAATAACAGTGGACTTATTTACGTATATTTATAAATATGGACGATATTTGAAGTAATTAAACAAATCAATCATATTATTCGTAACATTATAGGCATGTTATCTCAATCTATATTATAAACATTTATAAGTATATTATGACGATTTTGTCAATTAACTACTAGAGCAGATAGAAGATTACGCAATGTAGTGAGCACACCAAAATCTTACTATATAAAAAGTAGCTTAGATCTAATTTGGAGATGGCCGTTTCGTTTTCCTGTGCTCAGACGAAAATAATTAGATCGATTATTAAAATATAAGAATCAGTTAGATTTAGATAAGCGTCAGATAAAGGAAGCGGAATGTCGACCGGCGAGGTTGGAACCCGAATTATATCTGCTGGCGTAGGTTACATCTTTCACAAGGAGGGTGAACGATCGATTTATGAAATTATTAAAACTCATTTATTTAAAAAGTGTATATCTCACAATTGTTCATAACTATATTTATGGTATTCAGTATCAGGTTCATGGTACACCGTTCAACGACATTGGCCCTCGTAACGTATTTCACAGGCTTGAGTCCAAGCCAGTACGGAGAGCATTTGTTTAAGGGTATAATATAATTTCATTTGTGAATTGGATGGTATTCACTTGGTACTTTAAAGTGCGAAAATTTTATTTTAGTGAAAATATGTTATCGTTTGTGCAATTTTTTAGTTCTAAGCTTAAATATATTTTCAATGTGGGATAATTTTAAACAATGTGCAATATTATTTTTTTTGTGTGATATATAATATTTGTTATTAGTGACAATAATTTGTTTGAAAGTGAAAGTCTTTTTTTAATCGATTTATCGATTTCTGTTCAAAAGTATGGGTGTTTTTGGTGTCTGAAAATTCCATCCCACCATTTCGGTAATTAAATAACAGGGTGTAACGAGAACGATTAGTAAGCCACTAGTTTTGTCTTGCCCTATCATTCTATCCCTACTACTCTCTTCCAGAAAGAGAGGTCGAGCTACTAGGTTGATAAAAAAGACCTCCACCTCCATTAAGCAGTCATATGCTCCACATTTGTAGCGAAGATAGATAAGAACAATATATATTCTTGGTATCTTACTGACCTTTTTAAAATTTGGACATTGAAAACTGAAATGCAGGCTACTTATACAGTACACATATAATGAATTTCTATATGTCCTGTGATGTCTATGAATTCCTTCTACCATATTATTCTTGAAAACGAAGATCAGCAAAACCGGTGAGCTTATCAATAGTACGGTCCTAGCCCTACTCTTATGTACCTATTATCTTGATTTTTTTGAGAAACTAAGTAATAAGCAGGTCTCGTAGAAAAGACTTCAGTTGAAATAAATCTCAAAGAGTTCACATGCTTCACATTGGGAGTGAAATTAGTAAAAAAATCTAATTAAACAACAATTTCAAGTGAAATTATTAAAAATCGAAACTTTATTACTTTAATCAAAACACAGAAGAACCAATTAAACCGCACAAATCGGATAAAAGGTTTATATTTTTTATTCGATAACGGTCAAATAAAATTTAATGAACCATACCGATTTTGTGTAGAAAAGTATCTTCAATTGATGTAAGTAGAATATTAAAATTGTAGAAACATTGAGAAAGATAAGATTTTCGATTTCTTGATATAGTAAAAATAAATAAATAAACAGAAATTAGATGTATGATACAAGTAAAATGTAACTAGGTAATCGACTTTTTTCATCCCTTTTCAGGGTTATATAAAGCGGGTGATACGTCATTTAAAGTAGTATGCATTTGCTTAAGGATTCTTAAATAAATTTAAATCATTCAAAGAAACCTTAATCAATCAAAAGACTAGCACTAGGGTACTACTCAAATAGGTTGGCCGGAAAATTGTGACGGATCAGTGTTTTTTAATAACAGTTATTGGGCAAATTATTTGTATGCTATTCAATGATGATTGTGAAACGTAAACTCTTCACAATTAATTAATCTAGGAGTTATATATCTTGAGAATATTTCATGTCTAACAAACAATTGATAGAAAACTATTTGTTTGCAAGAATTAGTATTAGTTGTAGATAGGTACGCCAATGGCGTTGGTGAGCGATGAGCAACAATAGCCTCAAGTCCTGAAGAGCCGCTGTTGAGGCAGCAGCGAGACAGGAGACGAGAGTGAGGAAAGCATCTCAAGGGGGTGTGGGCGGAACTCTCCACAGTAGATTATACTCCACCACCTCCCGAATTAAATTACCAAAATCTTCAATGCGTCGCGGACTCCGTGGGATAGTGGTCGACTCAAAACCACACCGACTGAGATTGGTTTCGTCCATCGTTCAACAGTAGTTGTGCTTGATGATTCATTTTTGACTATTATAATTGTATCATCCATGATAAGTACATTTTTTTTTAAAATATAATATTATATTATCATGTATGTAATATAATTAAAGTTAAAAAGAGATTTGATTTTTTATAATAACTTTTTAAACTCTATTTTTTGCCGATATCAGATATTACTTTTGTCTATATAAATTTTATATTATAATCTATATGAGATTGATTGAAAAGTCACTTGGAAAAATATGTACACCTGTGAAAGGGTTGATTGAGTTTCTACCTATTATGAATGTGTTTGTGATATTTTTTCTGGTTAAGTGTGTTCGATGAGATTTTAAATAATAATACAAAAAAATCTGGCGCATTGTCTCTCATCCTTTTTCCCACATAAATTTTGTCCGATTTTAGCGTAACGATGGACCGACGGTAACTATGTGGAAATTTATTTAAAAATAAATGATGTTGGTTACACAAATAGAGGAATAGCAAAATAATGATATCTTACTGTGTCCTTCAATTCATGTCCCTCGAGCCACTAATAAATAGTAAAGAATGTTCAGTTAAATAATACACAGGTATGTTTCAACATCAGAAATTATTAATTTACTGATAAAATTGGCGTAGAAGTACTTGAAGTACATAGTGGGGGAGGAGGCGTGACCCATAAAACGCCGGTAGCTAAAACCTCTTCAGGACCGTGCGTATCGCTGTCCGATATGTTATTTTTTTGTTGTTGTTTTATTTTGACAGCGGCCAGCCGGAATTTATCGATTTTATTAAAAGTGCTCGATCGAAATTAAGCCCGCCAGTACTTACCAGACAACAAACAGTGGCTGCTTCATAAAACATTTCATCTCACTCGAAAAATGTTATCATCAACCGATCGTGATGTCTTATAAAAAAGTTTCTCGTACCTACACTTTGATTTTTTTCAACCGATAATTGTCTATTTATTATTGGCAATCTTAAACTATTAAAATATTTTTTGCTTTGTAGATAGAATTTAAAGATATAAAAATTAATGATGATTGGCGTGTTACCGTTCGTTCGAATATATTTTCAATAGTGTGTATATATATTTCTATTTAGAGCACCGATCAACATAGAAATGGATATTCAATTATATTTAAAAAATATATTATTTTCTAACAATAAAAAGAAAACAGTGGATTTATGTTTTATCGATATTTTAATTTATAACAATCGTTGTAAGAAATTGTGTGATTCCGTATTTTAATAATATATTTTTTTATTTTGAGCGCCAAGGGCTTAGGGCCGTAAAAGTCAAACTACAAAAATATATGTCATCAAGATGACCAAAAAAGTATATTCCAATAAAGATACAGTCGATCTTGGTTATTAAGAGGAAGGTGGGACCAGTTGAATTTGTTCGTTATAAGTATTACTCGTTATATCAGAAAATAGGTATTTTTAAATGCTTACAAACATACCCATCACACGAAGACATAACACAAAAAGTCGCAATTCAAACAAAAATACACAATTAGAATTTATTTACACACCCGTTATATTTTTCTGTCAATCCACTTTTCTTAAATAATTTCAAACTGATGCTTGTTTCATTGTTTTCACTTTCACTAACGTTATTTTGCTCGGTATGCCCGAGAAGTAGCTCGTTACAAAAGTAAATAAATGTATGGAGAAAACCATAAACTAAAATGTCAACGAATGTTTCCTCATTACATCCGAGATCTCGCTATTTCCGTGATCGTAATAACCAAGTTTTACTTTAATTGTGACTTAAATATGTTAGCAAGGAGTAGAAAAAAGTATAATCTCTCACCCACCTACTGTTCTATCTGAAAACATGAAAGCACTATTGAAATTTATGATAATCCTTGAATATCTTATTAATAATTATGAAGGTTATTAGAAAACTATCTTTGCGATTTTATAACGATGAAATAATTATACACTTGAGATTATCGTTGCACTAGTGCAAGGAAATTGCTATTTTTCATTTGTCTAAAAGCACGTTTCGTCGTAAAGTCATTTAAGTTTGTAGTGATTTATTTTATTAATCTTGATAACATTTATATCGATAAAATAAATAATGTTACGCATATTATTCTATATAGAGAAGTGGATAATGCAAGTTGTAATTTTATGAATAAAACATAGTTTTGTAACTTACTAAGCAGTCCATTAAATTGAAAAAATGATCATAAATTTCTGTTTATATTAAATAATATACTATAAAGTAATTTGTTGTATTCAACAAACTTTAAAAAAAAAGTTATGCAGCAAAAAAAAAATACGGATACATGTTAACCAGTATGGCGTCACATGATTTTATCCCATCACAAAGAAAACAATGTCAACTAGATCTAAGTTGACCTTTGATTAACAGCGTGTAATAGCCTTCAAGGTATAGTTTGTGTAATTAAAATGATAAACTATTGTTCAGTAAACAAACGCTGTTATTATTAATTATTAATATAGTATCAAGTACAGTCTCTTCTTTGGAAAACAGTTCCTCCTATAACCCGTAAAGAAAATTCTATTAAAAGTTTAAGCAATATGTCAGGTAAGCTATTTAATTATTCATAACTAAAAAAGTTGAATAAAACCATGTTTTTCTAAGCAATATTTTGATACTTCATAATGATTTAGTTATTTTCGTAATAACAACAATGTTTAGGAAATTATGCAAACATTCAACATAGATTTAGTATACGACAGTGCTGTTATGCTATTAAATGTCGGTGGTATTCGTTCAACGCGGTTGAAAATGCTCGCATTGAACGAAACCGGTTTTGAACCTAGTAAATAAATGTAGAATAAGTGTTTTTATATTTATGTCTTTCCACCAAGTATTGACTGTAAACACCTTAAAATGTGATTTCAAAATTTCTTTGCTATTATTTTAAAATTTGTTTAAAAGGTTTTATCTTACTGTCGTTTTTATTATATTACGTTTATTTTAAATATAAATATGCCTCTAGATCAAAAATTGACAGTTGACAACTTAATAGTGAACGTACATTTGATTTACAAGGTTAAAATTTTAAATATTTATATTTTGAAAATTGAAGGATATTTGAGAGCTGTTTATTGCGCACTTCAAAATAAGAAAATGGAGAGAAACACTAGAGGGTAAGAATGTAAGGCAAGGACTAGTTGTAACGTTTTCCTCTTTGTAGACTCCGTTTTCAGGATAAGTTGCGCAGTAGATGATAACTTGACAAGGAATGAAAACATCACTAATATTCACACCGTTACGAACAATTATTACATATTGAGTTTCAACACGAATACCTAAGAAACTTCATTAATCAAGGACGGGACAAACTTAAATTACATAAAAGAATCAAACATTTGTTTTTTTTTTTTTTTTTTTTTTTTTTTTCCATATCCGCTCCCTATGCGGAGCATATGGTCACCACGAAGTTCCTCCATGACTCTCTATCTCCAGCCAGTCTCCCTGCTTCCTCCCAGGTCATCCCAGCGTCCCGCAACTCCGCTGAGTACATCCTGAGAATGGTCATCAGTGGCCTTCCACGACGCCGGTACCCATCCGGTTGGAAGAACAGACATTTGTAACGCAATATAAAAAAGTCGTTACCTGTCGCACTTTTATTCGATTATAACAGAAGCCGGATTTATTTTGCTGGCAGATACGATGTGTAATTTATTATTATCAGAATTAATAAAAGAACAAAACATGTCTTTGGAATATTAGATGTGAAATTTGTGCTGATATTAGGTTATATGTACAACAAGTAGAAGAAGTATAGTAAACTGTTAAAGAAGCAGTAGACAGATAAATTTGTTTTTGTAAAGCTATAAGTTATAATGATTTTTCATCATTTTATATATGCTCAAAAGAGCATCGCTATTTTTTTATCAATAGATTTATTTTTTATCTTTGAGGGCTAGAATAAAGAGCATGCCATCGATATCCAAGTAAATGCGCACACGATATATTAAAAGTTTCCAAACAGTTATGGGTTAGTTGGTAACTATATCCAGAAGCCACGATGACAAAGGAGATCGTGGAATCGTGATGATGATTGTAAGTAATTCGAAACGAGATAAAAGATAAATAACAGCCATCATTTTGGCGGTCATATTAAAAGTTCATTGCTTAACCCCCGACGGACGGCAATCGACGAGTAATTATTAAATTTTCAAAAAAAAATGATCGAATTGAATATATAAAAATATTTGTTTTTGCAAATCCAAATAAACATATACATACTCGAAAAAAATATAATTGAACTGAAAACTAAAAAAATCAGAGGATAATTATTCATGTATTTCGTTAGTCAATATTTCTTGCTAAGAATAAATATCTCCAAAGTAAAGAGAAATAGATAATTAATAAAAACACAATAATCCTTTGTACTTCATTCCACTTTATTTAATATGTCAGGACCGGTTTCGCTCATTACGAGCATCGTCAACTGATGTTGCATCAGTTGACGATGCTCGTAATGAGCGAAACCGGTCCTGACATATTAAATAAAGTGGAATGAAGTACAAAGGATTATTGTGTTTTTATTAATATAATGCCTTTCCACCAAGTATTGACAGTGAACACCCTAAAAGTGAAATAGATAATGTTATATAGTGTTTAATAATTAATTAGAGAGTCATTCTTTAAATACATAATGAAAAAAATAATTTAAAATTAATCCACGATATTGATTTCAACAAATATTGTACTATAGAGAGTTAACTTGGTTTGGTTTTAGAAGTAAATATTCGTATTAGGAAACGAATAAATCCTGTAAAGTGTTGGTTGTCACTACTTGAATATCCTGATAGGGTCCAATGGCCCATGTTGACCCAATATCAACAAAAGTCATATTTGAAACATTTGATAAATTTGCTAAATCATGTAAGAAACGGGATATTCTTAATTCTCTTTAGATTCAACGTGGACTAGATTAAACTCTAATGCCAAGACTTTGAGGGATACTTAGTATACTTTAAACTAAATGGCTGAGGAAGTCAGATTATCTTTTTATTTATTTTCTTTCAGTCCATAAATCGGTTTCTTTCCTTGATCATAATTACGTTATGGAAGACCGTGCCGCATAAAGCATATGCGATCAACTTAACCGTTACACTTGTCTTATCCCGAAACTATCATTCCTTCTCTCTTAGAAAAAATACTATTAACTAATCTAATAAATAAAAATGAATGTTTGTTTGTTCGTACTTTATGCGTTGCCACACCGCTTATCCGATTGCAATAAAACTTTGACAACAATTTTGCTCGCACTTCCGGAAAAGTTAAAGGCATAGTAAAATTAACTTACAGTAGGTCTAAAAATCAATATTTGTATGTCTGCCATACAGTTATTTTGACAACGTATGCTTGCACTTGCGCGAAGGTTATAGTACAATTGACTAACAGTAGGTGGCGCGTGTGTTGTACTATATACAATCGGCAGCAAACGTCAAACATACAGAAAAAGAAAACATGCATTTCAATAAATACAATTAAAACACAAACACTTTTTTTCTCTGAGTGGGGAATTGCAACACTGCCGGGAACCGGCTAGTTAGAAATAAGAATTTCTTGAAGAAAATATCTTGTTAAGATAAACTCTATTAGAAGTTAATCCATATGCTCCACATTGGGAGTGAACATGGCTTAAAATATTTGCATTATTCATTCATGCTTATTTTGAATGCATTCGGTTTACTGATCACGTGTATAGTAATTACCTAAAAAAGTTTTTCATATCATAATTTAAAATTCTTGGCATTTCCGGAAAGACAATAATATAATAGTTGCCGCGACTCGTTGCGCCAGCTGCTCCGTCGTTGAGAGGAAAAGGGGTGTGTTGTGTTCAAAATGTTTTATGAGCGAGCGGTTCTGCGTTCGAGTCCCGATTTGGGCGTCAATTCAACGCATTTTATTCGTTTTTTTGGCGTGCAGAATGCAAACGAAAGAAAATAATTAGCCGCCGATTTAACGGCGTGGGCGCGCGTGCTTTTGCGAACATGCCTGTGTTCATATCGCCACGGATTTGTATCATGGTGTAGCCCCAAGACTAGTTCTATGGATATATTTCGTTTATCAAATTTAAAAATAATAAACTTTCATATCTGGATTAAAAAATAATATATTAGCAGTCATGTAAAAAACTGCCCACATTTTTTTTACTAAGATTTTAACTGTAAAGACGTTGAACTATTTCACAAAAATGTTTCAAGATCTACATTTGTTTATGAAATAGATTTATAAAAACGCAAAGCTCTCATTTTACCATCAAAATCTAGAGAGATGTTATCTGACGACTGAAGTCAATTGTCAATGACAAAAATAATACTTAGATAAATAATTGTTTGGCCTAATTTGCGATCTAGTCCGGCATGAATTCACAGTGAATCATTTCTTTTATCTTCCATTGTAACGAATAATATTTAAAAAATAATATTTTTACATAAAGAAAAAAAATATTAAATTATTGAAAACAATGATGAATGTAGTAAGTAACTTATTACAGAGGAATTGCCACCCTTTTTTTACCTGCCCACTCAAGGTTCAACTGCTCGTTATGATAAAAATATCGACTGTGGATAGGAAAAAGGACGTAACCGACACATAGCAAATTTTACAGCAGGCAAAAAAAACATGTTTTGATGATTTTAGGCCATATGCAAATTATGAAATATACACAACTTGGAAGTGCACGGAGACTTCTAAGCTGGTGTTAAATTGACATAATCTAATATTAATTAAAGAAATTGTCTAGGAAAAACCTTTTTTTCAGTCGTTTTTCTTGGTTTCAATTTTCACAAGCTCATTTCTTTTCAAACTTAAAAGCTAAATTTAGATATTAATTCGGCATTTACAGCTTACATTTTGGATTACTTTTTTTTCCTTTCCACAGTCGATATGTAAGTTATAGGCTTATTCCTAGTCCCGTAACTCACAATTTAAATGAAGAGTCCATTTTATTGTTGTACACGATGATAAAAGATAAAATAATTATGAGTTCTGCAGCCATGACTACCATTCACTACTTCAGATCATTAGAGGAAACGACGCCTCTATAACAGCTTTGAATAATAATTATGCGAAAAGAAAATTGAAATGGAAAAGTAAAGATTTGTGCAAATTTTAAAGTCACTATCCACACTACAGGTAAATTTCAATTCGAGTAACGTCGCGACTGTTTCGAAAATTAATTTAATTTTTCCCGCGAGGCAGGAATCCTTGTGAGGATCGCGGAGATGGAAAAAATGAAATAAAATAAAATGCACTGCCGCCAACATTCCGGGGCGGTGGAGTAGGAAGACGGTGAAACTACGAAGGTAGAGGAATTTCCAATGATTTGTTGGGGCCAATCGGCGGATCGACAATTATAATTAAAAATTTATAAGAAAAATAAGTGAGGTATCTCGCAAGACGCGCTCCTGCAGCCTTCGCGTTGAGAAATTGGATAGGAGCTATACGTCAGGCAGGCAGTAGCGTCGGTTATCTCTAACGCCACGAAACTGATTTTTTTTGTTATGACCACACTGATCAAATAGTGCCGTATTGTACTTGTATTATTTGACCTGGTACTCGAACCTTCAACTGATTTTTTAATGAAATTAATATTTTTTTTCTGTATTTGAATCAAAATTTTGCAGTATTGAGTTATTCAAATTATTCTTAAATTATTACATTTTTCAGTAGAACACATTAAAAAAAAAATCGATAATATGGAATTGGAATCGTTCAAATTATGTACACTCACACAAGTTTTGTCATTAATGACCCGGGGTTAGACTTTCGGGCGTTTAAGTGCACGGATGAGCTTGAACTGACTCTTAGTAAATGAATGTATCATGTTTATCACGAAACTTTAACACTTATTTACTATAAAGTTCAGTCAATCAACTTGTGTGAATGTACATAATAAAAATTCCACCAAGTACGAAATCTTTAATTATATCAATATTGCTAGTACAGCAAGATGACTGAACTCTATAGTAAATTAGTGTTAAACACAATACATTCATTTACCAAGCGTCAGTTCAAGTTAATCCGTGCAATTTAACGCATGAAGATGCCGAAAGGCGAAACACGGTTCGTTAGTGACAGATCTTGTGTGAATGTACATAATTTCAACGATTCAAATTTACTATTGAAATTCCACCAAGCACCTTCAGTCGAAATCTTAAATTAAAGCAATAAATTTAACTTTTCCATCGATTAATTTTTCCTTATTCCAAAATTATTATAAAATCAAAATACATTTTTTTAAATAAAAAGTGAAATATTAGAAAACAAAGCCTTTCATAGTAAAAGTTTTTTCATCTCCTGATATTATGCAGGCTTCCGTAAAAAAACTGGCGTTAGATTAATGTCGAAAGCGGCTGTCGAATATGTTTGACAGTCATAGTAAAACTATATACATTTGAGGGTATTACTTGGAAACCCGATTCATTCCAAAGTTGTTGAAACATAAACCATGAATGTAATTAAGTAGATAAAAATAAATTTGAAATTATTTTTACAAACGTGGCTTGGCAAAATATCATTCCAAAGTAATTTAAGACTAAAAATACTTTTAAAATGTACATTGTTTTTTAAAAAAGGATTTAAGATTCATTTTTTAACTATTTTGGAATAAGGCGTGTTTGCAAGTAATACCCTCAATAAATTTTAGCTCAAAAATCCTTAATGCAAGGTGTGTAAACAATTGCAAAGAAAATGAACGTATCATACATGTGTTCACAATACAAATAATATCGTTAATTTCGTTAATAAACGCATTTTTTTATCATTTTATCACGAGCCACCGTTGGTCGAAAGCTTTGGAGAGCTTTAATGTCGAGCGTAGGTAGTAGTTTAATATTCCTAAATCATAGGCCTGTGTAAGACAGAAGCCAACTTTAATTTACAATAACATGTTCGAGACGAGATGAGACCTGCTGGTGGTTGACTACTGGTACCTGGCCCCGGCTACAAACTCTCAAACGGAGACTTACACACTGCATTTACGTCTTTATCATCACTCTCGCTACTCCGTCTTTATCCTGGCTAAATGCACACATTTGCTGAATGTCATACGAGTATTCACTGCCAGCTTATGTGCTACGTTACTTACTCACAAGAGGTGATTATTTCGCTAATTAAATCAAGTCTTCACAGCGTACTATACAAAATGACGGCAAATTCAAAAATAACAATATATGCCGACATCTACGGAACGTTCATTTATTCATAGCAATGGTAATTAAATTAAAATTAAAATAACGGATGTTTTGAGCTATGTATGCAGATTGATAGATGCAAAAAACGCTCTGAAAAAAACTAGGAATGTGGAGTCGGACTGTTTTAACTGGAGTCAAACAAACTAATAACTTCGAGTTCCTTAAAAAAAAATGTGTATTCAAATTGCTAGGGTCAAAAGGGAAACTTTATGCTACTGCGCTTAAAAAAATAAAGTCGTACTTTAAGCTATGGTCGGAGTTGGAGTTGGATTTTTTTATTTAGATATTTAATGAAATTAAGTCAATTTGGTTGTTAGTTATTACTGGCGGAAATTAACAAATAACTTAACGCTTTATAGCCGTACAGATTTCTTAATTTAATTACTACCCAAAGATGATTACACGACTAAACATTTTAAACATCAGCTAAAAATATTGATGTTAATTGTTGTTTATTTTTTTTCCACGCTACATTTCAGTTCGCTTCATGAACTCGAATAAGTCGATAGTTTCAAAACAAAGTTTTTTGACTTAATGTTTTCTGGCAGTGTACCGTCGTTTAATGTAATACATATATGTATGCTGTTTTTTCCAGCGTATATTTACCGGAAACAGTATTTTTTGGGTTTGATTGAATTCTTGACAGAAAATTAAAATATTAATATTTAATACCTTTAAACTTTGAATGTGATTTTTTACTTTTTGAGTATGTATGCGAGAAGGTTATAGTAGTAGTAGTAGATAAATAAACAGCGTATCGTAGAGATATTCAAATGGTTATAAAGAATATTAACTAAAATTTAAATCAATGAGTCCAAGAACAAATTCAAAATTGATAGTATTGAAAATGAGATTGAAATTGAGATGAAAATTCGCGGTGTTATATTTTTTATCACTCTTATATGATGATTCGCAATAATTATGAAGTCAATCTCTTAATATGCTTTTATTATGTGAACATATACTGCTACATAAATTAAAAAAAAACTCACGATATCTTTTAGCATGCACCCAAAATAAATATATTTTACGAGAAATTTTCAAATGTAAGTCTTTTGTTTCATATTACATATAAACCATCTATAGCAATTACTGTAACTGTACACCGTAATAAAATATAACTCTCGTGAGCTATCTATAATCAGCGGTGGGCTGCCAATACGCTAAAAAGGGGCTCGCTTAATCACAAAGCGATTCTCGGTGTTCTGGGGAAAGAGTGATTTTTTTTTATCACTGCTATGCAATTATATGTAATACTTAAATGAGCAACCGATTGTTACTTAATACACTTACAATTTGTAACAATATGCAATTCACCATAAACGTATCAATCTAAATGGCTGAAAATGTACTACTTTGTATACTGAAGCTTTCTTAGATGATGTGTAAGTGAGAAACTGCAGTTACATACTGATTTGATCTTAGGTTATTGTTTTACTTTAACAAGGGGCTCGCCGCCCTTGGTCAAATTTAACAACGGGATCGCGCGAGCCCTTCCGAGCCCACCAATTATTGTAAGACTGTAAAGCTAATTATAATTCCGTTGTATATACATCACGCTTGCTTACAAGCAAAGTTCGCTATGACATTCAGAGTAGATTTATAACATTTAATTATACAACAAATCTGTTGTGTTGTAGTAAACTTATTTGAAAGATTGACGGGTTGATTCTGGTAGTTAGTTAGTAAGATGCGGTAACTACAGCAACGTAAGCATTTTAACAACCACGTGTAGGTGGAAGTGTTGATTGGACAGATATTACCAGTTCGTGTTCAGTCTTTTATCACGAGATCTGTAAGCTCACTTGCTATTAGTGTTTTACTGAATCAATATTTTATTTAAATTTCCATCAAAAAGTATACAATGTGATTATTTTTGACGCATTAAACACACTCTCGATATTATTACGTGATATCTACCCACACTCGAGAAGATATTTTTTTTATTTACAGATTATCTTTTTGATCAGTATAATATATACACGAAAATCGATTTAGAGCTGCATAGACAAACAATAATCGATTATTGTTTACGTATTTTTTTATTATTAAAGTTAAAAATAATTATTTGTAAAGTTATTCGATTTGGGCTTATAATATAATATTTATACAGGGCCGGCGCCATCATACGAGCGAAATAGGCAACCGCCAAGGGCACAGACCGTTAGGGGGCGTGTAAATGAAGTATAAAAAATATTTTTATATACTGTATGTTTGTATACTGTAATGCGTTTTCTCTGTATTTAGAGAGGTTTTGAAATTGGAAATTTATTGATTGTGTGTATGTTGAAATAGAGAGCAAGTCATCATCAAAATTTGAAAAAAATAAAAAATGGTCTTTAGGTAGGTTTTGAATCTGAATCCTCAATTGTTCAAGGAGTGGGCTGGAAGGAGCTCGGAGGGGCTCGCGCGAGCCCCTTGTTAATTTAAGAGAAAACAATATTCTCATATCAAATCAGTATGTAACTGCAGTTTCTCACTTACACATCATCTAAGAAAGCTTCAGTATACAAAGTAGTACATTTTCAGCCATTTAGATTGATACGTTTATGGTGAATTGCATATTGTTACAAATTGTAAGTGTATTAAGTAACAATCGGTTGCTCATTTAAGTATTACATATAATTCACTCTTTCCCCAGAACACCGAGAATTGCTTTGTGATTAAGCGAGCCCCTTTTTAGCGTATTGGCAGCCCACCGCTGATTATAGATAGCTCACGAGAGTTATATTTTATTACGGTGTATATGTATACAAAATCTAAATTAAACTACTTAAATGATTTTTCAAGCGTTGTAATAATGGAAAGAAATCTTTTTTCGACAATAATTGATAGTTATAATGAAGGTATGTTTGAAGCGATTTTATTACAGGTATGGCATAAAAAGATTGTATTTGTGATCCGAAACGATCCTCTTGTCGGAGCGTGGATTCCAGAAGCCATGTAGAGTTCAGTTTTACGGAACAGCCCCTCCCACTAATTATATTTAACGTTTCGACGGCTGAAACCTCTACGAGTTGTTTTGTTGTTAGGCTTTAATAACAAAATAACGTGGTACGACATTTAAGCACTCGGCCACATTCGAAACTTGACGTAAAATGAAGCCGTGGCTACTGTAAGAATGTGTAATAGATGATAAATTGCTTTTTACGAAAGTACCAGCTTCGAAATTTACTTCTCTTGTTATTTATAGGCCGCGGTAGCAGACCGACTCTTCAAAACACATTCTGTTTTCAATGTATTGCTTACCATGCTTGCTCCCCTCGAACTTATGATTTTATAACACCTTCTAACAATATTTTAGATTGATTCGATAGTTTAGTTGTGTAAATTCATTTTCGATTAAGAATTACAATTGATAGATAATTGAAGACGATTTTTTCAACACGAAAATATCGATCGGAATAAAAGAGTTTATTGCTCGTTATTTGACGGTGAGGCTTTGCATATCGTCTATGGAAAGGAAAAAGGACGTAATAGATTTTTTCGATATCACAATGTATACAACTTGATACACATTCTATCAAAAAGATGTAAGTTGAAAATTAGTTTCTGAATTTACTTTTTAAGTTTGAAAAAGAAGGGTATGTAAAAATTGTGATCAGGAAAAAACTTAAACAATTAATATCAATTAAATAAAGTCAATTAAAAACAATTTTATCAGTCTTCATGAACTTCAAGGTTGTGATTATTTCATCATTTACCTTTGGCCCAAAACCATCTCACAACGTTTTTCGTGTATCCTGTAGGATTTGGTATGTGTGGGTTACGTCCTTCCACAGTCGATATGCTGAAATGAAGGCGACGCAGCGCAGGGCAGCACAAAATTTGCAGATGCAGGCAGGCGAATTAGAAATGTGCGATTAGCCTATGCTTATGAGAGCTGCTTCACGCAAGTGTCATATATCAATTACACATAACAGTATGATTTGAAAATGTATATTTCTTATCTTTCATAGATTCGGCGATAACTTTGTCGAAGTTAATTTTTAATTTAAAAATTAATTTGATAACTTTTTTATTGCACTTGCTGTGCTATATAAAGTAAATAGTAAAGTTTTAAGAAAAAATAGCTTGGATCTTTTGAAAATAAATAAAGTTAATAAAAAAATAAAGTAATCAATATTTTAAATAAGATAGGTTGAATTTATTTCCATAAGGGTTTGCCACAGATAATAAAGGTAATTAGTTTATAATTAGTACTATCAAAGATTGTATCTAACCCCCTCCCTGCGTATAGCAGAAAAAGACAAACCCCGACTTTTATTTTGTAATTAATAACTTGATTTGAATCAATTTTTAGTTTATTCGTAAACGCTGCGACAGTCTGATGCTTCTTGAAGAAGCGGAACACGTGTCATAGCACAGCAAGTGAAATAGGCAAAGTTATCAAATTGAATTTTATATGTATATTTTGTTACAATATTTTTAACGAATAATACAAACAGAACTCTAAGATAATCTTTGATATTTAGATGTTCTTAAATACTTTAAAATGCCTATATGATAATAAGAATTGTTATTAACAACATTGTGTAGCACCAATGTTCTTTTATTCGATAGTTTATTATTTCATAACAGTACAAATAATATTATGCAATGTTAAATATATCATTCACTTTATATGCCTTCTTAACCTGGTTATATAAAAAAACAGTAACCTGTAAAAAATCAATCAATGTTTGTAATTTAAAATTAATTTCGTTATTAATACCCGAATACAGAAAATAATTTGTGAGGAGACAGTAACCAAAGCGGATCGAATTGTAATGTTCATTAGCTATCATCGGTCATGTATGTCGAGGTTTCGGCGCATGGGTCGAGGTCCACGAAGGGTCCCGCCCGCGCGGCGTGCGGCCTCTGGGCCCTCCAGCTACTGGACCGTCTTCTGTCTTCGCTGCAGCGCCTCGTATTATTCATTTCTCATAATTATATTATATTACAGTTTATTTATAAGTTTTAAAGCTTCAAGATGACGTTTGATGCGAATTGGGTCAAAGAATTTGAAACGATAGCACTTCCTAAAGAAATTTGGCGTATTTTTTTTTATTAAAATTTTTTGCAATAAAAATTTTGCAAAAAAATTCTTGTGCGCACGTTCCGAATAAAATTTGTAGGAAATTAGATTTTTACTACCAATAATTGTTCCATGTTGCTTTTTCAAATGCCTTACTCTGTCTTACTTTAAACCAAAAAAATGAAATATGAAACGATTCATGCCTATAAAAATACAGCTTTTCTGCATCAAATAATATTAAATGTTAAAATATGTCTGGATGATTGATTCTATGTTTCTAAATATATGAATTAAAAATAGTTTTCAGCGGTATTTTGTCTGTTTCTTGTTGTATGGTTGATATCTGAGTATGAATGTTGTATGAATGTCGCGTGCTGTGGCCCAGTTGGATAGAGCTTGCTCTACCGATCACGCAGGTCTGGGCTCGACTCCCGGTAAAATCACAGTGAATTTGAGAATTATTCAATTCAAAGTTGTGATCCAAAGTCTGGTTGTTTGTGATGTCAATTCACATTATTTCCTTTCCTCCCATCCTTCTGATCCTTTAATAACTGGGTGTAGCAATAGCGATTAGTTAACCACTAGTCCTGTTCTATCCTTATCCTTCTTTCCCTACTACTTACTCACTTTGAAAAAAAAAGTGAGGTTGAGCGACTGAGTAACAAACATTTCTCGTAGAAAAAAACTTCTGTTGAGATCCATTAGGAGGCCATATGCTCCACATTAAGAGCGGATATGGATTTTAAAAAATAACAAATAGTCTTAAAACTGCTGAGAGAGCTGTCGTAGTTAAAAACTTTAACAACTAAATAGCAAAGACATAAAAAATATTTTACAGTTAACGGAATAAATCAGAAAATTACTGCATATAAAATTAATAATGATAATAATAATAAAATTTGTACGCGAGGCATAGAGAAGTTTATTCACGAGACGTCTCATGGAGGCGTCGATGCCAAACCCTACTTGCCGTCCATAGAGCAAGAAGAAAATAGACATGGAGGCATCGACATCGGTGAACACTCATGCGTGGCGCATTCATTTTATCCTCAGAATTGTATATAATTATTGCTTTATCGTTGTGATACATAGCATATTCGATGCAGATACGTACATCAAACAACTCTCGGCGACCCTTTAGGGCTATGTGGTAAGTGTCATACTCAGCAGAGATCTGTATTATAAATTTTGCAATTTTAAAAAATATAATAAATATGTGTTTTAAGGCATCAATGAGAATAGGATGTCAGATTGTTAACAACCGTTTATTTATAATTACTAGTTAATTTAATTAATCCCAGTATGCACAGATTTTTCAATGTATGTATGGAATATTTTTTCAAATGCAAGCATGTCTAAAATTCTCTCCCATTACCTACCTATCCGATCCTAAAAATGGAACAAAGACAAAGCGATTAGAAAATCGCTAGTCCTGTCCTAGCAATATCCTTCTTTCTTTACTCATTTCGTAAAATAGAGGTAGGGCAAATGAGTAAAAAAAATATCGTAGAAAAACATTTTTTGAGATAAAATCTAGACCAGGGGTGGGGAACCTTTTCTTGTCTAAAGGCCGCATTCATTTTTTTTATTCAACAAACGACCGTAGTAAACATTGACTAGGGAATCTTTGGCCGGAAACGATTTCATACCAATTTGTAAAGCCCAGAAATTTGCGGATTTCCCAAATTCCCTAAAGATGAAAGACATACAAAATCCCAAGAATTTACGGATTTGCCAAAACAAGCTCTTCCAAAAACTTTCGAATAAAAAATCTCAGGAAATTACAAATTTACAAAACTTTGCAGATTTGGCCGATCAGGTCAAAAAGCCGCATCAGAGTAGCCAAAAGGCCATAGGTTCCCCACGACTGATCTAGACGGACTCCATTGATAACAAACGTGGCTAAAAAAAACTTTAAATCAAATATAATTAATATCTATGATTTCATTAAACTATGAATCTCAAGAAGTGTTTTTATAAATACTTTAGAATTGATTTAAAATACAATACAATAACTGTCGTAGACCGATCTGAATATTCATAAATAAATGATAAAAACATTTCAATTATATTGTTTTCTCAAATCAGTTATTGGGATTTATTGTAAAATGATTAATGGCATCAAACTGCAGCCATTAATATTCTGCAACATTTAAAAAGGGCGGCAAATAAGCAGACCTCCATTGCGAAGTCAAATAATAATTATACACTGACACGTGCGGTAACTTAATAAATTATTGTCCGCATTGGTTTGTGTGTTTCACAAAACAAAAATAAACACGAATTGTGGAGATACTCACTTACTTGCATTTAGTATAATTTATTCGATGCTTTGGTAGTCCTGTAATGCGATACTCAACCAATTATTAAATGAATTAACGAGATGTCACTTGCGGCGATGTCAGGTTTTTATATTTTCTTCGTCAGCTATAATTTCTATTATTCAATGAGCTTAATAAATTCAATTGAAGTAAGCCAGCAGCAAGTAAAGCAAAGAAAAGGTGCATCGTTTTGCTGATTATATCGTGTTATAGTTTTTGCAAGTATGATATTATAATATATTCAGCGGTGGACTGCCAAAATGTTAACAAGGGGCTCAGTTAACCTAAGAGATATTCGCGGTGTTCCAGATAAGGGATATATTTTTTTATCACTCTTCCTACAAGCAATTCGCAATAATTATGAAATCATTCGAATGTTCCTTAAGATGCTTCTATTATGTAAAAATATACTGCTATATGTATTTAAATTTGGCACTGATTTACGGTTACGAATCATGGCACCTGACGAAGACTCAGAAAAACCGTATACTGAGCTTCGAGAACAGATGCTGGCGTCGGATAATGGGGGTGAGGTGGTTTGATTTTGTGAGGAATTCAGAGAAAAGGAGCGTACAAGACAGCGTCCCTTCACATCAGTGGTTATGGAGATACGTTGGAACTGGCTGGGTCACGTGCTGCGGATGCCTCCGGAAAGCCTCAATCCTGCCTGCCTCTTCTTTCGACCGGTGGGATTCCGGCGTACCGGACGTCCGTCGGGTACTATTCATAAGATGTACTCGGCAGAACTGAAGGATGCTGGCATGTCATGGGAGGGAGCAAGGCAAATGGCGGGAGACAGGGAAACATGAAGGTGCCGCGTGGCGACCATATGCTCCACATAGGGAGCGAACATGGCCAAAGAAGAAGAAGAATGTATTAAAAAAAACTCATAATATCTTTTAGTATGTACCCGAAATAAATGTATTTTGCGAGAAATTCCCAAATGCAACAACGTCTTTGTTACAAAATACATAAATACCATCTACAGCAATTACTGTTGACCTGAGAATATTTTTTTACTTTAACAAGAGGCTCGCCAGCCTTAGCCAAATTTAGCAAGGGGCTCGCGCGTGCCCCTCCGAGCCCTCTCCAGCCCACCCCTGATTAAAATAGATAACATGCATTGATTGCCTTTAGCCATCTTTGATAGATCGATGAAATAATGATGAATGGCCAGCTGTCGACACTGAAATTGCTTATAATGGAGCACTTATCATTGCCGAATGTTAATTTTTTTTTATAATAGTTCCGATCCGTTCGATCGGGGCAACGCTTGCAGGCCGATTACAGCAAAAATAATCCAACAACAAAAATTCCCCAAACTGATAAATTATAGGCACGGCTCATGAAGAACATTCAATGGAGTAGGTATGCATAAGAAAAAAAAATGTAAAAAAAAGTAGAGGAATGCTTTAGGATAGCGATGTTGATATCTAATTAGAGATATAGCTTATTCGCCTGGGGGTAAAAACGGCGGCAGCGGATCCGAACACGGATCGGATCGACTCTGTTTTAGTACAAAATCGATTGGCTTGCATATTTTTGATATTGAAGATTCAAAACACAGGTAACGTTCAGCAGGTGAGTCTTTTGGTAATTTAAATATTTATTTACTATCGATAAAAATAAACTGCCGGACCTATGGTCTAGTCATCAACGTCGTTTGCTTCTGTTGCGTTTTGTATGATCAAATGTTGAATATGTATGATTAATTTGTGATGTGTGTGTCTGAATTCCCTCCCATCAATCCTATTATAAAGAAGGAACGTAGCAAGAGTGATTAGCTATCCACTATTCCTGTCCAAGCCATATTCTTCTATCTAGGTATTCTCTTTTAAAAAAAAAGTAGATTCTAGAAGTTGAGATGAGTTCCACGTCCATATGCTCCACATTGGTAACAGACATATTAAAAAAATATATTTAATTTGTTTAACGTAAAATAACTAGTTTTCTGAACAATAATTTAAACATCGTCTTAAATACTGCACGATACTATTTATTTTATTCGTGTTCATTGGTGACAACCGTCATGATTTATGGTGCTTGGCCACATCTTGAGTATATCACCTGAGAGTATGTCAAACGATTTCATTTATGTCACTGTCGTTTGTGTCTTCAAATTTGACAATCGTTGAATAAGGCGCTTAAAGTTGCATCTGACCGAGAGAAGTTGGGGTAGATTTGGTTGTCATATGTATGATATTAACACTTCCCCTGCGGTGCTAAAAATACTTCCGATATGTTGCTAGCCCTTTAGGAACCAAGTGAAAAACATGTTTTTCAAAATACACGTCCTGCGTTTTTACCGTCTATCAAAGGGCGGTAAGTGTTAAAACATGTTTTTTCACATATCGTCCAGCAACATATCGGAAGTGTTTTTTTAGCACCGTAAGGGAAGTGTTAAAGCAAACAATTGGTGGGGAGGCTCCAGGCGCAATAAAATATGGAGATCCCGTTTTTTGGATAATTCCATGTAATATAATAAATAAATATTAAAATCAGAACAAAAATTATATGGGCTATATATTATAAGCTATTTTTGAAGCTCCTAATATTTGAAGGCTCCAAGCGCGTGCCTCATTCGGTTATTGGTTAATCCACCACTGCAAAAAAGTCTTCATGAATTTAAAATATGAAGTTTAAAAATAAATAGTTATAGAATGACTATTTGTTAAGACCTTATTTTTTTATTTGTCGACACATATATATATGAGAAAATTTAGTAAGTTTACTATGACTGAATTGTTGATAGTTTGCGTACGATTATATTATGTTATCAATATTGTAAATGAGTACGTAGATATCATTTTTAAAGGTTGCCGTTTTATAAAATTATGAGTTGCTAAAAATATCCTGTACGACAAATGAAAAAGATAAACACTATTAATTGACAAAATATAAACATTTAAAAATAATCTTTAACGTTTTCTTAAAAGATGTCACTGTGCGCATGTTTTATTTAATCATTTTAGACTTGCTTACATATATTTATAACACTTGACATTTATTAATGCAATGATTGCTTGTGGTTTCTTCTGATTGTAAATTTGGGTTTATAATAATAAAAAAATTTGATTGTTATATGTAGATGAGAGAGTAGTGTTTAAGTATAGACAAATCGGAAAATTATGGTTTGCGTCTTTACTTATTTTACAATGTTAAATGTCGAGCTCTAGCGGGTATAAGTGTAAACTAAAACTATCGAATGTCACAAGGGGTTGAATAAATAATAGGGTTGCAAATTGTCAACAGCTACAGAACGAAAAAAAATGTTACAATGTTTTCAGATAGGGTGCGGAGAAAGTGATATAGAAGGAAACTTGTTTATGAAAAATACATTTTTATAAAAGAAACAGATGGGATTTACGATACAAAAATATTAAAACTGTTGTATTTTGTACTCGTTTTTTGTTTGTAAGAGCTGTTTTTTTATTACATGTGACATTACTACTGAAAAAATACTGACATCTCTTAATTAACCGAAATTCACAGCCCACATTTCAACAGTAGATATTTTTTTTAAGAATATATTTTTTTATCAAGAAACACTCTATAATTGTATGTATAATAAATATTTTTATATTTCCACGCCAACACGATAAAATAAATGTTTTTTTCATCTCTATCGCCGTCGCGACGCGGCGCTGCAATTATCTCAGTATTTTTATAAATACAACGTATAGTTTTTATACTAGGTATATGTATATGTTTTTTTTAGTATGAGCTTAACTACTCAGAAAATTAATGTCTTGGCCAGAAACGATACAACTTCCCTTATCTTATGTTATATGAATTTTATGATAGATATATTCGTTTGTTTTTATACATTCTGTACACATCATACAAGCAAGTGTATTTAAAAAATAGATATTTCTGATAAGATTCTATAAGATTCCGAAATAATAAAATACTTTTCCAAGGAAAGCACTTTATTATGAACTCTCGCATAAAGGTATTAAAGTTAGTTGTATTATATATCTGTTGACTGTTTTCTCGCGGATGTAAATTTTGAATCATTTTAAGGTTTGAAGTTTGCATATTAGTAATTGTAAAGTTAAGTTAAAATGTTTTTTTTTTATGTTCTTAAAAGGTTTTTTACCATTTTTTTTATTGCTAATGTACTCCATCAAAATATCTCTTCCTTTACGACTGAACTAAGAGTGCCTTTACGCATAACATGAATATCTTATATATTTTCAAATAAGATTTTAAATTATCTTAACAAAAGTCCGGAAAGAAAGTTTTTATTTTCTACAGATCACATATAATCATTTTGATATCGTCAAAATATTTTCATGTGAAACTGGTTTTCAGTTCTATTTGTAATGTGTTACTAAATTTTAGTCACGCCGCTGAACTAACTGTAACTGCAAGATTTTGACAAAAGTAAAACAGGCAACATTTTAACTTGCTAAATGTTTATTATATTTAAACAGTTACAAGGATACATTGATAGCTTAAAATTAATGTAATTATTTAAAATTGCTAAAATTTTCCATGAATCCGTCGCCGCTTCCAAGTCATGCAAGAAGTCTTCTTATCAATGTTTATCTTTCTCTACAGTTCGCGTTGTTACGCTTAAGAGAGCATATTTTTTATGAGCATCCGAATTGGATGTTTAATGAAAGATAAGTATTGTTTCTATACCACACCAAAAATATTGAAATTGTGTCAGACTGCTATATTCACTTCGACTGAAGTCAGGTAAAAGGAAGTAGCCCTCAGTATTTTTTAAAATAGCTTATTTTCAATAATCATACAACTTAATACACGTTCTATCAAAGGATGTATGCTGCAAATGCCAAATTAGTATCTAAATTTAGTTTTCATGTTTGGAAAAAGAAGGGACAGAATCAAAAAAAAAAAATGACCTACATAAAAGGTTTTCCTAAGCATCTTATTAAATTCATATTAATATCTTCGATGGATTCGGCGGTAACTTTGTGAAAGTTCATTTTTAATATAAAATCACATTTGATAACTTTGTTATTCTACTTGTTGTGTTACAAAATGTGACACTTGTTTCGCTTCGAAAGTCTGATGATGCTCTCAAAGAGGCGAACGCGTGTCACATTTTGTAACACGTAAGTGGAATAACAAAGAAATTAAATTTAAATTTATATTACATTGAATTTATAAAACACCAGTTTCTTATTTATTTAATATTTTGACATTAGCCAGAAATCTATAAAAAAACCGTTTTTCATCCCTTTTGTAAAATTGGTTTTGTGTGGGTTGAGTTCTTTTGCCAATTAAAACGATTACAATAAAGGCGTTCAGTTTTTTTTAATAGCTAAAACGTTAATTTTTTAATTTTATTTTGTTCATGTAAAACGATGGTTTGTTTTTTTTTTGAGTCATTTAAAATTTTGTTTGAAAAATATATCATATTAGTGTATAAAATTAGTATATTTTTAATCTTTTAAAATTACTAAAATAAATAAAGAATTAATAATAATTTTAAATTATTGAAAAAATATTGTCATACACAGGATAACAATTTTTTTTTTTTTTTTTTAAATATTTTTGCTAAATAAAAATGGGTTGATTATAATGTTGTTCTTCCATAACGAAGACAATACCATATCGTGAAGTGTTTTTTTTATCAAATATTATAGGTAAGAGAATTTTATTATAAAAGATTTTAAAAATGTACAAAAAACTTATTCGTGGGTCTATCTTTATTTAGAGAGATTTGAATATACCAAGACATATAATTTACTATTACTGTTTTAGGAAAACAAATTTTATAAAATAAATATATTTTTTACAAAGGAATTCAAAAACATATTTATGTAATTTTTCAGTAAAATACTGAAACTAAATTAGAATGCAATTTTTTTTGACGAAACAGTTTTTTTTCTTTTTACTTTAAACGATTGGGATAAAAATACTTTTTCAAAAAGTTTTGGCAAATTTATTTTAAAAGAAAAACAATTTTTTTTTTGTAAGACCAGCTGTTAAATTAATCATATAGTAGAATAACTAAATATTTATCTAAAGTTATTGTTATTCTAAAGTTAGCCCTATTTTATTTTGATACATTTGTATTTATTAATAAAGATATTAGTAATAATGATTATTTGGTTAATAGTAGGATATAATATTCTTAGAAAGATAATTATTTCAAACTATTCAGAGGATTATTTTCGCTTTCATTACTAACCTATCTCTTTCACCCTTCTGCGAGAACACTGACTTCGGAGGAATTTCTATAGGCAAGTTCACTGCGGAATACGTAATTAATAATATGCACCGCACTGCAATTCTTAAATGTGCATAATTGATCATGGATTATTTTGTTTATATTATTTATAAATGCCCGATGGAATAAATAAAAAATGGAAAATAAAAATATATCAGGTGCAAATATATTATAACAATACTCTGATAACATTTAAATGTAATCAGTCAATATTGAGTTTTCTTAAAAGGCAAATTTATAATGAAAAAAAAAACAATTAATTTGATGTAACTAGTGGTAGTTAAAACCAATTAAATGCAAGATATCTTATTTTAGCTAACTTTCCTAATGGATACAAAATTATAAAATAAGTGTGATGAAATGTTAAAATTAAGTGTTGGAAATGTGTTGATCAGGCTTTACTATTGTTTGCAGGTTTTCGCACTAATTTTCCGTCAGGAAGAGATTTCCGAGGAATTGAAAACATTTAATCCGAGGCGACAGTCGTCGGGCGGCGGCGGCGAGTAATGCTCCCCCTCCCCGCCGTCCGCCGCCCCGACTCCTTCCAACGAATAAACATGAACCAATGGGCGGCGCTCGCGTGACGTCACCGTCCTTTTTGTCCAACGGACAGGCGCTCCCCTCTCCGGCGGCCGCAGGGCGGGGGCCCGGTGGCGCGACGGCGCCTGCCGCCGGCCGCCGCCGTCAGTCAGAGTCGAAAGCGCGCGCGCGACGCATGTGAAACGAAGCGCTCCACGCGCCGCAATCGAAACCTACTCTGTGCCCTTCGCCCCTCGCGTTACATCGCGCGAAGTGTCTTTTGGTGATCGCGATAACAAGCGACGTTTGCATTCGCGACGACTGTGATGGTAGAGAGATCCTCGACGTTCTCTCCAGCCCGACGCGACATTCGCTCAACCGCCGTCCCGCCTTATGATAGACCATGAGCGACGATCGGCGGGACACTCTGTGACAATTATTTTCAGAAAGCGGTATCATAGATTTTTCACAAAGAGACGGAAGGCTTGCGAGAGCCTTCGAAACGTACAAGACGCCTTCCTCGGCGGAGCTGCGGTACGGGGCGATGGCGGCCACCACGTACATGAGCGCGGCGCCCGCGCCGGGAGACCTGGACGGGCTGGGCATGCTGCCCGGCGGGTACCACTCCTCGGCCGCCAGCCCCCGTTCCGCGGCAGACGCGACGGACATGAAGTACGCGCAGCACCACCATCACCTGCACGGACATCACGGGCACGGCCAGGGCTCGCCGGGCCACGTGGGCGGCCACGCTCCGGGCCTCGGGCACTGGGCGGCTCTTCCGCCTGCGGATCCGTGGGCTGTGCACCACCACCACCATCATCAGCACGCGGACGTGAAACCTCCTCCGGAAGCCCGGCACCATCAGCAGCCGGTGGCGAGCCCTCACGCCTGGCACGCTCCCGTGGTCTCGCATTACGGAGGAGGGTCCCCGCTCCAATACCATGCCGTCAACGGGATGCTTCACGCGGCCCATCCTCAGCACGGAGGGCCGCTGCACCCTTCGTTGCGAGACCTTCAGCCCTCGCCGGCGCTCCACCATCACCTGCCGCCCGAGCGGGAGATGAGCGGAGAAGAAGACACGCCCACCTCCGACGACCTCGAGGCCTTTGCCAAACAGTTCAAGCAGCGAAGGATAAAGTTAGGCTTCACGCAGGCGGACGTCGGTCTGGCTTTGGGAACCCTTTACGGAAACGTTTTCTCGCAGACGACGATATGTCGCTTCGAGGCCCTTCAGCTCAGTTTCAAAAATATGTGCAAACTCAAGCCTCTTCTGCAGAAGTGGCTCGAAGAAGCCGATTCAACGACGGGGTCGCCGACGAGTATAGACAAAATAGCGGCGCAAGGTCGCAAGAGAAAAAAGCGAACAAGCATCGAAGTGTCAGTGAAGGGCGCCCTCGAGCAGCACTTCCACAAACAGCCGAAGCCGTCGGCCCAGGAGATCACTTCGCTGGCGGACAGCCTGCAGCTCGAGAAAGAAGTAGTGCGCGTGTGGTTTTGCAACAGGAGACAGAAGGAGAAGAGAATGACGCCGCCCAACACGCTCGGGGGAGAGATGATGGACGGGATGGGGGCGCCGATGCATTACGGACACCACGAATTGCACGGCAGTCCCCTCGGTCCCCATTCCCACTCGCACTCCCACAGTCCTCCGATGCTCTCACCTCAGGCGATGGCGGGTCACCAGCTCGCGGCGCACTAACAGTTAGCCTGCTGGGCCCCTCTCGACAGACACTTCTTGTGCCCGGACGATAACAACCCTTAGCTCTGGCCACCTGACCGGTCAGCGGACCGGAGGTGAGCGCCACTCTCGTTGAGAATCTCCGTCATTGATGATAAATAGTTCGATACGATAACATAATTGAAATCGACGCACAAAGACACGAAGATGCCACGCCCGTTAATCGAAAAAAGTCTTACTTACATCCGTCGGGAAGAAGCGCAATTCGACATGTCGTATTCGACAAGTCGCAGCTGTGTCATCTTAAAGGAAAGTGTGTCGACAGGATACCTGTGAAAAGATCTATTATTCTATCCATTGTTCGCGATGCGTCGAAGTCCCGGATTCGAAGCGGGGACCGTGCGACGGGAAGTCTGACGGGCGACCATTCCCCCGACGGAGACGATCATTAAAATAATCAGACGACTACAACGAGTTTCAGAGTACTTCGGCAAATGTTGTGTATCATTCTTTATTTTCGATATCCTACCTCGAGCACAAGTTATATATTGAATTTTCAATATAAAGTGGGGCCCAGACTGTTATGTGATCGCCTTAGCGGGACTTTCACCTGATATTAATATAAAACTGAGTAACTTAAAAACTTTTTACAAAGACGAATAGTCATAGTTAAGGTGTAAATAGAGAAGATTGTAAATATAAGGTAAAATATATATTAAATGTACAATTGTCAGATTTCCGTTTGTGAAGTAGTACATTGTTGACTTGTTTAATATTTAAGATAACGTTCGATGGAAAAGTTCATCGCGAGTCGCGAAAGAGACCCGCCGAGTGTTAACCCTAAAGCCCAGATAAAAAAGTACCGAACCAAAATATATATAAGAGCTTCTTTTATGTTATATTAACAATTCAAACAGAACATATTCATTTTTCAAGTAGAGTAAATTGTCGGCAATAAAAACAGTCATCTATTTATTTCTACTTGCCTCAAATATAGATTATTTATTAAAAAAATAAAATGAATTCCAAATCATTATTTTCAGTTCAGAATTTTCATTGTAATCAACTTTGTAATCGAATACCAAGTCACTTCCGAGATCGGTCACTTTCGCTGAACAATATTGTTTTAAAAAAAAATGTGTTTTAATTGAAATAATTTATTTAATTTTATCAATCCGTTATTCCGATTTATTTTATATCTATTCCGGAGCGGTTAAAGCATTGTGTGTTTTTGTAAATAATTAGTTTAATTAATTTTTATTTTTTACATTTTGCATATTTTTGCACACTGAGTCATTTTTATTGTAAAATACTTGGCAATATTTCTAAACGGAGCGGTGGCAAGTCAGAATGTTTAGATTTAACGGTCAGTGATGATGATGACGAAGAAGGTCGCGGTCCACGATATTACCTATTTTTATTCTGACCAAAACTAGTCGCTTAAATCATAATTTTACAGACAGGCTATAATTTGCAAGATATTATTATTTGAGCATACTCTGCACACGCAGATATTGCCTTTTCTTATTTTATTTCTTAACATTCTTAATCACAATATTAATATGAATACGGAAATCGATAAAAATTCGGAATGTTGCTCATACGACGATTTTTAACGCGAGACAAAAAAAAAATACAATTCTTTTCATGGCAATAAATCTTCCGCAAAAATGCGAATTAAATTTTTGGATTTATTTTTTCCGGCGGCTTCGCATTGTCATTCGTTTGACATTGGCAAAAACTTTTCGACCGTGTTTGTATTTTCAACAAAAAAATAAATAATACTATTAAAGCTTACATATAAATATATAAGTATACCTGTTTTGTTAAACTAGCAAAAATCGCATTGCATCGATAATAATAAAAAAATACTAAAAGAATATTGAAACGAAATAATATATTTATATTTTCTAGTAACAAACTCCGGTCGCTTTCATCCGTACTTATTGATGCAGATATTTGTATAAATTTATTTGATTGTAATAAATGTTTTAGACTTTTCTTGTATTTTATACGCAGATCTCGCTGATAGATTAAGCAAAAAAGTGCAAACTTAAATTACCCGTAAAGTGTTCGATTATATTGTGTATATTTACGAACGATGTTGTTTCTTATTTTTTAAAGTACATAATAATATAAAAATATTTTTTATTACGAAAGTGTTTGTAAACGCAGCAGTGGTTTCTCGATACCCAGTGATTGTGAAGAAATGTTTTTTTTTTTGATAATTATTTAAGTGTTAAAAAAAACCAACACATGTTAGTAGCAAAAAGTACAGTAAAAAGTTCTTGTTTATCAAATAATCACTGTTGCAAGGTTCAAAGTGAATTGATTGCAGAGACATCATCAGTCGTATCGTCATGAAAGGTACATATTCATTATTTCATTTCATTGGATTCACTCGATAAGCGATCACTGTCTTTTGCAATATTCTTAAGAAAATCAATTTCCAAAATGATTCCTGATTGATCTTTAAACAAATTCATATAACTCCAAACCTAAATCGAATTCTACGCCATTGAGAAATATTAAAAACTTAATTTAAAAACTAAAATAGTATTCAGTCAATAAGCTTTCATTTCATTCTGTATTCAAAAACTATTATTTGTGGCGTTAAAAAATCGCTAAAGAAATCTGTTTAACGCGTGTTAATTTTTTAAATCACTGTCAATATCAATCAGGAAACACTTGATTTCAATATTTTTTCTTCACGTTTACAATATTATGATACATACATGTTTTTGGTTTATTTTAGGAAAAATATTTGACTTATAATTAATTACATTAAAATACTTTGATATAATATAATGAATAAAATCATCACATCAGTTTTTAATCTAATGGTTAACATTCAAGTGACAGCAACAAAAAAAATGACACATTTATTCATATGTTTTTTTCAAAACCGCGTAAAATTAACTATCAATAGTTTTTCGAGTAATACCAAAAACATATATTGTAGTGATGTACACCTTTTTTCTACCGTTAAAAGCAATGCGTTGTAAAAGATTATCAAAAAAATATTTCTTGCCTATCTATAGCAAAATCTGTCGTGAGACATATTATTAATTTGTTGGCGAAATTAATTTTTATTCTTAGTTGTTACATATATGAATGAGTCAATATTTTGATATTAAACAAAATCAAACTGTAACTTTTGATGTTATTGTGATGCCATTTTTAAACACATCCCCGTAAAAAAAACATTTTACAAATCATGAAAAATTTGACACGTTAATTTATATAACTGAATATTTTGAAATAAAACATGAATTTAATTGAAAATTACAACAAGTCACATCTGTTGTATAATTCTAAAATACGATTTTGTGACAATGAATTTGTGATGAATATGAAAACATGAATAAATAGGTACAAACAACAGATATATTTTTTAATTTTGTGGTTATAAATTTAAATTTTACAAGATATAAAAAATAGCAGCATACGTTTTTTTAAAATTCATATGTGAGTTTTTGAATCATTTGTTGAAAATTTTGAAAACCATTATTAATAAAATTCTTTAGGGGATGGATACGTCACGATATGACGTTAGAAATGGCAAATTGAATGAGACTCCTGAAAATTCTATGGTAAAATTGAAAAAAATGGTCCATTTATGTTTCGCGACCATTTTGTAAAATAATAAAAAAACAACGGCCGATATGTAAAAAAGAAGGGTAATGTAATATGTAAAACGAGTCGAAGATCATGATTTGAGTACTTAAATGTAGTTAGGTAAACGAAAAATGTGATAATGCAATTGATTGTAGCGAAACCCCAAACAAACACTATGTCAAGTTTTGTTTGAGGCGAACATTGTAGACTGAATCACTTTTTTCGAGAGACTTCCTTCGCGATCTAACACCAAAATAAATTACATCATTTTGATTTCACCCATCTCTTTTGTTTTATGTATGCGTATATTTTTGCTTAAAAAGCTGTTCAAATTCATATAGAAAAAATATTTATATTGATGAAAATTATAACATAGATGTGTTTGAATATCAGCCGGTTTGATAGCGAAGGGATGCTCTTTTATGAACATTTCATAAAATAATAATTTTGATGTTTTTTTGGTCGTTGAAACTTACGTTTTTTTGCCGACGAGGTTGAAAATAACGAAGATAAATTGTATACAGATTATATATTATTGAAATAACTATGTTAAATGTTACCATCTGTCGAAGGGAATGTCACGGTTGAATGTTTGTGTAATAGATTTGAATTTGTATATAGGTAATAACAGTTTGATTTTTTTTTGTTTATGTGAAGAAAGTGTAAATACGTGAGTCCGCAAGTTGGGTGGAGCCACGATAAGGGTAGCTTTAGGACTGAATTATTCTGTTCTTTGTTTTACATCCTTCTTTTAACGGCATTATTTCTGATTGGTGCGTTGTATATGTGTTATTATATATATCATATTGCTATACATATAATGAAATAAAATACGAATTACAATAATTATAAATTGAATAAAAATAAAATGACACACTTTTATTAAAACCTGTTTTTGATTTCATAAAACACTTCACTACAACATTATTTATCCTGTAATATTTTTTTGCAGCTATACAATCCAACCATCATTCCAATTTCCCGAAATACCCAAGATATCCAGTAACTAGAGAATTATTCATTTTATAAGCAGTAGAATTTTTCTATTCAAATAATATATACATATTTTTATTTGATTAAGCTACTGCAGAGTCAAGTCAAGAGTTATCACCAATTACTTTACACGCACATCAACTTTTGTGTACACTAATGTTCCATAATACATGTTTTACACTGCACTAAAGACATACACTACAGAGTTGCTTAAACTTTCTCTTAAGTAGTTTATGAAAGATTAAGAAAAAACCTAATCTTCAAGATAAACATAACATCCACTTATTAATTTACTGCAAAAAATAGAATTCTCAAAAATGTTACATATACAAAATTGTCAAATACAGAAACTGTAGTCAACGTCGTTGAATAATAGTATAGCTATTTAAATACAAATTATTATGACAATTTCAGGATATTTTGATAACAATTTTTTCCTATAAAATTTACAATTATTATTACGAAAAGTATGACAAGATGATGGTGAATAGTAATTAACACTAGGTTCACTAAAACAAATTTAAAGAAGAAAGTTAAATATTAAAATAAAGCGATCTGTAGAGTGATGCATAAAAATACCTGCAAATATGAAATAGGAAATGACAAAGCGAGCACACACTGCAATGACCACGTTTATTACCTATATAGTATAAAGTTATAGCTCAATGGGTTCAGGTGCTTTTTAAGAAAGTACTTGAGATCTGAAACTGGTTTTAAATGGTATGAATTAATGTCGGGTTGGAAAATTTGATTATTATTTAAAGATAAAAAAATATATACATAAAAGAAGAATACATTTAAGTATTATCGAATTTTAGTCGATATGACTGATAGCTGACATTCGTGAAAAATAGCAGTTTTATTTATGAAGATTTGGAAAAATAAGGAAAGTTTTCCAAATAGTTACTATACGTTACTCTATTATTTATTTTCCCCTTTCAGCTCATAATGTTTCATTGTTTTTTTACTATTGATAAACGTATTTCCCACGTAAATCAACTATTTTTATGAACATGTGTCGCAAAAGTACATTTACACACTAAGCTAATTCTAAAATTTCATTTCCAATCATAATTTTTCTTAAAATTAAAACATATTTATATTTAAAACAAAATAATACTAATAAAATTGATATTAGAATGTTGTTTTAATGTTGACAATATGAGCTCAAAAGTTAAAAATATTCATTATTTAAAACTATTACAAAAATATAATATTATACCATTAAATATGATTGAATACCATTCAAATACGAAGCGGCAAGGATTATTCAAAATAAAAAAACCTATTCAGTTATCTATTTTAATAAAAATTGTCTCAAAGACCTGTAAATATTCTGACTGATATGATTGCTTATTATCCTTTTCTATAATATAATTATTTAATATTTAGTGACAGTGTCATATGGCAATTCTCCAATATGGCTGTTAACGATCTCAAGAAGGCGGATTTTTGACCAAAAGCTTACAAACGTAATGATCTCTAGGATTATTTTTTTTTATTTGTTTGAGATAATGTTTAAAGAGCATTATGTCATCGGAATTTTATTCTGTCTTGTCGATATTTGGAGATGACCGATGACAAAGTGCCGATGGGCTCTCGACTAGGTCGTGAAATCTTAGACTTTGCTGTTAATAATAATTTGGCGTCAATAAGAATTTCATTCGATTATAATTTTAGATTGATTTCAAATATATTACGATTGTATATGCAACGAAAGAGTTATGAGAACAGATTCATTTATTTCCTTTATTTTTGGTTTGTTTTAATTTGTCTTTCTTATCAATAGTTTTTATAAATGTAATTGCTGAAATCGATGTATTATTGTTAGTATAATTTAAAATGAACTAAAAGAGTTTTATTCATAATACTGTGATCTGCAAATAAAATTAAAATAGCAAAGTGTTTTGATTATGAAATATACAAGTGGAGTTTTCATTGCTGGACTGTTAAATCGATTAAAAAATAATTTACGTTTGAAGCGATGGATATTTTTTTGTCGACTTGTGATCGTTGACCCAAATGCTCTGACCTCTGGACAATACATTTTTAATTATAGCTAATTACGCATGCGTATGATAAAAGAAAAATAACGCGTGTGACTTGAAAAATATGTCGGAAAAGTTTTAGTTTCCTTGCCTTTTTAAACAATGAAGGGAAAAAATAAGTGAGAATTATTTTTGTATACATGCATTTATGACATACATAGCTCCATTGTAAGGCATATTTTTAATAAAATTTCACTGTTACCGATCAAAAATTTTAAGGAGACACATAAAAGGATAGAGAGACTTTACAGTAAGAGGATAGCTAATAAGACAATTGTCGGTGGACAGGCATCAGCCGTTACTGACAAAAGCATATTTATGTTACCAAGATTTTAAAAAAAAATAACTTAGTAATTTCATGATACATATTTGATTTGATTGTATTAGACCATTACTGGTAAGAGAATGGAAAACAATGAATTTAGTTATTACAAATAGTTCTTGAAGAAAAAAATCTACATTACACATGTTATCCACACAGCAATACTGGTTAATTTAATATTTTCAACTAAAGTTTTTTTCGTTTTAAGACATGTGGAATATTCACTAACAATCTATTGTCAAAATACATATAAATAATTAGTTTTGATAAAGTTAATAATGAACACATGATTGAACTATTTATAGCTTTTATGTTTAAATATCTTTGATCAATTTAATTACAACATTTATAGGTAAATTAATGATTTGTATTCTTGTGGTAAATTAAAATAATTTTGAAAATTATCAATCTTTAGTAACTTGCATTAAAGAATGATTTAATATAATTATATTTCAAATATTTGCAGTGCCTTGAGTCTATCCAATTATCTGTTTGTGATTTTCTGTCAGTAATATTTTTTTGAAATTAACAGCACTATTTAAATTACATTCAAACGCAACGAATAAGTTACTGCTTACTGATTGACGTCAAATAAATCATGACAGAAAATTAAATTTGATTTTCTCCAAAATTGATTTGTACGGTTATGATTTCATGCACTGTTTCCTAATAGGTGCAGTAGCACGCCTTGATTTTTGGGATGCGCGTGCCAAAATGGACGTCAATTAAAACTTGAGATTGTATTAAATTTTAAACGTATTGAATTATTCATTAACTGTCAAGGTGCACTGCCACGACTTTCCTAAATATGTACGATTACTTTTTTTAATGAGCGAGTTGTCAAGGACGCTACAACCGATTTGATTTCATCACGCTGGAGCTGATAAGGAAACTGCCCACTTGTCATGCAAATGCACACAGGATCTGGCCATAAAACTGGAGGAAGAGACTGAATTTTGGAAATCCTGTTGCAGCCAGTCAATGATATAAACATTTTGGTGAGTCAATAATTTATTTTAATTTTTATCTTGTGGATGTATAATAGATAATTAACCGTATGTTGGTACTAGGCCATGACTAATAATTGTTTGAAAAAAATAGTTGTTAAAATTTTGCTAGTTAATAAATCAGATATTATTGAAACAAAAAGAGTTATCAATAGTTGAATAGTGTAAATGTTTATTCCGCCTATTAAACAAGATCTGATGGGTTAATAAATTTAAATGTAAATAAAATAGCAGTAAATATAACAAGACATATTATAGATAGCTTTTAATTCCTAAACGGTATCGATCATTTTGTGAAAAAACCTATAGAATCAACCACATACTTTAAATTCATGTTGCCATGATGAAATTCCACGCACCTAAAGTTGTGTCAATATGTCTATTAACGGTTTGTATGCAATATTTTTTGGTCAAACGAGTCACATTTCTACAAGCATTGATTGTTTTTAAGGAAAATTGCTTTGTTATTGGCAAGTGAAAACATCTTTCTATTTATTGATTGAATTGGCATTTACTTGGTAGAAATCCATTGTAATAGGGTTAAAATAGCAACGTATTTAGTTCAACAGTTTTTATATTATTAGTTGATAGCTATTCACCATTTTAGTTAACGATTTTTTAAATTGAGTTAATAAGCTTTAATTAATAAAAACACAATTTTCCTTTGTACTCTATTCCACTTTATTTAAAAGTTTTGGACCGGTTTCGCTCACTGCGAGCATTGTCAACTGATAAGAAATATAATTTAACAATGCTATTTATACAAAAATAAATTTAAATGAAAATCAGTTGACAATGCTCGCAATGAGCGAAACCGGTCCTGACCTTATAAATAAAGTTGAATACAGTACAAAAGAATATTGTGTTTTTATTGATATAATGCTTTTCCACAAGTATTGACAGTGAACACCCTAAAAGTGATTAAACTTTAAATTGCAATAATGAAACATAAGTCAAGTAAATTATTATGATACACGCATCATTTCCTACTATGTTATTTACCGTATTAAAAGAATGTAAGACTATATGTTTTAGTTGCATGGTTAATTACTATTAAAAATGTATTTGTCTGTAATAACATAAAAAAAAGACAGAGCAAATATTTATTCAAATTTATTAAATGCTATATTATCTTGTCATTTATTTTGTGATGTTTCGTTAAATTTTAAGTATTTGTACCGTCATAATGTCTTCAATTCTTGTGATGGATGTAAATGAATTTTTCTAGGTTGTTCTATGTTGAATTTGAGTTTTTACAGGTCGTTTTAAATGCATGCTAAGAACTAGTCCGTTTTACTGCAATGTATTTTATATCCACCTAAATCATTTTTAACTACGCTATTGAGATAATAATTATAGTAAATATATGTAGATAATTCACGTAATTAAATTTGTCGTATATTGAGACAAGAAATCTGAGGTGGTAAAACTTTGAAGCTTTGGATATATGAAGTGTTAAGTCATGAACAATAATTCGTGTTGCTAGAATTTAGGCTATGATCTTGCCAGTGATCGAAGAATATAATGTAACTAAGTATTCTATTGCTGATTCTATCCAGGGGCGGATTATCCTATAAGCGGACGAGGCGCGCGCTTGGGCCTTCGAATTTTATGAACCTCAAAAATAGCTTATATTTTACAACTCATATACTTTTTGTTCAGATTTGAATATATTTGTATTATTTTATATGGAATTTTCTGATGTTTTTATGTTATCCGAAAAACAGGGCCTCCTAATTTTATTGCGCCTAGGACCTCCTATGTGCGTAATCCGCCACTGATTATATTCCTGATACTATATTCAGTGGCAGTCCACCGATTAAAACGGGCTTTCAGTACTCTATATCTATGAAATGTATTCAGATAGTTTAAAAATCAATTGTCATTTAAAAGGATTTTTGACAACATAAAATACGGTATGTTAGATGGTATACTAACAAGATATACTACATGCTTTAGGTATTTATTTAAATAGCTATTCATCGAATCAAAATAGGGAAGAAAAGTAAAGCATGCCTATGTTGTATTATGAATAGGTAAACTACCTGTGGATCGACATTTGTTTTTTGTATAAACAATATTTAAATAATTGTTAAGGGCCAAACACAATAAAATATGCAAAATTAAACGGAAGCGTACGTACAAATAAATTTCGGTAAAGGTTACGCAACGCAAAAAGGTGAATAACTTATTGAGTTGACCTCATAACTCGGGAGAGACTTGTTAAGCCGAGCGTCGGCCGACAAAAACGCATCATTACAAAAATAACTCTCCCCAAGTTGTAAATAAATAAATAAAAAAAATTAAATCATTTGCATTTCAAAATAATGAAAAGCGAGCGGAGTATTATGTTATATTAGAATATATGTATCGATTACAGAACAGTGAGCGATGATTGTGACAAGTGACAAAAATGACACAAATTCATACAACTGCTCCAATTCATCTCGCGTAGCAGTTTTGAGAATAACAAATGGATAAAAAATCATTGCATAATTCGACAATAAAAATCAAATTGTTTTCATTTTATAGTGTGCTGATTTTTTTGTATAATAGTTTTATCATTATATGTATAAGTTTTTTGTGTCTGTTCGCGAATAATTGAGATAACATTTTGAATTATTCACTAAAAAAAAAAATCATTAGAATTGACAGAAAATCTAGAATTTCTATTCATATGGAATCTTACCATATTATGTATTTCAAATAAAATCTTTTCTTTTAAATACATTTTCTAGAACAGTTAAAGCAAACCTTTCTCTTCAAGTATGAAAAAATGAGATATAATTGTTAAAAAAGTCATATCGTGTTAGATAAAAATATGAGTACCTTATAAATTAGAATAAAAATCAAAATATACGACTTTGCATAATTAGATGAATTTAAAAGACTAAATAAAAAATTATCATACGATTTATAAATTTAAAACTAAGAGATATTTGTGGTTGTTAGTTTGTATGGCTATTTTTTTTCAATTAGTGGCCTTAAGTCATACGTGAGCTGCATATATGTATTTTACCAAGACCACTTATTGTGTTTGATTTGATCGAATTCATCGAAGAAATTATTTTTTTGCCAACACTCGCTGACCAAAACATTGACAAATTTTTCGTGGTCCAGTGACTAATAATTAACAGTGTATTGTTTGTAAAATTGCAGAGTTTTGTCATTGTGGTTTTCTTAAGATATTTCGATAAGTTTAATCATCTTCAAGCTTTCGTGCGTTGCGTTATTTTAAAGTTATGCATACCTTCCGCGTATAGCTTTTTTAAATTCTCTCCTACATAGGCAAACTTGAATCGAACTTGACCTTGAATTAAATTAACATCAATTAACATAAATGAAAAATATGGGCTCAATTGGGCGGGCCGGGGCCGCGGGAGCCCCGTCGAGGCGTTCTGACCGCCACCGACCTAAGCTTGCACTTCCAATTCAACTGACGACGTATGAACAAGCAGGCAGAAATTATTCTCTAATGAGCGATTTTTAGTTATTCATATTGGTATCTCCCAACGGTGCACTCTTTTACAACAGACATTATAAACTGCAGGACCTTGAATGATAATTCAATTAATCAATTTAAAATTTTACGTTAATTTTAACAATCCGTGTTGGTCAGTAAATTAACAGATAAACGTCAGTTGATATTTTAAAATTATTTTCATTGTTAGAAGTAGTATATTTGCACAGGCCCGATCCTAATCAATACGTGCACTGATGCGCCTCTGTTGAGCGGAGAGAGCGGCTGTGTACTGCGAGTTTTGTATAGTTATTTTTAACATTTTCTACTTCAGGGAAGATAAATTTGGGCTTTATGAATTAATGTAGATAAGAAAAATATATTTGAAATTTTACACTACTACTATAACCGTTCGTTTTTATATTTGATTAATGTAAAATTATTTTTAAATATGTCGCTTCAATAATTAAACGTAGACGCAGAAAGAGGGGATTTAAGCTTAGCAAGATTTTAGTTAGCCCAAATGATTAAGATTCCTGATTAAGTATCCTAAATTTATAATCTTATGTATGTTAATAATTAAAATTCGTTAGCTAATATGTCGCCCGCTGTGGTCTAGTTCAGTGCTTCCCATCCTGGGGTCCGCGACCCTCTGAGTGGCCGCAGGTTTTCTCCTTGGGGCCGCGGCAGAACATGTTTTGTATTGAGGAGGGCCGCGGATTATTGTTTTCAGATTTAGTGGGCTGTGGTATGATTTTTTTTGGGAAGCACTGGTCTAGTTGTTTAGAGCTTGCTCTACCGATCAAGTGGGTCTGGGTTCGATTCCCGGTATGTTCAATGTCAAATTGGATTTTTTCAATTTTAATTTGAGATCTAAAATATGAGTGTTTGTGAAATTAATTCTCCTTGAGTTAATCTTTCAACTTCAAAATATTTGACGCATTGGCGAAAGCTTTAAAAAAATAAAAATATTTTTTTATTGTAAGGAAGCTGATAAATGACGCCAAATTTTTAGTAATGTTTAAAATTATAACTACAAGGGGAGTATGTAATTGGAAATTTGGCTTGTATAACAGTATATTAAAATTTGTTAAAAATTAAATTGTTTTAACAGTATAATTTAATATAAAAATTATTAGCTCATCTAATGTATCTTAAATTACACATTATTTTTTGCAATATTTTTTATAATTACAACTTTTCAATGAAATTCAAAAGCATGTTGAAATCACTTTAACAAAAGTTACATAGTTTTTTATGAAGAAAAATACAGCCTGCAGAAGCCCCTGTATAGTGTATTACTTGTAATATTTTTGTTTTCATATTTGTATGATATTTTATATCCTTCTAGTAGGAGTAATATAACGTATTGTGGTACATACATTTATCGATTGGTTTAATTTTAACGAAGTATCTTTTCAGCAAGTAAAATAAGATTTTCACTCTTTATAAAGCCCTGCAGCACATGTATGAATGTGGAGTCTAGCAAAGGCGTCGCAAGAGGGTCAAAGGATTGACGCTTAGGACATTTGACCTATAAATTGCCTCACAAGTTAGTGTCCCCTGGCTCCCTCCGCGCCGCAACTCCTCGGCTCCAGTTGTGACTTGCATCTTGTGTCTTTAGTCAATCGCTCTGACAGATTTATTCGATCAATGATCGTCTAATCAGAATGGATATTTAAATGGTATATTGATTGATTAAGTAATCAGTTTGACACTTATTTACAAGCCGTAAGATGCATTGATTGATTTGACTATTCAACCTTGGAGAGATGAGCGTATTTTATATTATCATCGTAAAAATTTCCGTTAACTAAAATGATTTTTATTTCGTTCTGTTTTGAAGACTAAATTCTAAATTTTACCAATCGAGTAACGCTACAGATAGGGTTATTTACATTTTCACACTGTTGGCCGAATTCGGTTGTAAATAATCTAATAAGATTAATTCAGTGGTGGACTACCGATAAGTTAACAAGGCCCTCGCTAAACCTCAAATCTATTCGCAGTGTTCTGGAAAGAAGTGAATTTGTTTTTGTTTTCTTTAAGCCATGTCCGCTCTCAATGTAGAGCATATGGACTCCTTATTGCGAATTTGTTTACCCCCCCCTAAACATTCCTAATAATTGTTGAAGCAGTCAAATGTAACTTAACATACTTATATTATGTATCATTACAGAATGTACCCTAAAATAATTAATATCAATATTTGAAAAATGTACTTATCAATATAACATTGCCGTAAAAATAGGTGTCTACTATTCTTTTTCCTCAAATTCTCTCTGATATAATGAATGTTTGAATAAGTAATGTATGTTAGAATTTGCTCTTAATTATTGATTTAATCTGAGAATATTGTTTTTTTTATATATATTTAACAAGGGTATCGTGCGAGCCCTTCCGATAACCCTCCAGCCCACCCTTGAATGAATTCAAGAATCTTCAACAATACATACTTTTTTATGTAACCATATATGCTTTCTATGTAAATCATATAGATCTACATCAGATCTTATCTCAATAGAAGATGTTCTATGAGAGCTGATTGCTACGGAGTTGCTATATTTTTTTTCGGAGAGAGTAATATCAGACGGATGTGTCTAGTCCAGAACCAATTGAATATTGAATGGGTGGGGGGAATTTACGTCGATAAATCGATAAAAAAAACTGTCAATGGAGTCAATGACGTTGACTACTCAGCAAAAGGCAGGGCAATATTATTTTTTTATCACTTTTAGGGTGTTCACTAGGGCTTGTCCGTTTTGAAAAACCGGTTTTTTGGCTAAATTTGTAACATTCGAAAACCGGTTTTTAAACTTCGTAACCTGTTGTGCTGAATTTTCCTCAAACGAGTCTATAAACAAAAGGACAGAAAATTTGGATCTTTTATTTGATGGCTTAAAGACCATATGCCCCACATCATTACCCAGTGAATGGGTATTTTTGATATTTGGAAATTTTGTTACAAAACAATCAGTGTTTTCTTAAATCATATTTTCTGAAGAGTAACACCAAATTATTTCTTGTTGTGTAATATTATGTATATAAATAAACAATATTAAAAAATTGAACATTTTCTCGCTATTTTAATTGAATTATCAATGTTTTGAAAATCTTCGAAAACCAAATAAAACCGGGTTTCGAACAATACTGACATTAGAAAACCGGTTTTTTCATAAGTCGGTTTTTATATAAGCCCTAGTGTTCACTGTAAATACTTGGTGGAAAGGCATTATATTAATAAAAAGACAATATTTCATTGTACTTTATTCCACTTTATTTAAATAATAAAATGAAACAAATTCTACTAGTGTTTAAAATTGTATCCATTTGGCGAAATTGATAATCCTACGTTAAAAAGTGACTACCGTGATTGATAATGCGTTGTTTCAATTTTTTTCATTGACACAATCGTTTTACGCGGGCGTTGTAAAAATGTCGTGCTCTGTAACGTTATTGTTTAGATCTCAGCGTTGAATGTTAGTTGAGGCAGACACGTCTAGCGTTTATGTAAATCGACAGATTAATCAGAAATTGTAATCAAACGACCTATAAAATTAAGCAATCGTAATGATCCTGAAAACTATAACGACTTTTAGCTCAACACAAATTAAACGTACGAGTTTGGAATTGGAATCAAATCTTTAACCTTTTAGCTGCCGTAGATAATTAATAGTAATTACCTAGCATGCCGGCTATAATTTGCCACTATTAATTTAATTAGTTATCGATGAGATAACTCGTCTCTAGCGTGTTGAGCACGAAAATTTTTACGAGATATCTCGTCTGTGGCAGCCATCGGGCTAAGAGTGAAGTAGACATAGACAAAAATCATTCTTAAATATTTAGATTCACATGTTTAATCCCATTATAGAGCAAATCGACTTCTAATCAGCAAAAAACGTAAGCGACAATTCAAAAAAAAAAAAAAAATTACGGGACTGTTCAGGTTTTAATTAATCATAACCAGTGCTTTTAAAAAAAAAATGGTACGGAAACTCAATTCTTGTAATTTTTTTTCTTTCTTTCATGTCCGTTCTCAATGCGGAGGATATGGCTTCCTAATAAAAGTATCTCAATAGGGTTTTTTTACGATTTGTTATGACTGATTGTTGGTCAGATTCTCAACCTACCATTTTTAAAAATAGTAAGGATAGAAAGATTAGGTTGGTAGTGATTAGTTAACCACTAGTATTATCCTAGCTATATCTTTGTACCTTTACTAACCAGAGGCTTAGTAATTGAGTAACAAACAGTTCTCGTAAAAAAAATCTGTTGAATAAGGCTAGGACATGACTAGTGGTTAACTAATCACTCCCACTACGCCCAGTTATTAGACATCGGAAAGGGTGGGAGGGAATTTTTAGACATCACAAACACCCATTCCTTCAAACAGAAATCGATAAATCGATCGAAAACATAATGTTCGGACTCGAGCCCGTGAAATCTGGCACGGAAACCCACAACACCAACCGCTGCGCCCTATGATCCGACTGCCTGTACTTATCTCGATTAAACTTTTAATCTGTAACGCAGCACACACAGACAGACACGCATTGTTTGCTTTCTCTCTCTATTGGTGCATTGTACGTATTGAATATCGACCAAATTTTGACAGATGGGATGTACACTGCCACAAGTATGTAGCTATATTATGAGATATTAGAACATTGATTGAAAATATTTTAATTTTCAATAGTAATATAATGTACTCATCAGTTTTTAAATATGTATTATATGAAAACTTTCGATGACTTTTTTTTTTTTATGTCTGTTAATATCTTTCTTTATTCATATTTTGCTGTGGATTGAAAAATATTAGCGATGCACGATTATTAATTATTTTAATTTTAACATAGTACTGCTAATTTTTAAAAACATCTAAAAACGGTTTTCTATCATTAGTTCAGGGATCGGGAACGTAATCGTTTACGCTGCATTTTTTAATCAGTAATATTTTTCGCCTGCTGTAGCCCAGTTGGTTAGATCTTGCTATACCGATCGCGCAGGTCTGGGTTTGATTCCCGGTAAAATCACAGTGAATTTGAGAATTATTCAATTCAAAGTTGTGATCGAAGACTGAATGTTTGTGATGACAATTCACATTATTTCCTCTCTTCTCATCTTTCTGATCCTTTAATAACTGGGTGTAGCGATAGCGATTAGTCAACCAATCCTGTTCTAGCCTTATCCTTCTTTCCCTACTACTCACATGGATACAGTACCGGCGCCATCATACGAACGCAATAGGCAACCGCCAAGGGCACAGACCGTTAGGGGGCGCGTAAATGAAGTATAAAAAATATTTTTATATACTCTATGCTTGTATTTGTTCTTTGTAATTATGTATTGTATTCTATATGATTCGATAAAGTGATGTTGAGCGACTGAGTAACAAACAGTTCTCGTAGAAAAAACTTCTGTTGAGATACCTCAATTAGGATGCCATATGCTCCACATTGGGAGGGGACATGGAAAAAAAATATTATGACTTTTAAAATGTGTAAAATATTTATTGTTAAGTGAATAAAAAACACAAAATATTAAGATTTAACCTAACGGCCGAACTTTGGATATAAACGGCTTTACATACATTATTATAAAACTTATGTTCTTAGGAATATTTCAGTAGCCTTTAAACATGCCGGGGGATTATTATCTCTTACGAGTTGAGTCTCTTAAATTTGATCGCTTCGTGATAAATTTTCCTGTTTCCCTTTTCTGTTGGGAAATTTCTCACGATGTAGCGGCAACACTGTTGGCGAGTGACAAGGCAGGCCATGCCATCATTTTATTGGTCGGCCGACAATACACTCGCTCGCTACTCGCCGCGTCCGTTTCATATCTCGACTCATATATAAACTCACCGACTTCTACAAGGTAAATGTATTGTTTTCTTATATTACATACAGGTTCACTAAAAGTCGAGAACACGTTATTTCCTAAAATTACACTTGACGTAAGTCAAAACGCGCATTCATTGCTGTTTCCTACGTACTATCAACTACGTAATCGTAAACAAGTCAGATTCGTTAGTTCCTGTAACATTAAATTCTTCTTCTACTTCATTTTTGTTTGATTATTTTCCTATAATATCTAAAAACAAATCAATTTTTAAAAAATGTCAGTAAATGAAATATTATACTGCATATGTCAAGCTACTGAGATACAGTTTATTTATTCCATATGAAAACTTTGTGAAGTAGTTAGTATGTTTGTTTCAATAGTTAACCAAACTCTTCTGAAAAAAAGGTTTGTTAAAAATGTTGATTTATATTAATTTTTGAAAAGTTAAAAAATTCAAGAAATTAAATAAAGCTTTAAGATAAGTAATTATTCTTAAAAAATAATTGTTTTGCTCGGAAAGTTTGGCGAATTTTAACTAAATGGGAACAACAATGAAACATAATAGGCAGCGCGTAGCTCTGATGAACGGTCCAACGTCCAACGCAGCAATTGTGTTTTATGCAAGAGGTACGTGATTATAATAATTTTCTTAAATAGTACAACTATATTGTATTCAATATAGTTGAAAAATATATATTTATTATTATGATTACTAGTATGTATTATTTATATGTTGGCTTATTTTATATTTTATATGTATACGGGTTATTGTCGAGAAAAGTTAATGAAATGAAGTGCAGCTTTTTTTATAATCATATTCGAAATTTTATCCGTAATTCTCAGGTTTATCAAGTAAATGCAAATTTTTGTAGATGTTATTAGAACCAAAGAAAAATGTGTCTAGATTTTTTATTTCAAATTTAATAAGTGCCATGTTCTAAAACATATTCCATTTGTACATCATAATTATTTCGTGGATGCTATAATATTTAAAAAATGCTGTAATTCTACAAGATTTTCAAAGTACTTTCTGTTTTAAAAATACCAAGCTCTAAATAAAATGAGGTTTAGATACATTTTATTTATAATCAACTTTGTTTCAAAACGTACCTTATTGCACTGAAAAGTTATATCTGAGCTCTAATTTTTCATTTATAAGACTGGGAGATATCTTCTGGTAGTTTGTCACACGTATAGCATTAAAAATTATATTTTTTATTATATCGTTATCTATAAAAATGTAGGAATTATTTCTTCATTAGAAAACTGGCAGGTGGTTGGTATGTTGGACTGCGAACTTCAATGTGTCAGACAATGTCACTACTTTTTCGAACATCATATTGAATAACATTTGCAAACAATATTTGATGTCTTGCCTTTCGAGTTGTGCTGTATAAGCACGTACACGTACGAACACAGCCGTACTGCAGACGTAGTGTAAGTCAGTTAGGTTGGTATCTACGAGTAGGTAGGTAGGTATGTACGTGACAGCAGCAGGACTTCCGGCCGCCATGTCGCGACTTAGGAACTCGCGAAGGATGCGTGGAACTGAAGTATGTCACGTCGTGGGACATCAACCAACCTATCAACCGACCGACCGATGCGATGGCCTGGTTGCCACTTGCCTTTTACCATTCTGCTGCCTTAGCCTTCTACAGAACATACCACATACTTACACACCAAAGACAATAAATGTTAAATTCACTATTGATATACGACACCTTGTATATAATTAAGAACTAAAATAAATAATTCTATTTTATTTAAATCAAGACCAGCTTCAAAAATTAATCTTTAAAACTAGATTAACAAGAAACATTAGAAATTAGAAGACAAACTTTTGCTTATTCAAATTGATTGAATGAGCAAACTATTTCTTCTTTGCTTTTGTTGTATCCGTTTCATTAACCTACGTTTATTTATCAACAAACATTTAATTATGATTATTTATTATTTTTCTTGTAATAATTTACATTTACGAGTTTTCGGTAAAACATTTCAAATATCTTTAAGAGGACGAACGGGTAAAAATCTTCATCCCCAATTTATCTTAGAACTGTTCAAAAGCATTTATTTGATAACTTTTAGGGTGTTCACTGTCAATACTTGGTGGAAAGGCATTATATTAGTAAAAACACAATAATCCTTTGTACTTCATTCCACTTTATTTAATATGTCAGGACCGGTTTCGCTCATTACGAGCATCGTCAACTGATAAGAAATATAATTTAACAGTGCTATTTATACAAAAATGAACAGTTATAAACAACAATTGGCATTGAAAAGAAAATACCAATTACATTAAAAGTGATTCTAAAATAGCACAAAATTAAAATGTTTAACACATCTAACATATAATTAAAAAGTCATCTCAGATTAATAAATTTAGAATGGGAATTGAAAGTAATTACAAACATAATTAAAATTTGGGAATTCTTTGACAAAGTGATACAATGAAAATAATGACATTATTAATGACAATAATGACAATAAAATAATGACAATAATGTCATTATTAATGTCATTATTTTCATTGTATCACTTTGTCAAAGAATTCCCAAATTTTAATTATGTTTGTAATTACTTTCAATTCCCATTCTAAATTTATTAATCTGAGATGACTTTTTAATTATATGTTAGATGTGTTAAACATTTTAATTTTGTGCTATTTTAGAATCACTTTTAATGTAATTGGTATTTTCTTTTCAATGCCAATTGTTGTTTATAACTGTTCATTTTTGTATAAATAGCACTGTTAAATTATATTTCTTATCAGTTGACGATGCTCGTAATGAGCGAAACCGGTCCTGACATATTAAATAAAGTGGAATGAAGTACAAAGGATTATTGTGTTTTTACTAATTTATTTGATGTTTACTTATTGTTATAGATATTGTTGTATTGTAAGAAATTTCCTTTTGATAATTTTCCTAATGAAACTTTTGATTACCTTTCTTACTTAATTGAATATATTTTTTTGACTAAAAAATATTAATACTTATGAAAGAAAGTTCTTAACAATTAAACTAGAGATAATTTAGTTTCATTCATTTAAAATTTGTATCATTACACCGTTTGTTATTAGTCATATTTAATATTTATACAAATATCCTTTTATCGATTAACACTTTCATCAGTTGATAATTTTTGTGGTGAGCGAGATCTGTCATAATCTTTAATACAAAAGTGAAATTAGTGCAAAAAGTGTTTTTTTAGTTAATTTTTTTCATCTGAGAAATGTCAGTAGACACACATTAAAAAAGAATATGTACATATATAAGAAATTATGACTGGGAAAATTACACATTTTTTAAAGTATATTTAACATCGATCATCTATCCATTAATAGATGAAGACTTCGTTGAAGATGACTTAAAAAACTTTGCGTTTTATGTTTTTTTGATCATCACTAGTACAGTAAAACCCCCATTTACACTATAATCGAAACCGTGTAATTGGGGGTGTGAATCTCGTACAAAATTAGGGATTTGGTTTTTTCCACGGAAAACGCAAAACTAAGATTTCCCTTAGTTTTGCAAAAAAAAAATATGGACGAAATATTCAGTTTTTGTAGTAGTAAATGTATGGACACGTTTGTTCGGACAGGCTTCCGAGAAAAAAAAATATTTCCCATTCTTTTTCAGTTTATTAAATTCAAAAACTTTTTGAATGTTTCCATATCAGATTTTTCTCCCACTTTCTTTTTTAACACTCCATTTTCTTCATAAATGATGATTTTTCACACTTTGTATATATCGACTGTGGAAAGGAAAAAGGACGTAACCCACACATATCAAATTTTACAGGAGGCGCAAAAAATGTGTTTTGATGATTTTGAGCCACATGCAAATTGTGAATTATACACAACCTTGAAGTGCACGGAGACTTCTAAATTTGTGTTTAATTGACATACTCTGATATTAATTACAAAAATTGTCTAAGAAAAACCTTTATTTTTTTGGTTTTAATTTTTTACAAGCTCATCTTTTTCAAACTTTAAAGCTAAGTTTAGATACTAATTCGGCATTTGTTGCTTGCATCCTTTTGATAGAACGTGTATCAAGTTTGATACATTGTGATTATCGAAAAAAAACTGTGGGTTACGTCCTTTTTCCTTTCCACAGTTGATATGTAACCATTCAAGCATTTTTTTATATGAAGATATGTATACAATTGTGATTTATTGAAACACATAATGAGAGTATACTTTATGAGAGTTTACTTTGAAATTTAAGTCGGCCTGGTATCAAAAATGATTTTCTGTACTTAATTAAACAATTTTCGATAATGTCATAATATCATCAATCAATAATTGTTATTTCGACATACTGATTTAAAACAAAGGTAAGCAAAGAACATGTTTACAATTACACTTAATATGCAAGCATATTGTGAAAAATAATAAGGGTCACCAAATGTTCTAGTTTCAAGGAATTCTCATTGTTTTAATATTTTGTTCGCAAATACTCACCTATCTATTGGCCTGATTCTTATTTATCGTACAACCGTTATAGCCTCGCTCAAGAAAACTAGAACAAAATATTCTTGTTTTCAATGTCATATGTTTTTTCTCGACCCAATAAAAGGGCAGACCTTAAAATCATTCCACATAAAAAAATAACGACACGTTAGAAAATTTTATTTCTGACTTAGTGCGTTCCTTATATGAAATTATTGCAAGGATAGTGAATGATATTGGCAATATTTATTGGATTTTTAAATGAAGTGTATTTTCAAGATCACGACACCACCATCTATTATTATTATTAATTTACCGTGTCCGCTCCCAATGTGGAGCATATGGACTCCTAATGGAGTTTATCTCAACAGAAGTGTTTCTACGAGAAATGATTGTTACTCAGTTGTCAACCATTCTTTTTCCGAAGAGAGGAGGAATAGAAGAATAGGGTTAGGACAGGACTAATCGCTTTCGATACGCCCCGTTTATAGAATAGGATGAGTGGGAGGGGGGAATGCAAGACACACATACACATTATTTTTATTGTCTATCGTTAATCATCAAAAAAAATATTTTTTAAGTATAACCACTCATTTCAAACACCAGTGAGAATATAATATATATTTTTAGTGGTTAGCTATTTGCTCTTGATACGCCCCGTTCATAGGATAGAATGGGTGGGAGGGGGGAATTAGAGACATCACATACATTCATGCCTTCGAACAGAAATTCATAAATCGATTGAAAAATCAATGTATAAAACTGTCCGTACTAGGATCTATTATATTTCAATTATTTGTAAAACGTACCTACCTTATTGAATTCAATTATTAATATTTTAACAGTTTACTGTTAATCCTTACAGGCTTGGCAATTTTTGATGCAGTGAAAACAAAAAGTTCTCGAAACAGCTGTTATGTTATGTTACAGCATTAAAGAACTTATTATGATATAAAATATTTTTTGAATCGTCATGTTGTCAGTTTCAAATACTTATTTACCGTGCAAAAGGTACTGGTCATAAAAAAAGTCTTGATATTATTATCTCTGACATAAACGTAAGCCGATAATGATTAAAGATTTAAAAAAATAAAGTTAGACGATTAATAATGAAAAAAATATATTAAATGAATAACAACTACAATTAAATAAAAAAAATACTATTGACACAAGAAACATTGACCAAAATGTAAATTTGTAAATTTAAATAGGATAATATGTTTATTTAATTTTCTGGTATTTTAAAAAATCAAATCACACGTGAATTGAATTTTTTTTTTGATCTGTGTAAATGCATTCAATAAAATAATTCAAACTGTTTCAACAAAAACAAAAAAAATACAAATATTAAAAGAAAACATTAATTATATTGGTATCGTATTACATTTAAAGTCTAGAGTATACTGCCATAAAACGTTGAACTTATATGATTTCTATAATAAAGTATTGAGGCGAAATCCCAAACCGATAAACTTGGCGAAAATTAACTAAGTCTGTAATAAATCACCGAGGGCATTTATGATTGAAGCCTCATAAAAGGAGTTTATAAAGGAATCACTACGACGGCCTGAGGGCAGTTGAAACTATATTTGATAATAAAATAATTATTGTGCAATAAAAAATGAAATAACCACCTAGTTGGTACAAATACATCTGGATTAAATATCATTAGTCCTTCGAAGATAAATAGCATTAAATATAAAATGTTACAGTTAGGCAAAATAATTATTTTATTTGATACAATTTCAATTATCGTTCTTCAAATCGCATATGATTTTTAAAAAATATGTTGCCAAAATTTTTTTGAAACAAATTTTAACATAACTAATTTATGTATTCACTTAAATTAAGTAATGTTAGTAATATCGGATAATTTTACGAACTAGCAGGTATGCCCTGAATTCAATTCATGATGTTGGTGATTATGAGTAAATTATTTGGTATTCATTATGACATATATTATGTGAGGCGACGGATAATATCACGTAGTTACTTAATAAATATTTAATTGATTTATTATTGAAGTAATACTGTTTATTAATCACGTATAAATTATATTTGTTTAAATTTTTAGACAACAAAATTTACTACGCCAATTAATGCTTGTAAAAAATATCCACTTGGCAATGGAAGACTCAAATAAGGAAGATACTTGAGTGCATACTTAATGGGCTTCATCACATTTCAACACACATAAATACTTATAATTTAAGTAATAATATTTAAATGAAATGGAGTTAACCTCTCCGTTGCGAATGTATAACGGCTGAAAGAAATGTGTTTTGTATCGTTTATTCGAAGGGGATGAGGCTGCCGTAAGGAATTAACAGACAATTTACGAGAATCGCCACTCGTATAGCAAAGGATTATATCAATAAGGGTGCCAGTACAATAATTATCATATTTAAATAACTAAAATATAAGAGGTTCAGTTTCTGAAGTGCATTTTCAAAAAAAAATACAAATAAAATATACACTTTATTTAGATCGTGTGAAAAATTACAGATTTAACAAATAATTTTCAAAAGAATAAATTTTAGAACTTTATTTCATTCAGTACAGACTATTAACATTAATTTGACGAAATTATAATAAAACAATATGATCCGATTTTTTTTTCTAAAAAAAAATATTTTAAATTTGGCTTACCGTAACAAAACATCTTTATTTTCTGTATCTAACTGAGAGTATAAATTACCAATCAATAAAGAATCCATATTTTTGCAATATTTTTTAACGAGCAGTCCAGCGGTGATATTATGATGTAATAGTTAATATCGGTAAAATTGTATAAAGCTGGTTTGAATTTCAATGTTAAGAACTGAGAATTAATTGTTTTTCTTAGATATATTTTTACTATGAATCTTTCTACTTAAAAAACAGAAATGCTGAATTATTATTAACCATAAGTAAGTCACACTATTTTTGATTAATATACACATTATTATCATTTATCATGTCAGTTCCGTAGCGCAGTGGTCAACGTCATTGTCTTTCTTTACGGATCACACATTCATATCCCAGTACGAACAGTTTGTTCAATCAAGTTCAGTTAAGACATCAATTCTATTTAACGGTATTGATGTCTTAAAATCCTCTCCCAAGCCTTCCAATCCTTAAATAGCGGGGCGCAGCGATGGCTGTTATCTGACCACTGGTACTGTTCTAATCCTGTTCTTTCTATCCACACACTCGTTAAAAAAAGATGTTGAGCAACTGAGTAACAAGTAGTTCTCGTAGAAATACTTCTGTTGAGATTTCTCCTCGAGGAAACCATATGCTCCACACTGGAAGCAGACATATATTTAAAAAAATATTTTTCAGCCTTCAACGGGAAGAATATTCGTGATTTTTAAAATCAAATGAAAATACTTTCTCACTATAAAAATAGAAAATTTAAGCTTAAATTTCATTAAAATTGTTGAATTTGCTATTTTTCAATTTCAATTTTTATTTAAAATATACTAGCTTCAGCATGATAAAATATAATGAATAACCTTACATCTACTACTCATATATATATAATATATTATAAATAGAACACAGTGAATGAAATTGTTTCTAAATTATGATCGTTGGCCGGGGGTGCGTTTTTATTTAATTGGCATTACTTAAGGGAGCACTAAAATGATATGTCAGCCTTTACAATAATGGCATAACAGGTGGATATCATATTTATTTTAACAAGGATGTCAAATGGCGGAAATGCAAAAGCAATAAAAACTGAAGTAGTTAACAAATGTGTTTTATTGACAGCTAAAAGAAATTGGTAAGAATATCCAAAATGCAGAATTAATTATTGATTCAATTATTTTACTAAACTGACTAAATCTTCCACATGTGGCATCAGTGAGTATATTTTTACATATTTTCGCACATTTTTTCGTTTTGCTGAAAATTTACTGCTCACAGAAGTTGATGGTCCGCACACACGATAGAAAAATTAGAGGGAACGTTGGACTTTTAAGTCCTGCCAAAGTCGATATGAAATTTAGATCTTTATAATTTTGTTGTGTGTTTTAAATGTTAAATCTTAGAAATAGGTGTTTATGATGTTATTTCTCTTCGCGTTGACTCCAGTGGCTCCGAGACAGAATAATAACCAGTCGCACCATAATGGTTGTGTAGAAATAACATGACTTAATAAAAAGAAGCCACCTGTAGAATTACTAATAAACGAAAGGTAAAAAAGTGAATACGAAAAAATAAATGAATAAAAAAAGAGTGATAGCCGGCGCGGTCACAGTAAGACCTACCGTGGTAGATACTAGGTACCTACGAAGAGTCGCGTATCGGCGGAAAGGAACCGACTCGGAGAGATTATGTCCTGCCGATAAGGAGTTCCTTTCCATGGTAAATTATTTCATTTTATTTCATACCGTTTTGTTGCTCGTTCCATTATTAAACTTCAAAATTCGTACAACACTGCCAATAAACTTCTTTATTCAAATAAAATCTTTATTCCAAATTTAAACTATTAATTATTTCAGAATGTACACAGGACTACATATAATATCTTTAAATATCACTTGGCGTACTGTTTTGGTGACAGTTGAGCACGGAGGAACATAAAAGGATAACAAATAAATTATTTAAAAAATTCACATTCTAATCCATGAATGTCCATGTTGATTATGCAATATATTTTTTAATTCGTATACAACTGCACGAATGTCTTTGCTGTGGGATCTAATAGTATATTACTTATTTCTTCATAACCAAACTACTCTATTCTTATTGAAAATAAAATTTAAGCACATGACTAATAATCAGTACTTATTAAACAGCTTTTCAAAAATTCTCTATTAAGAGTCCATATATTTCGTATGCGGAGTTATCAAAGTAAAAAACAATGCTAAAAACGATCGATATAATTAATACAAACACAATATTCCTTTGTACTTTATTCCAATTTATTAAAAAGGTCAGGACCGGTTTCGCTCGTTGCGAGCATTGTCCTGTCCTGACCTTTTTAATAAAGTGGAAAAAGTACAAAGAAATATTGTTTTTTATTAATATAATGCCTTTGCACCAAGTATTGACAGTGAACAGCCTAAAAGTGATTAATATAATATTATTCAAGTAAACATAATATAATGGATATTAATTGTATTTTAAATTTACAACAGATATTTTTACTTGCCATCGTTAGTGTGTATTCCGTAAATGAACATGAATTATTGACTATACAGATACTTTTATATAATGATGAGAATTAAATTATTTCAGCCGAAACAACTATACATTGTTCTTATTGTCTTGGACTGCACTTAGAATAATTTAAACTGGTTTCGCTAATAATAGATATCAATGATATTTGAACTGTTTTTCAATGTTTTATTTTAATTACTGACGTAATTATTGTATTTTCAACAGCGCACTTACCTGCATGATGAGTAAATGTGAAAAAATATCAACACAATCACAGTTATAATAGCTAATCAATTTGATTTATAACAATTGGCTCGGCGTTCTATTTGTACAAATGGATGAAAATTCTTAGGTGCCTGTTTACTCAATGCATTTACGAGACTCATGAGTCGGAGCCGGGTCACCGTCATGCGACCATAAATCAATCCTAGACATATTATTGTTGTTCTAGTGGAATTAAAGTGCAGACCAGATCATCGCTCAGTATACAGGATCTCAATTGCGATTTACCATCCAGCAGAGTTAAATATACATACATTTTTATTATCATTACCAACTAAGCAATATTTTTATTTAAAATCTAATTCTCACTAACGGAATAAAGATACTTGTACAAACGTTTAAAATACGACGTCATATTTCATACTTTATATTTAAAAAATATATCTTATTAAAACTATTAATAATTTCTATATTTATATAATTTGGATATTTTTTATTAAAACAGTAATACATGTTGTTAATTTACTGATACAATTAATGCATATATCTTTAATCTTACGAGCGTATTCACAACTCGAATTCTTGGTAACTTATATTATATTAAATAAAGTAGATTATGAAAGACTTTAAAAAATGACACTATTATCATGTTGAAAAGGTGCGAAAATAATTAAGTGCTTAAATGTAGTGCACTCGAATCTATGTTATGATATTAGATATAAAATTTATGATATTTTGATATTAAAACTACTAAGAAACTTGTTTGCAGGGGGTACCGGAGTGCAAGGTGTCCGATTCGGCAGGTGTATCTCAGGTAAGGATCCCCACTTTGCGTTTTACGAAATTCCCTTCATTTGCCTCTTCCGTGTCGTTTGGTATTACACACATATTATATTATAGTGCTAATGAAGACAAGTATTAATTTCACGCTGCGGTCATAACTGCAGCAAAGGTGGTATTTTATTTGGAAATTTCATTTCATAAAACATTTTGAATACAACTTATGACAAATTAATTACGATTGAACAAATGTGTCGTATTTTACTAAATTTGAATACCAATTACCATAGACGAGTCTTATCGCTCTAATGATGCTATAGCCGTTCTGTTTGACTCCGCAAATTATTCTTTAATCTATTTGAATGGACGTTGACAAGATTAGTGAGCGTCTGAGGATCTGTCTATTTTTTGTTATTCTATACTTTCAATTGAACTGGTACCTACTACAGTCGAACTTGGTTATTACGACCACGGAAATGTCGAGATCTCAGATGTAATAAGGAAACATTCGTTGAAATTTTAGTTTATTATCTTCTCCATACATTTATTCATTTTTACAATGAACTACTTACTTCTCGGGTATAACAAGCAAAATTATCGTCAAAATTTTTGTGTCTTATTACGAGCAAATTCAGTCGGTCCCATCTTCCTCGTAATAACCAAGTTCAAATGTATAAGTGCAGCGGTGGGCTGCCAATACGTTAACAAGGGGCTCGCTTAATCTCAAAGCAATTCTCAGTGTTCTGAGGAAGGAGTGAATTTTCTAATCGCTCCTATGCAATTATATTCAATACTTAATGAGCAATCGATGGTTTCTTAATACACTTATAATATGTAACAATATGAAGTTTACCGTAAACTTATCAATGTAAAGAATAAAAATGTAGTATTGTGTATACTGAAGCTGTAACTGTAGATAATATATAAATTAGAAATTGCACTAATTTGATCTGAGAATATTGTTTTCTCTTAAGTTAACAAGGGGCTCGTCGGCCTTAGTAAAAATCAACAAAGGGCTCCCTCCAGCCCACCCCTGTATAAGTGTTTATTTATTAATATTATAAAATACGATTGAGGGTATTACTTTCAAACCCGGCTCATTGAAACATGAACCATAAATGTAATTTAGTAGATAAAAAAAAAATTGAGAGTATTTTTAAAAAATAGTCTCAAACATGGCTTGACAACATCCAAAATGTCATTCCAAAGTAATGTAAGACTAAAAATACGTGTTTGCAAGTAATACCCTCAATTATATTCCACCAAAAAGAATTATCTATGTACATTGGTACCTTTTTCAATGAGTTGCAATGCTACGTTTGTATATGAAAACGAATTATATATGTCAACATTGATTGGTAGGAATAATTACTAAAGCCAGTTCAAAGATAGTTTATAGGGCATATATTAAATTTACCAAAGGCATACGGAGAGCGAGTAAGTCTCGACGCACATACTACTTTCGCATTGTTTTATCTAAAAAAATCTTTAGTCTTTAGAAGCAGCGACTTAAGGATTGCTCCTTAGACGTTCCCCGAAATCATAGCTGACGTGTAATGTAAATTATTTATGTTGATGATAGGTAAATAGATAGTACATATGAGAAGCTCAATTTATTTTATAACTATGGTCGATGTAATAGAAAAAATAGTATCCACTTCACACAAGTCAAAGATATTTTTTTACAGGTTATTTCACAAGGAAAATTTTCAATAATGACTAGTTGTAAATATAGAAAGTAAATTGGTCTCTCGTATGAGCTATTTGTCGTGTTATTGTTACCTATATAGTTGTAAAGTAGAAAACATTAATTATCATTTCCACCATGCGGGTTTTTTAATGAATAGTATTAACCAGTATATTTCATAATAACATATTTTAGTACTTAAAAGAACAATTTAATAGAAAACGTTTCATATTTACATGCTAGGGTATTGTTTAGCTTAGCCTGTCGATTTCCTCAAGCAGTATTGCTTTTTGCTTCCGTTCTGCGAGTTCTACAACGAATCCTACACTGTTGACTTACAACAAGTTTTATTTAAATTCACAGTTATGGGTACCATTGCAAGAGGTACCAAAAAGAATTCATAAATTAAAATGCAAAAAGTAATTGGATACATACGGTGTTATTTTGATGAATACTTCTTTCAGTAAGCAAAGACATACTATTTTGATACCAAGCGTATTAATTATTAATAAATCACTTGTTTTTTTTTTAATTGAATTAATATTGCATTATTCATTACACGGGCAGCATCCGTCGCGAGTCATATTTGGATTGTTTGCAGTGTGAAAAAATTCGTCAATATCTTTACTGTTTGCGCCCCTGTTTACAAAACAGCATGCGTTGCGACAAGACGATGCGTAATACAGCGTTTCCAAAACCGTAAAAAATGTTACTCATGACAATAATGCTATCTGCATTAGGATACAGATATTTTAATGCGAATTTGGCAATCAAATCTCAATTCATAATCTAATATATAAAAATGAATGATCGTTTGTTCGTACTTTATGCGTTGCCACACCGCTCATCCGATTGCAATAAAACTTTGACAAACTTTTTGTTTACACTTTCGGGAAGGTTATAAGCATAGTAAAATTAACTTACCGTAGGTCTTATATATAAAAATCAATGTTTGTATGTCTGCCACACAGTTCATTTTGACAACGTATGCTTGCACTTGCGCGAAAATTATAGTACAATTAAGTTACAGTAGGTGGTGCGTGTGTCGTACCATAGACAATCGGCAGCAAACGTCAAACAGGCATAAAAGAAAACATTCGTGGAATGTGAAAATCGCCGAAAAAGTGATAAAGTTATAACAAAAAAACAATAAATGTGCGGACAATTTTTAAGTAAATTTATTGGTTGAATATAGTTGGGTATGTTATTTTTATTATCTCTGTAAAAGAAAATCAGGAAAATTACAGCACAGTTTGAAAAACTTCGTCATCAGTATCGCAAATATCGCGTGAAGGTCGGCAATGCCTCATCGGGACGTCACCTTATCAGTTACAAGGTTCTGTCAAGGTCTGACGCGTGACGAGATCGCGGGCCGACTGTTTTGGATCCATTCCGGATAGCAACTGCTCTGCTGATTAATTAACGCTTAAGCACTTTGCGGTACTTGTCGGCAGTGGAGCGTGGCCAGCGGCACGGGTGCGGCCAACAAAAGTAATATAACGTTTGGGATCATAAATTGTTGCTGAGAGATCAGTAAACTTTAAGATTTATCGATTCGTTAGCTGGTCATCAAATTTAAACGTAGCATTGTGTTTTTAAGTAGATACTGACGTAATAATAATTGGAAAAAAAACAATAACTTACCTAATTACCAGAATATAAAAAATAAATTGACGTTGATTGATGAGTCAGAAAATCAATAAATCTTTCGTTTTGTAATAAATCATTGCTGAAGTGTTTTTTCATATTTTCTGATTTAACAGAAGTTGAAAATTGTTTTTTGTAAATAGATAATATATTTAAGTTTTGTCATTTTTAGAAATTATTTTCTTACTGTTGAATTATATTTATGAACAAAATAAAACTTTTGTTTTATTTCAACTAATAATCGATTTATTAAGTGAAACCGGGCTGTAATTTTTATAACAACCCGTACAATATTTAGATATATTTTTAAATGCAATATAATGCAATATTATAACGCTAGGGGAACAATTTTAAACGGAACCTTACGTTATAAGACTTTGAGTTGTCTCACATGCGAAACAGTTTAAAAATTATAGTTACTAACAATAATTATTTAAGTTTCATTTCTGTATCTTTCGGGCTGTATATATAATATATATTGACTGCAGAACTGAGAAGAATTGTATAATATCTGCCATTAAGACTAAAACAATTAGCGAAATGATTAACGTAGACTTGGGTGGTTGATGAAATGACTCGTGCAATATACAGAACAAACGAATCTACAATATTTCGTAGAATCTAATGTAATAAGATCAAGAAGAAAAAAACTAAGAAAATATTTAAAGGGTTTGTTAGATAATGAAGTTTGAATTTAATCCGAACGCACTGTACTGTTTATTGGAAGATAAATTTAGTTAAATTAAAACATTTTAGATTAGCAGCTGGAATATTTCGATTTTTAATTAAATATTTCCAAAATGGCGTACATTGTTACCTATTATTATCTTTTCTGAAAAAGCCGGTTAAATGAGGTAGCTAGATAAGACTGGAAAAATTTGGAGAACTGGTTATCCATATACTGGAGCAAACACTTTTTTGAGTTCCTCCGTTTCAGCTCCTCTCCAGCTCCACTCCGAAACCTAAATACTTGCTCCAGCTCCGCTCCGTGCTCCGTTCCAGATCCCTGATTTTAATGAGGTAGACCACTCAGAAATATAAAAAGTGAGATTATGCACCGCTTTTAAGGTTTGCCCTCGTATTGAATGATACCAGGCTTAAAAAACCATCGAATATTGAATTTATCATAAATTGAAAATACATTTTTAAAAACGATCATTTTTTATATTTTGAATAAAACTAAAAGATATAGTCCTATGGCGCAGTGGTTAGCGTTGTGGGCTTCCATGCCGGACCTCACGGATTCAAGTCCCAGTATGAACAGGATTTTTTCGATTGATTTATCGATTTCTGTTTGAAGGCATGGGTGTTTGTCTTAATTTCCTTCCCACCTTTCCAATCGAGAGCGATTGGTTTACAACTAGTTCTGTCCTAGCCTTATCTTTCTATCCCTACCACTCTCTTTATAAAAGAGAGGTTGAGCGACTGACTAACAAGCAGTTATCCTAGAAAAAATCTGTTGGGATAACTCTCATTAGGAGGCCATATGTTCCACATTGAGAGCGGACATGGATAATATATATATATATATTATTTCCAAAATATTATTATTTTATCAAAATTCCGTACTTCGGTTCAGCTCCTGCTCCACCCAAAAGCTTGTAGCACTACTACTCCGCACTCCACTCTAGATCCCTGGAAACTTACAAAAAAACGTTGATTAGGATTTAAAATCATAAATTATTGAAGTAATCATATTTATATTTTTTACATACTCATAGTGGGATTTGAAACCAAACGTGAGCAAAAAGCGTTGTCACACAGCATAATGCAAAGTGTGTTCGGGAAGTTGTCGAAGATTACATGTCCAAATCTCAAACAAAAACGAGATTTTCATCGAAATGCGACACCAGCCGAAAACACAGAGGTATTTTTGAAAGCAAATATTTGGTATAACGTTGTATTTGCCTTTAGTAACCAGTAACCGCTACTCATCTCGCCTACAGGCTACAAGGGTCATTCACGGAATGAACCCGGGCTTATTTGTTTGACAACATTGCCTCGGTTTTACCGAATTTTGGCTAAAAAATTATAAAGACATATTTGTAATCGCTAGCTCACGAAAACATATCGAAAAATAAATTAGCGGTTAAAAAAATATTTAACATTGTTTGTCATTTCTTTTGATTGAAAAAATGTTGTCAAAGAAAGTATTTCCAGAGTTTGATAAATTGATACTTAAATATACGGTTTAATACGAACGAATATTTGTATAAAAATAATAAATAATAGTAAATGTTTGTATAAAATGTTTCATGTTAAAAAAAAATCTAAAATATTTGATCGAATATAAATTTATGTATTTATATTTTATACACTGTGCTTCCTTTTTGAATGAGTTTTTTTTTCTGGGAATAAACATGTTGTTATCCTAATTATTTGAATAGTTTAGGCTGTCTGTGGTGTTAACTATATGTGAATCAAAACAGCTAAATAAATTAAATTAATTAGTGTTTTTTCCAGAAGTTAATGCAACTTTTTTTGAGATTTTAAATAATGCCCGTTGTGGTCTAGTTGGTTAGAGCTTGGCCTACCGGCCAGGTGGGCCTGGGTTCGATTCCCGGTAAGGTTAATGTCAAATTCTCAATAAAAATATGAAACATAACAAATATAAACTTTAAGCTTTTAAAGCATATGGCCGCTGCCTTTTAGTGGTTTTATATGGTAAGATAATGTTATCTATATGCTTTCTATTTTTCAGCACGTGATATGTTTGTTTCAATATTGACTCCTTCTACGCAATCTGAAATCAGGATAGCGCACGGAGTAGTAGAGAAGTTAAATTTGTAGCGACAATTCGCATCGTCGCGGTGTCATGTCGCTCTCTTAATGAGGTTAAGCCCAATTGAAGTGGACTCAGCGTGTAGGCAATGTCCATTACTTTAAATTACCAAGACGACACTCAGAGGTGTATGCAAGTTTCATTTAGCCTAGCATATTTTCTGGACACACTTTAAACTTGAATGTATCTCATCATTGTAAGCTGCATATGTTGTGATAAAAAAATGGATTCTTAATTAAATTTAAATTTTTATCAGACCTATAATTAATTGTAATAAAATTTGCCAATAAAAATGATTATATATTGGTAAAATTGAGTCCATGTGAAATGTGTTGTATTTTTTCAAGTCTGTATAGTATTTACATTGGGTTCTCATATAATTTCCTGGCTTAACAGCAGTATCGAATAAATACAAATTTGTAAATGAATATTAAACATGATGAACTTACGTTATTAAGAGCAAATCTCTATTCATTTCCTTCATAGTTACATCAATTATATAACAAATATAATAAAGAGTATGTCCATTTCTAATTAGTTTCTTTCATTATATTTATTTAAATTGAACCATGTAACTTTGGGAAATGTAAATAAAATAGCAATAATAATTCATTAATCACTTTTAGTGTATCAATTGTCAATCGAAAATCTAGATGGAAAAGTTAAAAAATTAATCGCTTTTTTGGTGTACGAATTTCAAAATTTTATAAAATGATCAAGATATGAATTCCTCCATAGCGAGCATTTTCAACTGACAAAAAACCGTTTTATAAAGTTGATTTGATTTGAAACCGTTTGCCACCGTAAGCGTAATCTTTGTTGGACTCCATTGGTCCGCAAAGTGCGGCTCTTTGGCCCTTTAAGTGCGGACATTAATAGACAGATTTGGTTCCCAATGGATCCCAATATTTTTTTTAATTGTTTGTAATTTTCATATATGGCTCTTTGGCGGATATGTTTGCCGACCACTGGATTACACCTAATGTTTTTGTCTGATTGTTTTTGATAAAATTGAATCTTCAAAATATTCCAATTCTTGTTTTTTTAAAGTGGATGTTAAAAAAAATCTAATTGTACGAATGCACCTAATAACAATTATTTAAAGACATCTATTCCAATGCAAGCTGGCCTAAGGTACGTTTTGAACAACCCAATTAACTCCTTAAGATGCTCCTGTGTGAAACGTGATGCAGACTATGCTGATCATTGCTGTAGGTCTGCAACTATTTTGGTAAATAAATAACTCTAGAGAAAATAATTTGTAAGTTGATAAGTGTAGTTTTGTATTCTCTGTAAAACAAGAGCTCAGAATAAAAAAAGTGTACTTATATTATTATTGTAGTTTTTATTACATCTTACGAATTTTGAAATAATTATCCAGAGTTTTAGTGACTATGATCGATATTTTTTGTAACAATACTGAAAAAACGTATTTTTAAGAATTTGGGACTATTTTGAATGAGTCACGTAAGCGGAAGAGTATCAGTCAAGCTTCTGTGATAGCTACATATTTTATTTTATTTTTAATAAGGTTTTTTATACCAGAGCTGTGGAGCCGGGCTTGAAGAAAACTAAAAACTTCCGAGTCCTTTAAAAAAATATGTATGTATTCATATTACTAGGGACAAAAGTGGCGGCACTGCATGTTACTAAGCCAAAACAATATTTAAAGTCTTGTCTTGTTTTAAGTTAGGGTCAGAGTCGGAGTCAGAGCCAACATTCTCTCTAAGCTGCGCGCGTGCGCGGCCGCGCAGCAGTTGGGAAGCCCCCGCGCACTCATTCCGGGTTGGGGCGCACTACAATCAATTGGTCAATTAATATTTGATCGGTTCGCGCATCCTCCGCGCAACCTTTGAAATTTCCGCCCAGCTAACCTCTTGCCTTAGAGGACATTGGTTGGAGCCGTTTTATTTTTCAAGACTCCACAGCCCTGGTTTATACTTTGAGAACTTGTAAGATTGACTTTAAAAAGTGCCAATAATCTTTATACAACGTCAATGTAGTTGACGTCAGAAAATAAAAATGATTAGTTGTACATAAATCTTTTACTGAGATGTTGTCAAAATCGAACTACGAATTATACAAATATTCATGTTGGATTTATTGACTCATTTTTATAAATATCTGTAACTAAATCTTCAGTCTTAAACTTTTCATTAATTAGTTTTTTTTAATATATAATTAATGTCAATTTGAAATTAATTAAATTCAAGTACCGTTAAGTACCTAATAACCTTAAATTTAATTAATTTGAAATTAATTAAATTTATGTACTGTTAAGCACTTAATTTGTTAAATAAAATTTCATACCGAAAAATGTGTAATTTTTAAACATAAGTTATCTTGTTAAAAATGAAGATTATATTACAACATATACAAGGATCGGCATTTAAAAATACATTTAAAAAATATATATAATTGGTTATAAATTGCTATTTATGTGGTTTATTTAACTACCAAACTTATTTATTTGTCATTTGAAATTTCTTGCTAATTAATTACCACCGCTAGAACAATTAACCTCCACGCATAAAAAATATATTATTTTCACCATGTTACGAAACAACAATTAAGGTATAAAACAATCCGTTCAACAATAATAATTATCAATTAATTAAATAATAATTAACAGCACCGACGATTCAACGCGCATTCATACAAGCGCACACGTGGCGTCAAAATGTGTTCATATTACTTTTTTAATTGGACGAGATGACTTTTGCTCGGCCTATATATGCACTCAAGTGATGACATTAAATTGACCCACTAACATATTGGAGTAAGAACACTCGGTTAGTACTTACTAAGGATGCGTACGTATCCTTAGTTAAGAGTCCTTATTGAATAGACGCTTATATGCTAGACATATAATAGGATTTTTGAATAATGCGAATTTATAAATATGATAGTAAACAATGTTGCAACCTCAAATGAAGTTCCAAAAAGTTTTTCTCAAATAAAGCAAGGATTTTGCGGGTCAAAATACATTTTCATATTCACAAGACAAAACCTTATATTTGTCAAAAGTAATTTATTTTTGAATGAAATCGAAAATATATATGTAAACAGTAAAACCCCCATTTAAACTTATGTCGGGACCGTGTAATTCGGGATAGTGTAATACAGCCGAAATATTTAGTTACTAAGTAATAAAATGCAAAGCGCGCCAAAACCCAACTCCCGGCTATGCGTGTATAACCTGGCACGTGTTGAATACACAGACGCTAGCCAACATTTGACTGTATGTACCGCACAGACGACCGTCTTGTAGCAACGATAATGGACTGCGACCGTTTAATTCGAGGATTTGCGGCGAATATTTCAAGCTAGCGCGTAGTTCGGGGTAGTGTAATTGGGGGTTCCACTGTATATTCTTTTCGGATAACACGATGTTTAAAGTCATACAACCTTACTACTCGGTTACGGTGACCGGTGAAAATTGTATATTTTTTTATATGTGTTAGACAAAATAAGTTTTACCACACTTGCTAATGTTTTGTGCGGTGCTATTAAGAATATGAGCGGCATCAAAGTACACTCTTGGTAACGCACTTTTAGTCGATAAGAATTTAGGATCTTCGTTACAAATAATATCTTTAGAATCTATAGAAATGAAGTTAAATACATTATTTTGAACTATTTTTTTTATAAAATGGATATCCCACCACTGACCGTTTTATGGATATGTACGATGGTTTTGCGACCACCTTCCATAGCGCGATAACGACTAAGGGCTTGAAACAAATTAATCTCACTGAATGAATTCAAGGTAATCAGTGGTGTAGTGAGGCCAGGTCGGGCCAGGCCGGCGACCTAGTAACTGAAAATAAGCTAGGGGCGCCGCACTGTCACCTTTTTAACTTGTAACTTAATTTTCAAGTACATATATATTCGAAATACTGTTCATAAAATTTAAAAGCAATATATCAAAATTAATCTACTCGACCGATTTTACAAAAATACAAAAATATCTACCATCAAATGCATCGTACAAGAAGTGAGTTTTCTTAAAATAAATAATTGCGCGATTTTTTTTATTGATATACAAAAATAGGGAAGAAATCAATGACCGACCTAGTACCTATTTATTTATCACTGAAGATACTGTATCAATAATCACAATATCATGTTTTCCTATTTAGTCACTGTCAACGAAGATTTTATTAGCTCCACGAATGATTTACGTTAGATTGAAAAACTATTCATTGGATCAACTCAACACTCAACAAATAACTGTTAGTGTAATAATGTTACTGAATTAACTGAACTGTTTTTATTTCAGCCAGTAACGAACACCTTCATACGTATCTATCCGCTGGGGATTCGCTTTCCGGTCCAAGCAAAATATTTAATTTAAATTCTTAGACACATTCTGCGTGTGTGCAGTTCTCGTCATGGATTGTGGCACCGAACCCGGTACCCCGGGCTCGGCAGTCGAATCCGCTGTTGGAGACGGTGAGCGGGCTGCAGGGTGCGTGACGGGACTCTGATTCGAGCCCTGCGGGGGGCGACCTCGTTTGCAGCATAAAACGGATCACGCGATGAAGCACCTGAGAAGATGCTCTACGATCATCCTTTTATCAATCGATAATGGATATTTTGGATTCTAAAATCATAATAATTTAATGAAATTCCTCATGTAACTAGATGTAATAATTATATTATGAAGAGTAATAAACATATTATAATATTATGGAGATCTTAGTTAAAGTTTTCATATATTTTTTTATATTTTTATGGTTTCATAAAGAATGATTAATAAATAAATTTATCTTTGTTATAGAGTGTGAGTTTTTAGGTTTTAACAAATAGTATTCATGATATGACAAATAGTATTTGCCACCAGTGTGGTCTAGTGGTCAACGTTGTTAACTTCGGCCACGGAGGACACGGGTTAAAATCCCGGTACGGACAGTTTTAGAAATTGATTTTTCAATCGATTTATGAACTTCTGTTCAAAGGCATGGATGTATGTGATGTCTTGAATTACCCCCTCTCACCCATCCTATCCTATGAACGGGGCGTATCGAAAGCGATTAGCTTATCACTAGTCATGTCCTAGCCCTATCCTTATATCCCTACTCTCTTTGGAAAAAGAGAGGTTGAGCAACTGATTAACAAGCAGTTCTCGTAGAAACACTTCTGTTGAGATAAACTCCATTAGGAGTCCATATGATCCACATTGGGAGTGGACATGGTTTAAAAAAAATCATGATATAAATATTAATAGAAGAACGATGGATAATAAACGCAAAACTAAAATTTATAATATATAATGAAACGTTTTATTTGGTAAGTATTGTGGAAAAATAAAAAATCGTATGAAATCTTCAAATCAACCGTTTGACGTAATGTATGTTAAGCTAGAATTAAAAAGTTAAAGCTTATAGAATATCAAAAAACAAGTTCTTCAAATTGTAAATTAAATTTTAAAAAAAAAGTTAAGTTTTTTTTTCGAACAGTAATATTGGTTTTCTCTTCTTTAACTTTTATAGAATCATAACTACTGTATTTTAAAAATACGTACATATTTATTTGACCAGATTAAGTAATACATTGACTGTACAACATTTACACAACACAGGGTGAGGTGAGATCAGACGTTCAGTTTTGAGGACGTTTTTTTTCCTTCTTTTAAACTCATCTTTCATTTTAGGGCCTTTTTATTCTTTGTCCGTGAATTCGCTGTTTGGATCGTGACTGATGCATTCTACTTTTCTATCACAATTATAAATATAAACAACTAAAATAATATGAGAAGATATGTGTGGTGAGCCGAATTCATTTTACCTGCGCTTTTTAACAGACCGGCGTATGTGAACGAATTATTGTCGTGGGATGATGAATCTTCTTATTTTATTATGTTTGTTTCTTTTTGAGTATCAAAACAACATCACATATATCACCGTCATAATATGCTACTCTTGTACACTTATCAAAATTGTGAACAAATAACCTAATTTAAAGTGTAGCGAATTTAAATTTTAAATAAAAAAGAAATATATAAAGGCTCGTATTTTCCATTCAGAATTTATATTAAATGGTCTTAATATATCGGTCAGTGTAAATAGTCATAATTTAAATGAATTTGAAAAAAACCTAACCTAACTTAACCAAAATGGTTATAAAATATTCTGATCATTCTTTTTCTTCTTTGGCCATGTTCGCTCCTTATGTGGAGCATATGGCCGCCACGCGGCACCTCCATGTTTCTCTGTCTCCCGCCAATTGCTTTGTTCCTCCCATGACATGCCAGCATCCCTCAGATCCGCCGAGTACATCCTATGGATAGTACCCGACGGACGTCCAGGACGCCGGAATCCCACCGGTCGAAAAAAGAGGCAGGCAGGATTGAGGCTTTCCGGAGGCATCCGCAGCACGTGACCCAGCCAGTTCCAACGTCTCTCCATAACCACTGACGTGACGGGACGCTGTCTTGTACGCTCCCTTATCTCTGAATTCTTCACAAAATCAAACCACCTCACCCCCATTATCCGACGCAAGCATCTGTTCTCGAAGCTCAGTATACGGTTTTTCTGAGTCTTCGTCAGGTGCCATGATTCGCAACCGTAAAGAAGTAACGGCAGAATGCAAGCGTTGAATAAGTGGCATTTGGTTATAATGTGTAATCAAATTCTGATCATATAATATTTTTATTCTGACCAAAAATTTATTTAAATTCTAACAATTTAATTTGTTTCTATATTTAAATATTATACAACACTAATTAGTATTTTATCTAGTAGTTAAGAAGAAAATGCTGTTGGAATTTTGTCTGAAAATTTAACAAATAAATAAGTTGAAAATGGTAAGAGTACCCGTGATGTTTTCATTCATTGTCAAGTTGTTATGACTCAATTCATTTAATGGTTTTTAATCTCACTAATAAAATATCATCAAAAGTGTTTTTTAATGTATGTGGTTCTGACGCAATTAATATCAAACTTATGACTATTACTATCTAATTCAAATATGAATTCAGTTTGATGCTGTCAAGTCGAGAATGAGTTGCAAATTGTGCGCTGGTCATTTAATAAAAACAAAAATTCTCTCCCCTGAACGTCATGCTGTTATTCTGGCACCAGATATCCTCTCCATTGTTTTTTCGCTGCAGATACCGAAAATGGCAAAGAATCTTGCATCCAGTGAATATTCTCATGAAAAAAAATAATGTGTAGAAGTTAGTTATAAGTTGTGAGATGCGCGGAACGTGGACATGCGTGCTTTGGACGCCAACCCGGGCCAATTTGCCCGCCGGACGGGATGTCTGCCAAAATGGGAAGAGACGCGAAAAGGTTTCCCCCCACTCACGTCAGTCCCCGATAGGAAGAATTGGGAAGAAGAGAAATATTATTATATTAATCATTCGGTGACCTTAGAATACTTACATGGTTCCCTTGCCTGTGGAGTTTGCCAAAAGAACACGCGAAAGGCAATAGAGGTGAACAGTAAATGTTTTAACATTGACTTGGTCGAATATACACATTTGCGCTAAAGACGATATCACAGATTTTTTTATAGCCACAAAAACGAATTGGCTTGGAATTGGATTCATTTGCCCTATCAAAACAAGAATGAAACTATCAATATGTGTACGTATATATTGCAATTTGCTTACATATAATTATGAAAATTGAAATAAATGAGCACGCAGAGACTGTTATAATATGTTAGTCAGGTTATCCGAGGGCTATGAAACGTAACGCTCTGTTGAGCGCTGCAAACTTTCATACAAGCTTTTTATGAAAGTTTTCAGTATTTCTTAGAGGGTAACGTTTCGTAGCCCTTAAGCAATCGTCTTGATAAGTCAACTCTACTCTGCATCACATAAGCATAGAACCTTAATCACTGATCCATGACGGTAAATATAATATTGTTTTATTTAATTTAAGATCTCGACTGAAGGTGTTTGGTGGAATTTAAATATTATATTTGAATCGTTTAAATTATGTAAATTCACACAAGTTTTATCACTAATGATAAATGCACGGATGAACTTAAACTGACGCGTCAGTGACAAAACTTGTGTGAATGTACATAATTTAATTGTTTTATTTATTAAATAATACGAATTCTCTGAGATACTAAAGTGATAACAAGGTTATAGTTAAGAAATAAATGCTAATTTGAATTTACAATAAAATAGTCAATGAATTAAAAGAAGTAGAACATCAAACAATTGATGCAAAAAATGGGAGCAATTTATTTAAAAAAAAAACCAAGCACAGTCATTTAAAAAGTTGTTACTTTGCATTTCTTGAATTAAAAGTATATGACGACTTGAAAATATTGCAATCATTTGTACGAAGTATTATAATTATTGTAAAAAGCTAATTATCATTTTGATGAAATACATCATTTGCGGTGAAAGCTTCATCGCTTAAAATAACTATATTATATGATGCACTGCGTCCAACATAAACACGTATATCATTTGGCAGGATTATTCGATAAACTGGATAATTGTACAGTAGGGACTTATTTACACTACTTGTCGTCGGACAGGACGTACATCATATCCTTAACTTTACTCTGCCCACATACTGCATCATAGTCGCGAATACAGAAGACGAAAATAGTCCTGCTTTGACTTGTAAATATCTCCCATGCAAATAATATGAATGGCTTTAATTGCTGAAATAATGAATGATTTTGATTTTGTTTTTATTTTTTCGCTAAATTAATATGTTATATATTTTTTAACGTATACAATTTTTAAAAAATCAGAACTTATTGCAATCAAAATATTTTAACTTCTCTTGTCGTTCACTTCCCATCTTTAGTATATTATATAAAAGTAGGTAACCAAGCTGCCGCCTGTGTGTCCGAGTGTTCAACATTGTTGGCTTCGGTTACGGAGGTCACGAGATCGAATCCCAGTACGGACAGTTTTATAAATTGATTTTTCAACCGGTTTATGAATTTCTGTTCGAAGACATGGATGTATGTGATGTCTTGAATTCCCCCTCTATTCCACCCTATCCTATAAACGGGACGTATTGAGAGCGATTAGCTACCCACTAGTCCTGTCCTAGCCCTATTATTATATTCATACTCTCTTTGGAAAAAAGAAAGGCCGAGCAACTGAGTAACAAGCAGTTTTCGTAGAAACACTTCTGTTGAGATAAACTTCATTAATAGTCCATATGATCCACATTGGGAGCGGACATGGTGAGAAAAAAGGTAACCAAGCTGTTTGACAAGTATTTAACCTCACCAATAATTTAAAGGGTAAGAAGTAATTCCTAGACATGACAAAAACACCCATGCCTTTGAACAAAATCGATAAATATATCAAAACAATTGTATTTGTACTGCGTATCGAGCTTGTGAGATCTGTCACGGAAGCAATCGACGTTGGCCACTACGCCATGGACCTGCCAATTAAGGCTTACCTATATATAAAGGTAAGAATTCTGTCAATATCAAAGTTGAATTTCTGTCAAGGTTAAATGTAAATTTTTGGTGTTATAATTTCGATATTTAATACATAAGTGTTCTGGTGTGAAAAAAATGTTGTTCGTACTAGGACTCGAGCCCGTGAAATCTGCCACAGAAGCCAACGACGTTCACCGCTGCGCTACAGTAACACAAAATGTCAAAATTTTCCCATTGATTGTCTAAAATTTGATCTATAACTTTCCAGTTTTAGTCTAGTTTGAATGGTTTGTATATCTTACTGGTCTACTCGATAATTATTATTTTTATTTCCTTTATAAACACGTTATACTTAGCATTAAATATTATATAAGAGACGATCTATAAATTAATATTATATTATCGCAAATACAAGCAGTAGCTTTTTATAAAAAATATGGAGTTATTTTATACAGTATAATTTTGTGTAAATTATGTTTATTTTTTAATTCGGGGAGACCCTCTTATGTATTAAAATGAAAAAAAACCTACAATCAGCACGCGCCATTTTAACGTTTGCTACCCACAGACAAGATGTGCGTTTTTTTACTGAATAAATTATCTCTGGGCTCGCTCGGATTTAAGACTGTGTTTGAAAAAACATAATAGGGCATGCCTTAGTTTTGTTAGGGCTCTTGGGCAAACAACTACAGGCCGTCAATAAAGGAATCATTTAATAAAATGCATGCGAGGAATATGCAAAACAAGTAAACGATGTAGGGATCACTATCATAAAAAACATTCCGTGACAGAATATTATATGAGAGGTCTAATTTTTATTGAACATCATTTATAAAAATAAAAATCTCCAGATTTCTTTTTCCAGCAGTCAATTAATTTTTGCGTTTAAGAAAATTTTATTGCCTTATATTTCTTATACTATGAAACTAATTATAAGCTTTCCTTTTCCAAGTATTTATTTTAGTAACACGTTGGTTTGGTACAGGAAGATAATGAGAAATATTTTTGGTACATGTGTTAAGTGTCGTACACTTTTATATTTTTTTACTTCGCCTTTGTTATAATCCTACGAGAATTTTTTTTTGATATTTGTTGGCGGCTCCAGACCTGAAAAAACTTCATCTTTACTTTACTTGAGTACTGTTGAGAATCAATAATTTTACATTAAACTAATATTGTTATTGACATTATTAAAATTACCCTCAACTGTACTGTAAAAATGTTTCCAATAGATAATTTTGATAATGAGTAAATCTCTCTTTTCTAATTTATTTTTAATTTGGCTAAGTTGTTAATGAAAAAAAACATTAGTTTTTTTTGTAAAAGGTTCTTGAAATTTCAAATATCAATAATTTATAATCTTTACGCTTATCAATACATTGTTGTCTATTCATTTTATCAATTGTTTGACACACCATATCGTCAGTGTTACCTTATTTTATGTACATAACCCTGTATAGATTTGAAATTTCGTATGCTGATAATGCTCGTGATCAGTGGTGTAGTGGGGTGGGGGCGCTTGGGGTCGGAGCTCTCACACCTTTTTCTAGACGATTTGGATTTTTGTTGATGAACGTTTATTTTTACGTAAATATAATAAAATGATTTCTTATGATGTATTAAAAGAACAATTTGTTGATGCGGAAATTGAATTTCTGCGGTTAGAGAGCATTAAAATATCATAATTAATCAGCGCTCCCAGACTTTTTAAGTTAGCACTATACTACTACTCGTTATTAGCAAAATCGTTCCTGATGTTTTTAAAAGAAGGGACAGATTAGTGTAACCTTTCCTTCAAGAATCAACATAGAGCACTTTAAAAGTGACCCATAACTTCGTTGATATATATTTTTTAATGTAGATTTTGTACTTCTGTTTGTACAAAAATATAGTTATAAATTTTACCAATAGTATTTCAATGCAAATTTTAAGCCGAATCCATAAATATATTTTTTTGTTACATATTTTTAATCAGAAAAAGATTAATTCAAAAAATATTAAACATAAAAATTTAACACTAAGCCAACGGGGAGTTTTTGAAAAAGCAATTCAATGTCTTAGTAAGTAATAAAAAACCACAAAGCTTTTTTGGATGCATCATTAAAAAAATATTGGATTTCTAAACTTTTGTGCCATTTATGCCACAGGGCTCTTTTGTAGTCGATAAACTTTATGTATTTTTTGAAAAATAGAAAGGTACTTGATATTATCGAAGTTGACAAAACGTTTCAATGGGGATGTATGTCTCCAAACAAATCACAATGAACTGCGTAACGTCTATTCAAAAATTCTATCCATAAAAAGTGAATTTTGAAATCTGTTTATTTAATTTAGAGGGTTGTGTTATGGCGAGAAACTTTTGATATTTAATTGCACTGTAAGGTTTTAGTGTAATTATGTCTTTTTTTTAAATAATGATTGATCAGTTATCATTTTCTAAATTCAAATTATTTCATTTTATCGGCTACTAAGAGGACTTAAAACGGTCTGACAAGTTTTTTGGTTTTTTTTTATTTTTTTTAATTTTAGTTTTAATTGTTTATCAATTTTATCTATATATAAATAAACTGATGACACGTGATCTTTTATTTTTTTTTGTTGTTTGATATATGAACAAAGTTACAACAGTACACTGTATGTTAATACTATTCTCATTCACGAACAATTGATGCGAACTGTTTGTAAATTAAGCATCTACGCGACAATTGTAACGATTGAATGACTTTTTATATACATGTAAATGGCTTCATAATAGAAATGTCTGAACTTTTTCTGGAAGAACTGCTTTTAACTCAGTTGTTCAACCTCTATTTTATTCAAAGAGAGAAGGAATAGACAAAATAAAACTAGGACAGGACTAGTGGTTGGCTAATCACTCTCGTTACACCATGTTATTTTAGGATTGTAATGGTGGTGGGGGTGGAATATTTAGAAATCACAAAAACCCATGTCTTCGAACGGAAATCGATAAATCGACTGAAAAAAATGCTGTCCGTACTTGGATTCGAACCTGTGAGGTCCGGTATGGCAGCCAACGACGTTGCCATAGAGCCGAAAAATATAATAATAATTTAAAATAAATCAGTTAACCGTAAAGATTTTCGTACTATTTAAAAATGAAATAAATACTGACAATAAAAATTATATGAATAATTTAGGGCAGCCCTATAAATTTTCAATATAATTTGAATTTATTTAGCAAAATTTCGAACAAAGCTTTTTTTTGTATTATACCGCTGGGGTTAGTAAGTTTACCTCAGTGCAGTTTTTTCGGTTAAATTTGGCGCGTGCCCGCAAGGTAAGAATACGTTCCTGCCTCATTATAGATTCACTTTGCCAATAATAATAAATAATAGTACATTGAATGCAAAATTATCCTTTTACATTGAGCTGTTTGTGTGTAATGCCCCTTTTGCAATTTGATGTCACGCGTTTTATAATAATAATTGAATGGCATTATAGAATAGTTAAACTGTATTATGAACAAAGTTATCATTTTATTTCGTGATAATATAAGTAATCAAGTATTTTATAAATATTTGATTACATTGCTTTTCACTTGTAAACGAATAAATAAACAGTGCGTATTATCGACATTTTCGTATTGTTGTTGTTTTCAATTGTTTCTCGCTATTTATCAACATGTTTTTTTATTATTTACTAGCCAGTTCCTGGCAAGCGTTGCAGTGCCACTCAAAGAAAGAAAACGTTTGTGTTTATTGAAGTGCATGTTTTCTTTGTCTGCCTGTTTGACGTTTGACATTTGCTGCCGATTATCTGTGGAGTAGTACTACGCTTATAACCTTCGCTGAAATTGCATGAACGGTACGGCAGACATACATCTATTGATTTTTATATATATAAGACCTACTGTAAGTTAATTTTAATATGCCTATAAACTTTGTGCAAGTTCAAGAAAAAAGTTTGTCAAAGTGTGATTGCAATCGTATGAGCGGTGTGGCAACGCATAAAATACGAAAACAAATCACATCTAATGCATGGAACACATTTGAACGGAACGTCAAAATGTAAACTACACGATATGACAGATTTGAAATATTCCAATTTTAATACAAACAATCGAACTTCGAAACGAATTTAAATTGTCTGAATGCTGTTTGATTTTCAGTCGACGGTTGACAGTTGAATTGCATGACCGGTAGACATACAAAAATTGGTTTTTGTATATAAGACCTACTGTAAGTTAATTTTACTATGCCTATAACCTTTCCGGAAGTGCGAGCAAAAAGTTTGATCAGATGAGTGGTATGGCAACGCATACAATACTAACAAAAAACATTCATTTTTATTTATTAGATTTCATAAGCATGAAACATAGGTTCTTTATTTTGTACGTTTTTAAATATGATCGGAATCGATGTCGGCAAGTTTTTATTTTTTACTTTTATTTTCCTACCGAGAATTGAAATAGTGAACGTGATCATTTGTGAATATAAATGAAATGCAATATGATATCTCTGTAAAAATATTACCATTTTCATCAAAGTAAACATACTAGCAAAATTAATATTATGCGTAAATTAACAAAAACTTTTAAGCCTTTTCTAAAATTGCGGCAAAGGGTGACATTTTTTTAATGCACAATGTTTGAGAAATATGTAATTCATAATCTTGTAAACATAGTAATTATTTTTGACAATGCTTGCAGCCAGAGACAATGTCATTGAAAGCTCGCAATAGGTGTGAGCTTTCATTGAAAAAGCTCAGTCATGGATATATTTCGTAAATCTTTAAAAAAAAACTTCTGTTAGTTTTTTATATTAACAAAATACCTTAAATGTATTTGTTTTGGTGGTGGGAAAGAATATAAAAAAATAACGTCTAGAAATTCATAATAGTATTAAAGATGATATTGGAAACTTATTATTACAAACATCTTAATGATTGTTTGTTGTGGTGACACAAAGGTTAATACAAAAAATTTGGAACAAAAGAAGATACAATAAATATTGCATTGTGTGTGATCATTTTCGCCTTTAGTTCGCAGAGGTACTGAAAAAATTATTGCAGGCATTATAGTGCAAAAATATAAACAAACAAAAACATGGTTAGGAATTTTTTAAAAAAAATATTTGAACAAACGATGACGTTGCCAAATTATAAAATAAACTATTTTTGCTTTCAATCCCTGTTTGGAATAATATTATTAAAAATATATAAATTTTTGTTTTCAAATGACGAATAGAAAGCACGTGTTCGTAGTACGTGCATACAAAATAATATTTTTGGAATGATAATGAGATCTCAAGATGTTGATTCAGTTATTTAGAAAAGCGTTTTAGTCGAGGGAAGTCGTGAATTAATTGAATTAAATCCCTCGTCATAATGTTTGTCATTATTAGACAAACCTGTTATCAGACCAATAATAATAAAAAAACACAATATTTATAAAGTAACTTATTAAAAAATATATATTTATTACAAGACAGTAATCAGATAGTTCTTCAACAATAGGAATGAACAATAATAATATATATATGGCATATGAGGATTTGAGTCCAGTACAGTATTATATTTACACTTTGAGATGCATATTTACACACTATATTCTTTTACAATCTACAATAATCCTGTATGTTATTGCAGATATATAAGATAGGCTTCCATCAAATAATAACTAACTAGTAACCGTTTTAAATAAAAGCGTTAAAAATATTACAACAATTTCCAAAATAAATATTCAATACGCGTTTTATAGGCAAAGAATAAATATTATAAAACTTGAATATATTTCACGATTAAAATGCATGTGGGAAAATCATTATGGTAGTCTTATAAATTTGGGGGAAATAACTGAATAAACTATGAAACTAGTTTTAAAGATTTTTGTATGTAAAATATTCCAACAAAGCCGATGGACCTTGGTCCACGGTTTTATAGATAGGAGGATATTAGTTTTTTTTTATTCCCTCCTGCTAGATGATAATTCACATGAATACAGGTTCTATTAAAGTACAATATTTTATCATCTTGAGAACTTACAAAATGACCGTTAGGATATGGGGGATGAAATAATTTAAACTAGTTTTATAGTTTGTGAAAAATCTTTCAATATAAAACATTTCCGTCTCTAAATTTATTAAAATCATTATTTTTTTATGCCTTTATTGGTGAAAACTCGTTTATCTAATTTTAATAAACGAACGAATTTACAAATATATGTATGGATAAAGTTGTACGGTGATTTTTCAGATTCAGATTAATAAAGACATTTATACTAATATTAAAATGAGGTTTTGTACTTAATTTATCTTTGAAGAAATAAACGCAGGTCTTATGATGTTAAAAAAAAAGCGGAAGATGTATAAAAAATAATCGATTTTTGTAATATTTTAATCGTATACGCAGCGTTACAAAATACACACTTTTATTTTAAACTAACAACTCAGGTACCAACATTACAAATCTTCATTTTGTAAGGTAAAAATATCAACTTAACCTAATTCATTATTTCAGCTATATGCAATTAAAACAAGGTTTTGTTGGGAAATAAAAAACATTAGCAATCCTTATTAAATTCTCCTTTTACTAGATTGACTTGAATTTGAAATATAATAATATTCTAAAATATCAGTGTGGCAACAGATTGATCCTCTGTGGTTAAAATAAACTTATTAGGTATAATAAATATAATACATATTTTTACAAAAAAGGCTTTAGGAAGGAATTTAGGCTTGATATTATGTATGATAATATCGACAGCGTACTGCAAACCATCAGGTTAGCCATCAGAAGATTCTGGAATGATGTATGTATTTTAAAAGTTAAAATCATTTTTTATTCAATGTCATATTTGAAGTCTTGTCTCGTATGACTCGTTGATTTTTTTGTTCTAATATCAGACGTTCTGTGATTTAAATCTTAAGTAAAGTTATTTTTTTCTACGTTTAACAAATAAAATATAAGCAAAATTAGGTAGAACTATAGTCGTAATTTTTCCTTGATTCTTATTATTAAATATTACATGAACAACTGAAAGATGAGTGAATCCACGTAAGAATCAGCTAGTACGCAGCCCACCGGTGGTTAAAAAGCCATTGCACTTACCCTTTCTATTGTGAGAACGTGTACAACACTTGGAAGGATAGAAGGGAGAAATGACGTAGCTAGTCATTTTGAAGATATACAAAGAGATTTAGTGCACACAATACGTTGAGATATTATATTTTATGAAAATGGAAAAAATATACAATTTACTCGTATTAAATGTTAAAAAAATACAACTATAATACATTACAACTGCGTAGTAAGCATTTCTAACGAGCAATTCGAAGAAGTTTGTCTAATTATTAATTAAGAGAGTATATGATCGATTATCTAGAGATAATTATTTATTCGTTGGTGATTTGTTCAATATTATCTTTTAGTAATTTCAACTTCTGGAGAATTATAATTTATATCTAAAAAAAGCTCTAAATTCATTAACTGTATAGCTAGAGTGATCGTAGGTTGGAAGATTGAAAGAGTTGTAAAGACCGATTTATTTTCAGCCCTTCTGTACGGAGTATAACAACAGCACACTGTTTGGATAAGTCTACCATTTTAAAGGTTAATTCGTACGAGATATGAAGAAAGCACCATATATTCAATTTATATCGACATGATTACCTAATGAATTAACAGAAATAGCTTTTATTAAACAAGAACATATGCATTTATATTATGTTAAAATATAGCTTTTAAATATTTAAAAATGAATCTAACGACAAAATGATTTTATTTGAACCTGGTAATTTTCATATGATAAATTGATACGTACACAATCAGTAGATGAAAAAGTAATAGAATTCGCTATCATTAAATAAAACAAAAAAATCATAATAATTATAATTATAAAACTGTTTTTTTCATCGACACAAAGGTGTATGTATCATAGTGTAGCGCAGCGGTGCTCCAAATCACATCCCCGGTACAAGGGGTGGGAATAGCCCTTTGTACGCATCTCAAAGGGATGAGTAAGAAGAGCCCAGTGTCTCCAATGCAAGGCAGACGAGCGGCGATGCTAGCAGGCCAACAAAAGGTGCGCTCATCTCCAGCTTTGCGGAGGGTGCCCCTTTGAGGTGGATCCGAGATCTTTAACGGAATTTTATCGTATTATGTTTCTTTTAAAAGGACAAAAATGATGCGCGGAGGCCCGTGAGAAGCGACTCTCTCTTCTATCTGCCGGTCGTCGCTATTGACAAGAAATAAAAAAACACGGCAATGTTGCAAGCGGAATTCTGGTTTATAGACAAAAAATAGTTGAGATTTTGATCAGTATCGAGATATCAAAGTACTCGCGCAACTCTTTCTTCACTGCCTATCAACTTCGATAGTGATACCATTCACTAAAAATAATAAAAAATAACACTTGTTTCATAGTATCCCTGGACACATGATGTTACATAATTTTGTATGAATTTCATTATTTTATCAATAAATTCAGTGACAACAATTGTAGGGTTATAATGCAAAACGTACTATTTCCAAAACTCTTCATTAATTTTCTTAAACTTTTTAGTAGAGTCAAATACTATAACGAATAACACAAACAAAATATGATTTTAAATTTAAAATTGTGTATTAGACATTTAAAATTAAAATTAATAGGACCAGTCGACTCCTCAGGCTTGAATTACCCTAACTCAATATCGCTCATTTTGGAAATAGTACGTTTTGCATTATAACCCCACAATTATGTTTTCATGTTTGTTTTGTAGCTTTTAACTATTAATTACTCTGCAATATCACAATGAAATAAAAGATCTATCGAAATGTTTCCTTGTTATTAATGCCTTCAAATCAGATACAAAAATTAGTTGTAAATAATATATTTTACAGTAAAGCTTTTTATTGATATTTCATTATAGATAAAGAGCTATTTGTCCACCAATAAAAATATTTATATAATACTTGCTTCAATTTGAATCATACATAATAATGATCGAGTTGAATTATTATTATCAAAAAATATAATATTTTTACATTGAAAATACATATGTCCTTTTTTGTACAGCTATTCCGACACATGTTTTCTCGGTTAAGAAGAGTTAATTAATGATTTAAAGATTTACACTCTCCAGAAAGTGCTTAATATTTTTTTATAGCAGTAAGAGTTGGTTTTACATGGAATAGTTTTTGACAGAAAGTAATATAAAAATAATTTGAGTAAAGCTATCAATATATTTTTTTAAAATACTAAAAAAATGGCCATTGATAAGTGATAACTTAAAAAGATATACGTAGTTTAAATTTAAATTCAGTTCTCAGCTTATCAAAACTTCAAATATTTTTTACACACGATTGCTTGTAATATTTGTTGTATTTATTGTGTTTTAAGTAGATTCCCAAATTTGATATTTGACTAAGATGTATCTGATGTGAAGTTTAATATAATGGATAACTAATTAGAAAGAATTTTGAAATCATAGCCAACTATTCGTTTAACACGGCGGAAGGTGGAAGGGAATTTCGTTGCTTAAAACTAAATTCTTGAGGTGAAATGTGAAGATAATTAAAATGGCGATTTATTGGTTTGCGTGATGTGATCGAGGTGATTGTGGAGGCCAAAAAAATACCAATCGAAATGACGGTTAACCGTAAAATAATGCGACACGTGAATACATAGATATGTGGCCCATACAAAATTCTACCGTGTAAGCAAGTAAATATAATGTTGGGTTTGTATGAGAGGTGCCCATAGAAAACTAGTCGATAGAAATGAAGTTAAAGTAAAGTTGTCGAGACTGGAATCCACCGGACCAATCTCTCGAACGGCTACTCTTTGCTCCCATATAAATACAACTCAAGCGTTCTCAAAGCGGGATGAAATACAAATGTTAAATAAAGAATATTATTTGTTTATAAAAATATTCATTGTAACTAATGTTAATCATAGGCTGGTGAATTTTTGAGAATTGGTAATGACCGATTAAAATGATAATTTCATGTCATGCTAGGGTATATATTATATGTATATACCCAGAAATCTATTAAAGAAATATGCCAATGGATGACATATTAACGTGGGCGATAATTTTAGCTCCATATAAAATTGGGTATAAGAAAAGTAAGCATGCACTTCCAGTATTCATTCTGAAATTGAAAAAGTATTCAAAACGTGGGTAAACTTTTTTGTATATTGTAAGCTGACGAAATGCTAGATCTAAGCTGACAAATTTGATGGAAAAGAAAAATATAACAAAAAGTTTTTTCATTATATTTACAAAAGCTGAAAAAAATACTATTTGCAATCACAAAGATTAATGTTAGTAAAAAAGAAACTATTTACGAAATCGTGGACGCGTGGAAATGCGTGGACGAAATCAAAGCGAATGGAAAGCGATTCGATTTGGCACGAAAATATCAAATGGTCTCCACCGCTATAAAATGTCCGCGTGATAAAACGCACGCCGCGATTAGTTTGTTTGATATTTTGATTCGCTTTAAACATCGTTCCAATCGCGTTCGCGTAAGACGTAGTGTAAGCCATATACGTACTTATTTGATTATAAAAAGAGTGGTACATAGAATATTGTGAAAGAATAGTAGACATTATATTATCCCCTTATAATTTTTCCCATTCGACGTATTTCAATACTTAGCATCTATATCTTTTATAAGAGTAAACTTTAATAATATTGGGTATTGTAATAACTTATTTATGACGTAGATATTTTTCTTTTTAACAAAACTATTTCGTCGACTAATATAGTTAGTTATATGCATAGTTTTTGTGTGTGTATAAAGAATAAGGGATAATTGAAAAATATAACACAATATAATATATTAATAATAAGTCAACGTTTGTGAAACACTGCCTTTAAAGGTAACAACCGGTGGGATGCTGGTGATACATGGACTTTATACAATGCGGGAATCTCGATTATTCAACTGCCGTTTCATTGAGGCAACTTTACTCACTTTTTCATATTATATTATATGTATATCTACGTACTTACCTAGCAAGTTGCCTTTTCCTTTTAAAATCGACGATAAAGGGTTACCTATAATATATTTTGATAAAGTGCCTCCCGATTTAGTGACCAACGGTCAGTTTCAAACACAAAAACTTGCTTTTTGGCTTTATTATTGATAGATACGGGATGAAACCGTTAGATTTTTAGGTCATTGTGAATATACTATGTTCTCGTCAAGTTATATTTTATATTATAAATGGACCAGTATTTTTTATTGGATGAGGGAAGATTACCAATTATTTATTTTCCGTTGTGAATGATTTCAATTGTCAAAAATATAAATAGAATCGGTTAGAACGTAATCATTAAAATTAACATGCTGAAGTTGTTTTCATTCATCGGGCTCTTTTTATGTAACATTTTTATTTTGGCACTTTCAAATTAAGTAAAAAAATAAATGAACAGATTTCAATATTTTATAAAAGTTCATTTTATTGTGGATGATCAAACAGCAGACACAATTTTAGTGATTTGTTTTCGCAGAATGTACGTTATATTAATTTGTAAGTAGAAATTTAATTACTATGTCTCTATACCTTATTCTCAGGATCGGATAAGATAAAACTTACTCAAACATCCACGTATTTACCGACAATCTTTGCTAAAAAATATAGTACGAAAACGTAGTTACGGGATTTGAATTTGCGATCACGCATAGTATTATCTACAAATGAAATATAAGAACATGACCAGTCGTCTACTAGTGTACATTAAAGGCCTATCATTTTTTTTTACGAGGCATAAACTACATGACTATCAAAATCATTTTTAAGGATCGTCCTAACTAAAAAGTCAGAAGCGTTGAGGAAACAGTATTATAATTAGTGCGTACTATGGAGTCCTGCGAATAAAATAAATTATAAACTGTAACCATTAAACGCTGATAGACGCCAATTCTTTATATCAACCACTAATATTTATTACGAATGCTATAGATTCACCCCACAACATCCCTTTGCGGGGGTATGTCCATCGGCTTATCGCACACAAAGCGCAAATTCGTCACCGCAAAATTAAAAGCCATATGGCAGAATAATTTGTCACATATGCCGTTTTGAATTGCACGTCAGCGATTAATAATGTCATACTATGAAATCTACAGGCCAGTAAGCTAATATTTTTTATTATTATCAGAGGCTTAATAGATACGATCTGATCATTTAACGATGATTAAAATATGTTAGTAAAAACGTAAATTGTGGTTTTTTGGATTATAAATATTTTTTTCAATTATAAGTTTGTTGTATTTCTATATACACGTACTTTCATTGATAAAAGTGATTTATTTACTCGATGGCTGCCACAGACGAGATATCTCGTATTTTTTTTTCGTGCCCAACACGCCAGAGACGAATTATCTCGTCAATAACTAATTACATTAATAGATGCAAATTATAGCCGGCGTCCTAAGTTATTACTATTAATTATCTACGGCAGCTAAAAGATTAAGACATTATGTGTAACAGTCTTAAACAGCGTTATTCCGGTATGCGATGAAAAGCTTGTATCTACTAAAGAACATTTTTAAATAGATTTATAAATTTGTGCAAAAAAGCTTTAAATGATTTATAATGTTTTATCCCATCTTACTGTACGCAATCTTGAAAACAATACATAATGGGTAGATTAAAAATTATTTGAATAAATAATTATTTAACTGTACTTAAAGTAGTGGCGGCCGGTCAATGTGGCATTGGAGGGCATATGCAGAGGCGGTTATATTTCATGAAATAATATTCAAACATAACATTTATACCATTCACTCATTTTAAATTCTTTATGTATTTGCTGTCTATAATAAATATTAAAAGTTCTCTATAATAAAATAAATATAAAGGCAATAAATACATAAAGAATTTAAAATGAGTGAATTGTATAAATGTTATGTTTGAATATTATTTCATGAAATATAACCGCCCCTGCGTATACAAGGGGTGCATTGATTCAATGCCACATTGACCGGCCGCCACTGATCTAAAGCAACCATATGAGACTATCAGCAACTACTAAACAATTACATAATCTTCACTGAAACCAACTACATGGCAATGTGTAAAGAAATTATATTATGATACAATTGGTGACTGGAAGAACTATGGCTAAAAAACAACTTTGGATCGTTTACTGAAAGAAAATGGTTTTATATTATTTAATTATTCTTTCGCATTTGAGATAATGATGTAAGTTTGGACTCTAAAATTTACATAAGTATATTTCAATATAAAATCAACGGTCAATATTGTAAGAAATTCTCAAATCGATTATGATTATCATTTTAATCCATTATTTATTGTTGATTGGGTATATAAAGTCAAACGTGGTCAATGCCGTAAGCAAATATTTTTTACTTATACTTGTTCTCTTCGGTCATATAAGTCGCCAGTTGCAAGGACTCTTCGGCTGATCAATACATTGCCTAGAGATGTCGCATTTTCAGTAACGAACATAATGAAATGTTTTTTCTTTTATCTATATATACAATTATAATTTTATAAATTGTAATAGTTTGATGTTCTTAGTAATGACAACATTATACTTTTTAAATGCCTAGCGCATAAGCGTTAGCTGTAATGCCATGTATTGTCCTTGTTATTTTACAATAAACAATTTTCAAACAATTTTGCCCTACCTGTTACACGTTTAATGGATAAGATAAATTTCTATACACTAACCAAAAGACTTCATATGATTTGGTGTGGTGTATGCATTTTTAAATACTTGTTGCATGAGACCCTAAATAATTATGTTAATTTCGTTGAATATATTAACATGAACTTAACATACTTAATATAAATAAGTGTAGCTTATCATCGGAAGTTTAAATCAGGTTTGGTGAGATAATCCTGCAAAAAAGTGGTACTCACAGGAAGTGAAAGACCTTCACATTTTGTACAATATGATTAAAATTACCCTTTTTTATTTTCTGCCAGTTTGTTATGCATAGGAAATTATTTCAATTCTCTCTAATAACTTTTTTTTTTGCTAACAAATAATAAGCTCATATTCACAAAAATGAAACGATTTTGTATTCACTACTTCTAGAATTTTATTTAATGACCAGGTCCGGCTTCTCAGTTGAAAATGCACGGAACCGCTTCTCTATTAGTTAGTATACGTATATGAAAAACAGCGCTTTTCTAACAATAATAGAAAGATTGGTACTATGATAACAAGCTTTATATTTGACGGTCACACAATTTTACAGGTCAGCAAAAACAAAGTTTTTAAATTAGTTTTAATTTAAAGGTAAGTTCTTGACGAAAAAATGATATAATAAAACCACGAATAGGTACTTTTGATGCTATTAACTTGATCTATATAGCAGACTCATTCAAAAGGTCTTAAAGAGTGTGTGGTTCTCGTGGCCTCATCTCTATATTCTTCTGTATGAAATCAATACTATTTAAAATATCTACCAGGGTGACAAAATTTCCACAATGTTAAGGAACTTCAAGATGTTAATTTATTCATATTAAATGAAATAAAAAACTTCATTACAATCGATATTTGTTTTTAACGACAGTGTTTTTTTAATGTATTATATCTAAGAAAGGCTAAATACACAAAATCTTAAACATGAGACGATGTTGAAATAGCTGTTTTTTATTGTATTTGGAAATCGTCACAGGACTAAATAAAAATGAGATATTTTGAATTATAACTAATGATGAATGAAGTTTAGTTTTTTTTTGTGTTTGCATCAAGCGTAATATTAAATCTGAAACGGGCTGTAATAGCATTATGATGTTTGTCCAAATATTTTTTTATTGTGTAAGTCATGTCGAGTTTTACGTAGACTGCAGTGTAAACAGAGGCAGATGTTGCGGAACGCGTGAGGGATGCAATTGGAATTGGACTGTATGATCGGTCGCGTCGAATCTATTCCACAGTAACTGCCCTAATTTACTCTATAAAACGAGTCATACGTAAAACCCTTGTAGTGTTTATGTTACCCTGATACTTCATTATTCTACTTGAACCATTTTTTTTAAATCGTCCTTTGCCGGACGATGTTTCACCGTGTCCGTGCGTATTTATTTATTTTAAATTTGATATAAATTATTACTCAGTGCTGTTATAATTAATTATTCATTAGAAATTTCGTCTTCATCACTGAAACTCCAAATTGGTTATATCTAGAGAAATAAGAGAGTGTTTCGTATATTTTTAACCATCGGAGTTTATCTAATAAATACTTGGCAAATCAAAGGTGCTTCAATGCATCACTTGATTGTTACTAAAATATCAGAAATATTTTATTATAATAAATTATTTTTAAACGCTATGATTTGTAGTTCATATAACTATTGATTATAACTATAAACACCGAACCGATGTGAAAATTAGGGTGCAATTTTGTTAAACTGTCGATTTATTGTATTATTGAACCACGAGTGGCACAATTTGTACAAGTCTGTCGTCATAATGAGATCTCTCGCACTCTCGCTAATATTGGCCCTCACAATAAAGTGACTTGGCAGATGATATTGAAAGGTCACAATATAATTAGACCGTAGTAAATTTACGGTCAGACTGTTCAATGAGTATTATAACAACCCTACAACAATTTTGATTTGCGGGGGTGGGCGACTGACACCCGACTCGAATCATTTTCTTGTATAGTGTCAGTGATTGTTAACCAATAATGGGACAGCGATTGAAATGCAAACTCGCATTTGTTAAACATAATTTATTATGCAACTGATAAAAAAACTACTGTTAAATAACTGTAGTTGTTATAAATATTGTAAAATCCGCTGTACACACAGCGCGATACGCCTCCAATCTTCAAGATAATTGGTTGTAGATGTTATGGGTATAGACAAAACGGTAAAGACTAAGATTCAATGATGTTTTGTAATATGTTTACCGCCTTCCTCCACTCAAACGACATGCATGCTTTTGCTGTGTAGATACAATAAATTATAATTTAAAGTCAGACGATTTATTTTTGATTTTTGATCGAATCCAATTCCCATTTGTTTATTATATAATACAATTTCAGTTGAATAAATAATTTACTTAAGTGTCTAAATTATTTAATCTGTTGTTAATTTTTAAAAATCCATGTTCGCTCCCAATGTGGAGCATATGTCCTCCTAATGGAGGTATCTCAACAGAAGTTTTCTACGAGAACTGTTTGTTACTCAGTCGCTCAACCTCATTTTTTTCAAAGTGAGTAGTAGGGACAGAAGGATAAGGCTAGAACAGGACTAGTGGTTGGCTAATCACTATTGCTACACTCAGTTATTAAAGGATCAGAAAGATGGGAGGAGAGGAAATGATATGAATTGACATCACAAATACCCAGTCTTCGATCACAGGTTTGAATTGAATAATTCTCAAATTCACTGTGATCTTGAACTGAATCGTTGTTAATTTAACTTAAATAAAACGTGATAACGATTTGAAATATAAAAGAAGATTTATGTGAAGCGTTACGCCAACGATCATAGATTCCAATAGTGGGCTTCCACTTCAATTCGAACGATAAATTGAAAAAATAACATTCGAGTCAAGAATTACGACGAAGGATCTACCGTAATCAGTCTGAATACAAAATATTGTTAATAGGTTTAAGTAAATGTTCAGAGTCACTGTTTGAAGGGGTCTCCCAAGTTCCCTCTTGTAAACCGTGGTGAAGGGATGTGGCTATGGTCAAATAATAGGACATAAAGCAAAGTGCAATATGGGATCAATTGTTTTATTGCAATGGCAACATAAGGTAGTCGATAAGACCACTGTTTGAGGGTCTTAAATAGATACTCACTGTACTATCAAATTTGAGATAACACGAAATTGTTTTTATATCAATACACATTTTTGACAAATGTTTCAAGTCGTCAATACCCTAGAGTTCAGCTTCGGCCTAAGCAAGTTCGTGAGAGAATAACTATATAAATTAAAGGAACAATTTGGCATTAGGGCGAGTATGGGTGAAAAAATCCTTCATTTATAATGCAATGTTTACGAAATTAGATACAGGTTTTCATCACTGACTTAACATTAAGAAATGTCGTTTTACATATCTACCATTTTAATCAAACAAGCTTAGTAAAACAAATAGTGTTTCATTTTCATCATATTAAAATTATCGTGGTGTCAATTTAAAAAAAAAAAGTAGTTTACAAACGGATATGTACGACACTCACTTTTTAAATTATTGTGTGTATTATATTTGTGAAAAAGATTGATTTTCTTTTTCTTAAAACTGTTCCGAGCTTTTTTCGTTCATTTTTTAAAACACAATTCATCAAATAATTTAAAATATGAAAATATTCGCTGCAATTGACTGTAAAAAGATAGTTTTGTAATCCAGTACCGAAAAGTGTACACGATTTTGATAGAGGGTCAGAATTTTAAGGTCATGGGGTCACAAAAATGCCCAGGGCATCCCCGTGACAATTCAACTGCGAACAAATCAGACCCTAGTTGCCTTTATTCGTCAATCCAACAAAAATAACAACATTTTGTTATCACTTCAAGCAAATTTAACAAATCGCTTCATGCATGTACTAGATCTTACGGCTTATATTTCAAAAACTTTCGCAGTTCACTTATGGCTGACTAAGGGTAGCTATTTTGTCCGATAAGACCAGGTGCGGGGCAAGGACAATAGCAAAGTTGCATTTGTATGGGGATGGACCGCAGGGGATGTTTTATAACAAATTTTATTGAAACTGTAGTAAATTGATAGAATCCCAAAGTTTTATCCAACAATCAAAACTCACGGATTAAAAATCGTCGTTACGATTTGAAGGAATTCATAACCTAAAACAAGCTTTGTTTTTTGTTTCCGTTATTATTTGATTTTATAATATTTTTTTAATGATAATCGATTTAGTCATTGGTGCGGAGCATTATATTTCAAAGATAAAAAACTTTTGGGGTGTTCACTATAATTATACATTATAAATTTTATTTTTGTTTATATAAATAACACTGTGCCATTGTATTCTTTTATCAGTTGATAATGATCATCATGAGCGGAACCGGTCTTGATCTTATTAAATAAAAGAGGGAATTAGTACAAACGATCTATCGCCACTCTTGTGGAGACTGCCAAGCTTCTTATGTAGGGTAGACAGGTAGAAACTTTAATATTAGAATTAAAGAAGAAAAAAACTCTGAATTTTTTTTTCAGAGTTTGCACTAATGTCACCTAATAGAAATCGATCATAATTTTAATCAAAGTAGTAACGTAGAAATAATATTAAATTATTAAAGTAGACTATTTACTTGTTCTAGGGCCATTATTTATATGTACCACTTTAAAATTGAATAAAAGAATTTTCCTTAACTTTCTTTTTTTATACAAAAATGCTGAAGAAGTTCGTTCATTTTGGTTTGTAATATATTTTAACTATAACCACGAAACGGAGAAGTAGAAATTAGGGCAGTATATTTGATTTAAAAATAAATATGATTATTTTATCTCAAATAAGTTACTTTGTTTGATATACAAAATTTGCATTGTATTTAAATGATATCCTCGTTCGTATTTTCTCCAAAATCAAAACTGTTCAATCATTTAAACGTGTTCCACACATAATTCTATTCAAACTTTACTTTCTCAAACTGGAAGGCGACGAATTTTTCAAATATTATGTAAATGTGACTTGACCACAAGTGGCTTCAAGGTATGTGTTATTCAGGATCGGGCCAAAGGTGGCAAAGGGTCGTTTGGCGCGTGGCAGAGGAGCTTCTTGTCCCTAAACACGCATTCCAAGCGCCCTACCTTTAAGTTTACGAGAGCTTCCAGCACTGATAATGTGAGATTTCTGTTCATAATCAAAGTTTATTTTCAGGTAGTTAATTTTTAGTCTGTGAATACCGTTTATATTGAGGAGTTGAGTTGTGTTTTTTGATTTATTTGAAATACAAAGCTGTGTGTGATTAAACGTTTAGGGCAGGTATAAAACTGACCCAAGTTTCGATTGATTTACTGTTTTATATGATGTATTGTTGAGACTGATTGATTATTTTAAACAAAAATAACAGTTTGTAATTGAGCTATGCGAGTGGGCACATTAATTGTATTTCTCAAAGCTAGCCATTAATATCCAATATCCTCATTTACGTAAATAAATTATTGTTATTTTTTATATTTCTTTTATAATTAATAAAACAAACCTTTTTCATTCATCTCTTTTGTTTTTTTATTAATCCATGTCCGCTACTAATGTGGAAAATATGACCTTTAAATAAAAGTATCTCAACATGAGACTATGGATATAAAATATTGGGTTAGCACAGGATTAATGGTTACCTAATCACTGTCGCTATACCCGCTAATTTTTGGTTTGCAACCACTACTTTTGTTATGACTTTATCTATTTATTCTTACCCCTTCAGAAACACAAGATGGTAAGAGTGAGTAACAAGAAGTTTTCGTAAAACAATTTCTGTTGAGATACAAGATACATATAGTAAATGCATATGGAAGAGTTCAAGTGGTGATAATTAAATTATTCACAGTAATTCATTGTCGTAAGTCTCGCTCACAACAAAGTCTTCTAAACTATTGACAGACCATCAGAGCTCTCTTAGGCTTATTTTCATCTGGTTAGGTTAGGTTAGGTTAGGTTAGTATATGGTGACAATTTTTTTCAGATATTTATATGTATATATATTTTTTGTTACTTTTTGTTTGATTGCTTACATTCATTCATGTTATTACATGTTATAGATATTAAAACTTATATATAATAACGATATTGCGAAATCAACATCAATAAGTAATAACACAAAGCCATATTTATAGCCAATACAAACATTCCAAAATTACATTTTTCTTCATATACTAAAGCTTCTTTTAGAACTTATGAATGAAAGATAAAATAAATTTGACGTAACTTGCGTTGCGTGCGAGATTGAAGTGCATAGTTGAATAGATTTGATCAAAAACGAGTTTATTGAGCATCTGTACATTTTATATAAAATAAAACAGGCAAAACCAGTCGATGATTTACTTACCAAAAATAAAAGGGCGAATAAATGATATATTTATTTTCAATCCACAACTATAGCTGCAACAATATTACCACCATACTCAAAATATGCTTGCATACTGGACGAATGAATGAAGTTTCTGCTTTGTTAATGGAAGTTTATTTACTATTATCGTTGGTATCACATGTTTTCTAAAAAAAATATTTCCAAATGAGACAATGGTCAAGTTTTTTTTTTAATAAAATGACTTATCATTCCATTGTATTTTATAAAGCTTATCACAATTGAAAAAAATGTTAAAATGTCGGCTAAGATTCTTTTTTTGTGTTCGATTAAGTACAAAATGCGTTTTTAGTTAGCCTTGGCCTATATCATTCTAGTATAAGATTATTTTTTCTTTCACCTCCGATATTATCATGGGGTCGTTTTTTTATCATTATAATAGTAATTTCCATTAATTTTGATTTAATTGTAAAACAAATTAAAAGTAAACGATAATATATTTTACATTGATATTGGTGTTGCATTTCATATCACTATATTTCTAATTCCGAAATTCATGTACAATAAGTTACAACAGTTGCTTATGTTTTTCTTAAGAAAAAAAAAGAAAATACAATTAAAACTTAGTGCCTAATTTATGGCGCAGTGTCGACTACAAGCTATAAAAGTCGGCAGTCATATTTTCTCGCGTCGGATTTACAACGGAAACTCAAAGCTGCTTCACAACACAATACAGATTTACTTCTTAATTGATGACTTCACCAAATGGACGATTATCAGAGCAACGATTTGTTTAACGAGAAGCTTTTGAAAATTTTCCATAAAAATGTTTGTAATAAATTTACGACTTAAAGATATCAATCAATTCAATAAAATAATAACAGTATTTTTTGGGGGTTTTTTTGTAATTAATAAACAAAATAAAAGCTAAATCCGTGTATTAATTGTGTCGTGAAACTTTTAATATTAATATTTAAAAGATTGTCTTGTTTGTTATTAATGGTGCAGATCTTAATTCTTATAATTTAAATGACAAAGTTAATAATCACTTTTAGGTTGTTCACTGTCAATACTTGGTGGAAAGGCATTATATTAGTAAAAACACAATATTCTTATAATAAATTTATTAATCTGAGATGACTTTTTAATTATATGTTAGATGTGTTAAACATTTTAATTTTGTGTTATTTTAGAATCACTTTTAATGTAATTGATAATTTCTTTTCAATGCCAATTGTTGTTTATAACTGTTCATTTTTGTATAAATAGCATGGTTAAATTATATTTCTTATCAGTTGACGATGCTCGTAATGAGCGAAACCAGTCCTGACATATTACAATAAAGTAGAATGGAGTACAAAGGAATATTGTGTTTTTACTAATACAAAGTTAATAGGCTGAAAACACTTTGTTTAATGTTTAATAATGTATAATGTATAATGTAAATTTTGTATCTTCTCTTAGGAGATGAAAACCGAAATGTTTACAAAACGATTGGTATTAATACTCAATTATAAAAAAAAACTGTATGCAATTAACGTATTTAAAAAATATATATGTGTACAAATAAATGCAGCTTTTAAAATTAAATAAAACAGCTACCTTATTATGGTTCAAAGAGTTGTATAATTTATTTATTTAAAAAATCTTCAGTTTTATTGTCTGCATATGAAAGATTTATTTAATTGACATTACAGACAATAGTATCAGACCGTTAACTTTTTTTTTTGAATATGTAAACCCAGCTTATCATAACCCTTTCTATATTTCGCTTCAAGTTAAAACAGTTGTAGCACTTTAATTCCATTTTTTCGGTGGCACATTTAATTAACAGTTTTTTTCATGACCAGTTGGCCCCACTCGCAGCTTTATAGCAAAAGGGTAGGAAATAAAAGAATAAATAAAAGAAAGGCAACTAAGTGAGTGACCTACCTTCCGAGGAATAATGCGCTCTGATTTTAATTAAGTAAGCAGCGCTCACGAGGTGTCACCAGATTTCAAAGGGGTTGATTTTATCCCACATGCTGCCTATATTAATTGTTTTTGTACTGCTTAAAGAACGATGGACAATAAGAAATCTAAATAATATTTTGTTGCTATTTTTGAGACTTTTTGAGACTGTTTTATTTTTGACTTTGAAAGATACTTGGTAAAAAAGTATGGTATTAAAAAAATAAAATTTCACGTGTAATTTATATGATTAGAAGGGTATCTAGTGATGAATGTTGATGACTGTTGTTGACTGGTGATAAATTGATAATGCTCATTATGAGCGAATGCGGTCATAATCATTTTAATAACACCTGGAATTAGTAAAAAAGGAGTGTTTTATTTTTTTAATCTAACGTGGTGGGACGGCGTTCCAGCACCTTTTTTCACGACATTATTAATGTTTGAAATCAATATTAGCAAAATTTTATTTTTATTTTCCTTTAAAAACTTTTTATTTTTTTTAACCATGATTTCCCAAAAACGTAGAAATTTTACATTGTAAATACGATCTAAAATGGGTTGGTTTTTGTGATATCTATTCCTCCCACTATTATTATCCATTTTTTTTTGTTACCATTTCCGCTCCCAATCTGGAGCATATGGACTCCTAATAGAGTTTATCTCAACAGAAGTGTTTCTACGAGAACTGCTTGTTACTCAGTTGCTCAACTTCTCTTTTTCCAAAGAGAGTAGGAATAGAAGGAAAGGGCTAGGACAGAACTAGTGGTTAGCTAATCGCTCTCTATACGCCCCGTTCATAGGATATATGGGTAGGTAGGTATGTAGGGGGAATTTAAGACATCACATACATCCATGCCTTTGAACAGAAATTCATAAATCGATTGAAAAATCAATTTATAAAACTGCCCGTACCGGGATTACCTTTATCCTGTTATCCTTACTCACTATAAAAAGAGAAGGTTGAGCAACTGACTAACAGGCAGTTCTCGTACTATTTTTTTGTTGAGATACCTTCATTAGGAAGTCATATAGTCCAAATTGAGAATAGACATGAATTATAAAAAAAAGTTTGACAAGAATTGAGTTCCGGCACCTTTTTTTTTCAAAAAAAGGCACTGTGAATCTTATATTATGAATGAGCGATAAATTCATTTATAAATACTTATGGAGCTTAAGAGAATAATCAAAAGATAAATTTCTTATGTAAATGTAAATGAATAAAAAAACTTTTCTCAGTTACAAAACAATTATATGCATTAGATTACAAATGCAATATTTCAAACTAAACACAAATACTGTGTATTGACATTTTTCAAAATATTATGTACAGCAAAACTATTTGAAAAGATTTAAACAAAACAAGACATTTATGGAGATGAGAAAATGTTTTACAGTAGTTATTTAACTTTGATGTAATGCCAATTCACACGTTAACAGTAACCATACTTTTTTTTTTAATACATGAAAGGCATGTCATATTTCAGAATTACCTAAACAATACAGTACGATTACTACTACAAAGAAAGTTTTGTATTTTAAATTGTTAATAATTTTTACAAAACATTAAAACACGTTATAAAATAGTTTGCTTTCAAAATGAAGTGTAAACGTCTCTTTTGTCATATAATTGCCAACAGTTCATACAACAAAAGACAGTATTGTCATTATTTGTAACATTCAAATACTACACCTGTTTATGAAATTGATAAGGAGCATTTTTGCTGAGCTGTATTTTTGATATACTACGTTATTTGGATGGTAAGAGGACAGTTTGAGGTATTATTGTCGCAGGTGACCCGCATGTTCATAATATTAACACGTGCGTAGATCATCGCATGCTTCATTTTATTAAATTTAAAAAAGACGTACTGTCAATTGCCTTGGCTTAGGTAATTGGTTCATTAAGCACAAATAATTAAAGGCTACATTTCTGTACTCAAAAAAAAATAAAAGGAATCTTTTGTGAAAAATACAATAAAAAAAGAAAAGTTTTCTCAAAATTAGAAGAATACTAGTATTTTTTTTACTCTAAATAGTTCGCAAAAATATTTTGTATCTTCTAGGTATTTTGTCGGGACAGTAGCGGAGTGCTCAACCTCGTTGGCTTGTGCGAGCCCATTATAAAATTTAAATTAGGCCCACGAGCCCCTTGTTAAATTAAGAAAGAACATTTTTCTTATATCAAATCTTCGAACTCTTCACTGTTGGCAACCGGTGTAGGTAAGAACATTTTTCAGCAATTGATGCTAATTATAATGATTTTGAATCAGTTATGTTAATAATTTTTGAAATTTATTTTTGCATGAATATAGAACTAGGTATCTATGATTTATTCAAAGAAATTTGTGTGAAACTTGACATAATTAACTTTGTATTATTATTTTGTTGCGGTTAAGTTTACTACCTTGTTAGTTATTTCAAAACTATTGGTTGTTAGTAATCGATAAAGGTAAGTGTTATTTTTTATTTCCTTTAAAATTTTTGCATTCTGTTTGTGTGCGGGAGTCCTCATTCGATAATTTTGAAAAATCTTCAAGATGTGGCAGAAAAGGTAAGCTCGTGAGTAAATATTAAAATATATCCCATTTTTGACGGAGAAATTGATTTTTCCTTTACAACAGAAAAGAATAAAAATGCCTGCTTAAATAATAACAAGGCTTAGTACTTGCACAGTGAACTCTTATTTTATAACAATAAGTTGATTCATTTCAATCAAAACAACTTATTTATTTTTGAAAATTGTGTTTAACATTGACAAAATGAAATATATTAATTTGAAAATTCGTATTTTATTTTATTTTAAGCATTTATTAGACATTTTTATGTAATTAAAATTTAAATAGTAAATATTATTTTAATTTTCAAATATAAAATATACTCTAAAATGGGAGTATGTATAATATTTTCAACTATTACTCAAAAGTGAAGACTATATTTGAAAATAAAATAAATGGTACGTTTTGGTTATTTAATAAGAAGTTATGGCTTAAGAAAACCACTGGCTCTATGGTCATTTTTGACAGATACATGTTAGTAACATAAAATAATAAAGAATGTTTTATTCAGCTGGGATGTTTTTAAAATCCCACTAAGATAGATTTTATCAATTACTTAAATGTTTGTAAATAACAGGGCTGTGGAGTCACGTGAAAAAAAGACGACTCCGACTCCGAGGAAAATTTTCAATAATTTCATTTTAACTTATATATATGTATACTATCAGATCATCTTTAGTCAGCCAAACATGAAATGTTAACACTTTTGACGATTTTGTTTAAATACACATCATTAAATATATTTTTCAAAAAAAATCGAGCCGCTCATTTTTCACGACTCCGACTCCGACTCCGACTCCACAGCCCTGGTAAATAAGTAACTTAACAAAAATTGCCTTAATTAATATATGTAGCTGTAAACCGTTTCATTCACACTAAACGTTACTGGAAAAAAATATTAAAAATAAAAATTATCATTAAGTTATTTACTTTAGTAATGTAGAATTTTAAATCACTTTGTAAAAAAAAATCCTAAATTTTAATTATGTTTATAATTACCATCAGTCACCACAAAATTTATTAATCTTTGATGATGTTTTAATTATATGTTAGAGGTCTTAAACATTTAAATTTTGCGTAATTATAGAGTCACTCTTACTGTAATTTGTAAATTATTTTCAATTTCAATTGTTGTTAACACCTTTATATTTCAATTTATTTTTTTATAAATAGCACAGTTTATATATTTTTCTTATCAGTTGACAATGCTCGCAATGAGTGAAACCGGTCCTGACCTTTTAAATAAAGTGGAATAAAGTACAAAGGAATATTGTGTTTTTATTGATATAATGCCTTTCCACCAAGTATTGCCAGTGAACACACTAAAAGTGAAAAATATATTTTTTAAAGATTGTATGGCAACAATTTATTCTGCTTGTATCCTTTCTTAGATTTTGTTGTATCATAGATGGAGGATTCCCAGTTGTTAATAACGATACCCGTATGTTGAGACACGCGACTTTATGGTGAAATATTACCGCAGGAACTGATATCGTTAGCTATTTAACGTACAAACTGTAGTTTCGTACACATATTTCTAGTACCAGTACATACAAAAGTAAACGATAAACTACTGCCGGGCAAGCGTTAACACAGTTTTATGAACTAACAAAACTGTCGCTTTCCGCGTTCAAACTCGTTTTGAATTATTATACCTGCTTATTTATTTATTTGCTGATGGAAATTTAATATTTTTACATTACAACTACCGAAGTGGTGACTATTTTTAAAGAGTTTTGTTTATTTCTGGTAGTATTTTCACAATAAAACCTTAAATTTATCAAATATACCAGTCAAATTTCGTGCTGTAATTCAAATCTAATATACAAAAATGAATATTTGTTTGTTCGTATTTTATGCGTTGCCACACCACTCATCCGATTGCAATAAAAATTTTTGCTTGCACTTCCGAGAAAGTATAGGCAAAGTAAAGTTAATTACAGTGGGTCTTATATATAAAAATGTCGTACTTTAGACAATCGGCAGCAAACGCCAAACAGACAGAAAAATAAAACATGCATTTCAATAAACACAATTAAAACACAAACACTTTCTTTCTTTGAGTGGCATTGCAACGCTTGCCGAGAACCGGCTCGTACTACATCTACGACAGCTTCAGTATACACAGTAGTACATTTTTGGCCATTTAGATTGATTACTCTACGGTAAATAGCATATTGTTAGATATTATAAGTGCGTTAAGTAACAATCGATTGCTTATTTAAATCACTTTTAAGGTGTTCACTGTCAATACTTGGTGGAATGGCTCTATAATAAAAATAATAAAACATTTTTAGTACTTTTTCCACATAAAATTTATTGGATCAGTACCGGTTTCGCTATCGTTTAAATAACATAATGATGATTTTGTGTTTTTCCCGCTTCAAACACAAAATCATCATTAAGTTATTTACTTTAGTAATGTAGAGTTTCACTTTTTAAAACTTTCCCAAATTTTAATTGGGTTTATAATTGACATCATTTGCCACTTATATTTATTAGTCTTTGATGAATTTTTCAATTGTATGTTATAGGTGTTAAGCATTTTAATTTTCATTGTTAATAGTTGCTTACACCCTTTATTTCACTTTAAATTTGTATAAATAGCACTGTTTATATATTTTTCTTATCAGTTGATAATGCTCGCGATGTGCGAAATCGGTCCTGATTCAATAAATTTGATGTGGAAAAAGTACTAAAAATGATTTGTTATTTTTATTGCTTATTTAAAGTGCATAGCAGTGTTAAAAAATTCACTCTATCCCCGGTACACCGAGAACTGTTTGGAGATTAAGCGAGCCTCTTGTTAATGTATTGGCAGCCCACCGCTTGGTGTAATGGTAATTATTAGTGAGGTGGTTCTTGAATGCTGGAACAAAGAATGTTTGATTATAGCAAAACTTATGAAAGTGTATACAATTTGGTTGGCAAAATACAGGTTGTGGAATATAACAGAAATTTTCTAAAAGGACTGCTTGTTAGGGATGTAAAAAATACGACTGTTGATTAGCAAATCACTCTCGTTACACTATCGTTATTTTAGGATTGGAACGGTGAAAAAGAACTGTTAGATATCACAAACATCCATGCCTTCAATTAATCGATTGTAAAAATGCTGTTCGTACTAAAATTTGAACCCGTGAGTAGGGTATCCAATCCCGGAGCCTTTTTCCAATCCCGGAATTTCGGGATCAGAAAATTGAACGGAATCTCGGGATTGGATGCCCTACCCGTGAGATCCGGCACGGAAGCCAACAATGTTGACCACTGTGCCACGAACCCATCGATGTCGCATGTCATGCGAAAACCTACACCGCGTATCTTCCACTAGGATTAGACAATGCGGTTGTACAAATCACACTACAAATTGTGATGGGTGTTATTCCTTAAAACCCTCCAGAGACGAGAGCTTTTTTTCGTTAAAAAAAATATTTTTTAAGCCATATTGAAGTCACGAATAACTTTTATTCCTAAAAAAAAAAAAAAGTCGTTGTATAGAAACCCCTCATGACTATATGGTCATGCTCATCTTTTTATTACCGTGTAATTTTGTGTACGGACAGTAGTAAGGACAAAAGTGACCGTGTAGGTACGGAAAAATTCGGGGTTGAAATATAGCTAAACGTGAAATTTTTAAAAATATTTACAATTTGACCTTTTTAGATCAACATAATTTCAATACAAATATATTAGCAAAAGAACTGTAAATAATTTGATGTTTTGATAAAAAAATAACTAACAGTTTCAAAAAGTCCATTAAAAAAAACGGAAATTCAATAAATCGCATGTGCTTTTGGTGGCCGTTTCTGTCCCCACGGCTGATGACTAACTGAAGTCTGTACCCTTCTTAACCAAATGTGAGTGAAAGAAACGATATTCAGGTAAAAAAGGATGAATAGTGGGATCAATAGACAGCGGTGTTTACTGTGACCATATGGTCACGCTGTGTAGTAAGTCTGGGTTTGATTGAGATTTTTTTAATTGATCATTGTTGTGCTTCAAGGGCGGTTTGATATTGAATTGATTATAACGATCTGTAGTCTATTAACCGAATTTAAGACGTTATTATTATGTTTCATAAGAAGTCTAATAAGAGTTTAATATGTTAATATATGCTTCATATTAGTCTCAGAATCGGGGACAGGAACAAGATATAACGTTGGTTGATCATCTAGTACTACTACCCTTTGTGTACGTTCAGTAACCTATTTTTTTAAAACCAAATTCCATAAATAAAAAGCATGAAGTATATAAAGCTTGCTTCGATTTCAGTTATATCGACTCACTTATCTTGCATTTTTAAAGTGTGATTAAGTGAGGCAAAAGGAACAATAAGACGAAACAAAAATCAGAAAAATCAAATTTCGCGATCGCCAATCATCGGTCCGGGAGCAGGGTGGGTAGTATCCAGCTGGCAAAGAAGAACCCTGTCGAAAAGATGCCGGAGGAGGCCATCTTGCCCCGGCCTCCCCGCGCCCCGCTAATCGCGCACACACATCCACTCTCTCGCGGATGGAGACGTGACCGGGATACGAATCGGAGGCCAGATGTATCCGCCACCGCCATTACGCCTCCTCCTCCGAACGAAACGGCAGCCACCTACCCCGATACCCATCTACCCGTGCTGCCCCGCTACCGACCGACGCAATCAATATTGATCGGGAGCACATTTTCTACCAACTCTATCCATGTGTTTATACTTTTTTTTGCCATCTCATCATCATCAGCCGTCACCGAAAAACCTATTCTAGGAAATAATTCTCCGGGTATAATAGACACACCCAACAGAAGACACATTTAAGGTTTATATCAATACTAATTGTCTTGCAGGATATTCAGAAGCAGTGCATACTATTTCCAATTTAAAATTTAGCATTGTACAAAATACTTTACTACAACAAAAGATGACTTCGACATATTCTTGATGGAATTCTCGATAACTTTTTTTCCTTCTTTTTTTTACCTTGTTCACTTCCAATGTGGAGCATACAGACTCCTAATGGAGTTTATCTCAACATAAGTATTTCTACGAGAACTACTTGTTGCTCAACCTCTCTTTTTCCAAAGAGAGTAGGAATAGAAGGCCCTATGGCTAGGAGAGGACTAGTAGTTAGCTTATCACTCTTGATACGCCCCGTTCAAATGATAGTATGGGTGGGAAAGGAGAATTCAAGACACCACATACATCCATGCCTTCGAACAGAAATTCATAAATCAATTGAAAAATCAATTAATATAACTGTCCGTACTGGAATTCAAACTCGTGACATCCGTAATTGAAGTCAACGACGTTGACCACTCGACCACACAGGCGGCAACTGTTTATAAATGCATTTTTTTTTATTAATTTAGTGTGACACATGTTTCATTTTAAACGCTCTCTGAGATATCAATGATTCAACCACTGTTAAAATTATACTGTTTAAAAAACGACTTCATCGAGTTGGTTGCAAACTATTTGCATCATATTCGGTTGTCATAAATAGATGAGTAAAATAGCACTAAAAATATTACACCCACAGTGTATTAATTCATATCAATCAGATTTTTCAGCCACATAAAAATGAGCGCCATTTACATATGATGACATTTTTAAATCACACGAGATGGATTTTGGCGAGGAAAGACAAAACACACACCCATTTACAACGTCTCAGATATACGATTGAAAAAATTAAAATTTCATATTGATTTTGGCGAGACTTGGACCCAAGTCCATTTATATTCTAGGCTACAGATTTTTTCAATGGAAAACAGAAGTCATAACAGCTTAGAATCGAAGATAGCAAAATAAAGCCATACAAAAGTATGCATCGTTTACGGCCAGAGTAAATCAAATTTAATTAAAAATTAGTAAAAACACAATATTCCTTTGTACTTCATTCCACTTTATTTAATATGTCAGGACCGGTTTCGCTCATTACGAGCATCGTCAACTGATAAGAAATATAATTTAATTATCAGTTGACGATGCTCGTAATGAGCGAAACTGGGCCTGACATATTAAATAAAGTGGAATGAAGTTCAAAGGAATATTGTGTTTTTACTAATATAATGCCTTTCCACCAAGTATTGACAGTGAACACCCTAAAAGTGATTAATTAAAAATACTTTCATAAACTATATGACGTTGAATAGATAACTTTTAATAATGTAATTAGTAGTATAAAAGTTATCACCCATACATAAAAAGTGTAATTCATTTTATAAGAATTAGTTATTATGTAAAACTAGCATTTATTAAAAGTATTATATTGTGCCATTGTTAACGCAAAAATGTTTTACAGCTAGTATTGAAGTATATCAGCTTGCAAAAGCGGCAGAATGTTTTTCCACTCGATATATTTCGGGCAATTTTTGTTCGGTTTTTTCGCTTCCTTTTCCAACGCCTTGGCAAAACAACACACTTGTAGAAACCATTCCATTGTATGATAATCACGCGCTTTGTGTCAAAAGTCACCAAAATGTTTTTTGTGCTAGACCCGTATATTTATCGTGCACCTTGCTACGAAGTCGAGGTTAGGTGACTTCAATTTTTGAGGTAAATGGTACAACCGGAATTGACACTGTTATCTGCTTAACCATTAATTGAAAAATATAAAGTACAATTTTATTGAAGCGATAACAAAAACCATTGTTATTTATTGTTTCATCGCTCCTTTTCCTTGTTTTAATAATTTAGAATTCTGTATCAAATTTATGTCATATTTGTTTCAACATTACTATAATTTGAGAAACTATTTATTTTATTAATGTATTACAAACAAAATTTGAAAAAGATTGCTTGAATGATGTAAACACTGTAAACCTTGGAACTAATTATTAATTACTATTTTTTTTACAATTTTACTATATAATCAGCGTCAGTATGGTCGCTGAGAATGTACACTCGGTGTGCGAAACAAATTTGGATCTTATAAGTACCAGCTGCGTGGTCAAATGGTCAACGTCGTTGACTTTGGTTATGGAGAAATTGAATTCCAGTACGGAGAGTTTTTATAAATTATTTTTTCAATCAATCAATGAATTTCTGTTCGAAGACTTGGATGTATTTGATGTCTTGTATTCCCGCCTCCAACGACACCATCCTTAAAATGGGGCGCTGCGAGAGCGATTAGCCAATTTCTAGTCCTGTTCTAACTCCTAGCCTTATATCTATAATCTATTGAAGGAAAAGAAGGGTTGAGCAACTGATTAACAAACATTTCTCGTATAAGCACTTTTGTTGAGATAAACTACATTAGAAGTCGATATGCGAATGCATTGGGAGCGGACACGAGAAACAAAAGTATATTAAAAAAGTTACAGTTTGAGTTATAGGTTGTTCGTAATTGGTAGAAAAGTATGAATCTCAACATGTTTTAATATTTTTTATGCAGATAAATTGCATCGGAGATCATTTAATCTAGTAGAAAATCGTATTTAATCAAATGATTGAGGTTACTTATATTATAGACAGAAGGTGCTCGATAGAAATTTCATACCACCGTCAATACAATGAAAGTATATTACTATATACTTTGTCTATTATAATCAGTCAACTTTTACTATTTCAGATATCCAATAATACGAATTGAATGTAGGTTTATACAGACTTAGATCCAGTTGCTAAATTTATGTGAATCTTAATTGTTTTAAAAATAAACTGCGGAAAAATCCGAGTGAAAATATTACTGTAATTCTGAAGCGACCGTTGAATTAGTCATTATTTTCTTCAGGCGATGATTTTTTTATCTCATTTTTGCTTGTTTAACTTGTTAATAAACTTTGATAAAATTCTTCATTGATTACTTATTCTCTTCATATGTAGATATATTTTTTTTTCGTATATTTGAAGGTCTAAAATATTTTATAAGGATGTAGTGGAAATTTTATCGTTGGAGTTTAAAACATTTCCCTAGTGACACACTTGGACCTTCAGCTTACATATATCCTTGCATATGAATGCCTGAAGTCCAGGTCGTTAGTGTCAAAACGTATGGAAGTGTACATAATTCGACCGATTGAAATTAAATACTCAAATGATTGCTACGATTTTGCTACGATATCTACAAACCGTAGAGAAGCTACGCTTTTTAGATTATGCAGATATCGTTCAATAATTTTATTAAATTAATATTTATTTTGTTTATTAACTTATCGGGGAAAGTAATACATTAATCGATCTCAAGAAAAAAATGATTAAAATAAATTCATTAAGGACTTGAATAAAAGTAATAACCAAAAATAAAATATTTTAAAATTGTTCACGTTATTTGATATATACCACCACAATATTATATCGATGTAATAACATATCGTCATGAAAAATTTAACGCACATTTTACACTTCAAATAACGATTCATGTGGGTACATAAAAATAGCAATAAGTTATTTACAATAATTAAATCATATTTGCTTAGATTACGTATAAGTTTGTCTGTTTGTAAGCTTCAATGACACCGTAAAATTGTTATCTACACTCAGTGTGATAGTCATAATTTTATGCTGTTAACAAATCCACATTGCTCGATAAAGGGTAGACATTTTCGTTTCGTTTTCTTTCGGAGCATGTCACTCCACATGACGCATTCCACATTCAGGTTAGGTTATCCATATTGGGTAAACATTTTATGAACACTGGCAACACTTACACCAACTAGCTAACTCAGTTTGACTCATGGCTTTTCCACATATTCACACTTAAAACAATAGAAAGCTATTAGATAGCAGATTTATTCGGGGGGCGTTGTGCGGAACTGGCACAACAGGTTTGGCAAAAAGTGGCATTTGGAGATGTTACAAATATAAAATGTTCAACCAATTTTATGAAACCAAGGAGAGCGCTTAAGTAATAAAGAGAGACAGCAGTTACGAAAACTTGTAAAATCTTAAATTTGAAAGGGTTTCGCCTTTCGGCATCTTCAGGCGTTCAAGTGCACGGACGAACTTGAACTGACGCTTAGTAAATGAGTGTTTCGTGTTTATATCTATATATTAATACTCGATAATGTCCGTATGATTGCATGATTGCATGATTGTCCGCGATTTCCCCTCCCCCTGCCCCTTCCTTCCCCCTCCCTCCTCACCAGCTCCGCTGACGCAATATTTTTATTCATACTAATAACATATTTTCTCAATACACTGTTTATTATTTGACGAAACAAATCAAATAGCTGAAAATTCTCATACAAAAAAACGCCGCGATCGTGGATCGAACACAGAACTCTGGATTACGAGTCGAGCTCTCTATCAACTGAGCTAACGTCATAAATATCAGATCCGATAAAAATACATAATATAAATCAAGCATTTGAAAATGGAACGATATTTGTGATTCACAAACTGACTTCGATTGTTTGTATTCAAGATTCAAAAATGGAACATTGTGACGTCTGTCAAATATGAATGTGGCATATTTTACATAATATAGTTTCGACAGTTAAATGCAAATATTCCATGTGTGTCATATGCTGACGGCTATTAAATATTTTACTTTTTAACAGAGGGTATTTAGAATTTATCCCGATAATTTAAAAGTTTTGTATCTTTTGTTTTAAATAACGAGTAAACGAGTCTATGCTTTGGACAAGGTAAATTTATGCTCAAATACAAATATAAATAAAGTAAGCGAAATAGTTTGATAGAGCGCCCGGCTGGTAACCTGTAGGAAGCCGGTTCGAATCTAGCCTAGAGCGCTTTTTTTGGGTTTATAACATTTTTTTTTTTTGAAAAATTTCTTTTTAAATCACAGTACATCTTGATCGTATGAAAATAAATGCTACCAAAATAACGAAATCCGATTGACTAGCGAAATATGTTTTTCAAAAAATAAATATAAGACGCAATATTTCAAGATTTGTTTTTAATCTAGGTACATATGTGGTATAGTTAGTTGTTGTCAAAAGCATAATGTGTAGTAAAATAACTTCAGTAAAAATCATTATATATATTTAAAAAAAACAATTTCTGTTTGGAGAATCAGTCAACATTTTGATAGTTTTGTTTTGATAAAATGTGCAATTAATTTATACCATTTTGCATGTGAAAAAATGATTATTAGCAAACTTAAACATTATTTCAAAAATTAAGTAATTTACAATTTAAAACTGCAGGGCTGTCGATATATGTGCCGAGGTCGATTTATGCTACTATGAAAAATGATTGTTAGCAAACGTGAACATTATTCCAAAGATTTAATATTTTACGAAATTTCTGTCACTACGAAAAATACTTGTTAGTACTTGTTAGCAAACTTAAACATTATTCCAAAAATTAGGTAATTTACGAGGTATATTTCTGCTAATAGGAAAAATAATTGTTAGCAAACTCAACATTATTCCAAAAATTATATAATTTACAATTTAAATACTACAGGGCATGCTGTCGATATATGCCCCGAGATATATTTATTTTATTTTTAGAATTTCTGGCTTATTCAATAAATAGGTTTGTAATTTTCTGACTTCTTAAAAATGCAACAAAAATCCCCCCGTTGAGGTCAACGGGCTTACAGCTAGTATTAAATAAATGTATCACTGAGTCTTAAGCCATTGCTGGCGAAAAGGATAAGCTCATGGGAATACCCAAAGATTTGAGTAGTGAGTGTTTTTAAGAATTATATTTATTTGTTTGTCGGCAAAGGTTTTATGATATTATTTATATAGGGTATAGAAGTGGAGATCCCGGAAGGTTTAATATTTCATTTAAAATCGGAAGGCTATGCAACTGTGCCCTATTGATTTCTAAAATTTAACCGTTTACTGTTTTGAAAAAACTGTGGGTAACGTTCTTTTTTCTTTCCACAGTCGATATATATATATTATATTTACGTATATTGAGATGGTTTTATTTGCTACTTTTTAAATGTCTCTGCATTTTTATATTTAAATAATTATTCGGGCCACAAGTACCTGAGTTTGATAATCTCTCTTGGTAAAGAATAAGACATGTTTCAGACATGTTTCAGACAAGGAAGTGTTTCAAGTTTCATCGATAAACCGATGTCAGTAAAATCTTTTGCTAATAATTACTAGGTTTGAAGAACTTGCTCCCACAGACTATCTTGAAGTGTGTAGCTTCCATTGATAATCATAAAAAAACATAGACTCTATCTACCTACGATATTGTCGATATCAAATTTAAATAAAAGCTTGTCACTTATATGTCTACTATGGCAGGATTAACGAATGCTTCTATGGAGTATACGAAACGTTTTTTATATTTAAATTATACTTATAAATCACAATTATAAATAATATAGAAATAATATATCCATGCGGTGTTTTTGGGCCCGTAGTTCAGTGGTCAACGTCGTTGTTATAACGGGTTCGACTTCCGATTAGGACAGTTATATAATTATTATTTATTTATTATATTCAGGGGTATAGACGCCTGTGATGTCCACTAATCTGATCCTAAAAATAAAAGTTTGTGAGAGCAGCGAACGAACCACAACTCCGATTCTACTCAGTTGCTCAACCTCTCTTTTTCCGAAGAGGGTAGAATTAGAAGGATAGGGCTAGAGCAGGACTAGTGTTAAGCTAATCGCTCTCGATACGCCTCGTTTATAGGATAGAATGGGTGGAAGGGGAGAATTCAAGACATCACATACATCCATGCCTTCGAACAGAAATTGATAAATCGATTGAAAAATCAATTTATAAAACTGTCCGTACTGGGATTCAAGCCCGTGACCTCCGTAACCGAAGCTAAAGACGTTGACCACTCGATCACATAGGCGACATAACCACAACTCCTACTTTATCTTTATGATTTTAGTAAGAATAGAGTAAAAATCAGTTCCTATAGAAAAAAATCTATTTAGATAAACTACATTAAGAGATCATATGCTCTTTATTGGAAACGTAAATAGTCATATATTTGACGTTATCTATATAAATATGACAATATTTATTTCATCAAATGTGTCCCATACACATTTGATAAAATAAAGGTTACGATGTTGTATAAATGTATATTTTTTAAATCCATGTCCGCTGTGGAGCATATGGCCTCCTAATGGAGGTATCTTAACATAAGTTTTTCTACGAGAAATGTTTGTTACTCAGTTGCTCAACCTCACTTTTTTCCAAAGTAAGTTGTAAAGAAAGTAGGATAAGGCTAAAAGAAGACTAGTGATTGACTAATCGCTATTGCTACAGCCAGTTATTTAAGGATCAGAAGGATGGGAAGAGAGGAAATAATGTGAATTGACATCAAAAACACTCAGTATTCGGTCACAAATTTGAATTAAATAATTCTCAATTTCACTGTGATCTGACTGGGAATCGCACCGAGACCTGCGTGATCGGTATAGTAAGCTCTTACCAACTGGGCCACAGCAGGCGACAAAATAAATATATAACTATAATCACTTCAAAATAGATATCTGAAGTAAAAAATATAAAAGTAAACTTCAGGAGTACTAATAATATCGACAGAAAAACTAATCATGCACTGCTCTATATAAAACAAGTAAAACCAAGAGTAATACAATTGTGTCATGAGTGTAGATATGGGAATAGAAGCAACGATTGGTTTTTGTATGGGCGTTTTTCTTTCCACGAAATAGTCCGTGTGTGTTCCAAAATTTGTCTAATATACTAGAAATATTTAATATTTATTTTTCTTTCAAGTCTAGTTAGTAAAATTACAAGTGAAGCTCTAATAGATACTACTGTAAATATATCTGGTTTGTTATTTCACAAAAAAGTGTCAAGACACACAAAATGAGGGTCAAATATTTGGAAAGGGCTACACACCTGTTTGGCAAACGTTTAGTTTGTTTGAAGTTGATTATCATTGTTATATAAATCATGACAGGTAGTTAACCGTTTGATTTAGAATAAATGCATATTATAATACCAACTCATTTAAAGAATAAAAAAATATAAATAATATTAATTGATATGCAAAATTAAAATGCAGAAGATTTTAAACTCCTCACCAACGATTCGCCGGTGCGCCGCGATGTCTTCAAGTGGAAAATAAATATGTTTTCAATATTTAAAAAAAATGTGCTAGTGGCGTTAATGAAACCAACAATGGCTAAACATTTAAACTTATCTAAGTTTATCCATATTATTTGTTAATCAATTCAACAAATGTTGCAAGAGTTGCCTACCGATTTTTGTATACGGCATACACGAATTGTATGTCGACTGTGGAAAGGAGAAAAGACGTAACCCACACTTAACAAATCTTACAGGAGACACGAAAAACGTTTTTTGATGATTTTGGGTCAAAGGCAAATTATGAAATATACACAACCTTGAAGTGCACGGAGACTGATACACTGGTTTTAAGTTGACTCAATATAATATTAGTTTAATTATTTAAAAAAAAAACATTTTTTACTTTTTCATGATCGTAATTTTCGCATGCCCTTATTTTTTCAATTTTTTAATCTAAATTAAGATACTTACTTATTCGGCATTTTCGGCTTAAATCCTTTTGATAGAGCGTGTATCAAGTTTTATACATTGTGATTATTGAATAAAAGCTGTTTTGAAAAAAGTGTGGTTTATTATGTGTTGAGACAACAAATTCAGTTAAATCATTTTTTATACAATTTCAAATGGTTTTGAAACAGCTGGCGTGGAAGACTAGATCGAATATTTTGCGCTGGAAGCTAAGTGGTTAAAAACAAATCACAGAAATATAATAATATTTACCGTACGCTTTTTTAGTATTCTTAGATGTTGAATATTTTTCTAAAAAAACAATATGCTAGGCTTGTAGGCGAGGGGTATAGGTTAAATTCTTGGGTTACAGTGACACACAAGAAATTTAAATATCAGTTTTATACTATTTTTAGTATCCTTTGTATTGATTGAAAACAAACACAATGCAATTTGAAATATTTCACTACTAATTTCACATTCACAAATAATGTATTCATAAAATAAAGTAATAGTTTGATTTTTTTGCTTATTAAGTCATAGGTAAAACACAAAAAAAATATGTTATGGAAAATATTGCATTATTACGAGTGATTGTCACAAGTTGAATATATAATGTTATGAGTGTGCAATAAGTAAAAGAGAATCACAGACTTTAATTTTATTTTAACAATGTTTGCACCCAATGTTAATCATACAAACTCTCAATGAAGCAGCGTAACAAAAGCTGCTAAATGAGAAATGGTTGAAAGTCAGTCGTCGAACTTTCAATCAGGGAGGGACAATTTTTAAAAATAAACATATCGTACGTTTCTGTTTGGTAAAATATTTAAAAAATCAATATTTATTTCACAATAATATATTATGATTAGGACAGGTTTTCCTCAGCTATAGAGAATTTTTAATTGAGAAATATGAGAAATTTGACAAATCAATGTATGCAATTGTAAATTTTATCGGAAGTGTTGTAACCAATAATAAAATAACTCCTCCACGGTGACACATTTTACCTGTCAAATTAATAGCAAACATACTTTGAGTTGAGCAGTGCAGTTTGAGTAAGATATGTTATAACTGAAAATAATACTATGCCGAGGATTAAAAGAAAACCGATAAAAGTATTCAATTTTGTTTTGATAATATTAATTTATAAGTCGCTTAAAAAGATTTTGGCTCGAAAATAATTGTGAAAAAATCGGGAGTGGCAGTCACTCGCTAATGCATTCAACGCAGCTGACGATAATCGAAACGACACCAAAATAAGAAACCTCAATAAGTACATACGTAGCATTAGTTATGCAAAGTAGAAATGTACAGTTAGGTGATGCAGAGCTTTGGACAATAACAAAACAAAGTTTATCTTTGATGATTTTTATCGTCAATTTGTAAATAATCAAATTGGATTTTTAAGTCCATGAAACTGAGAAGGTAAAAAAACCTATAACAATAAACTACTTTGGGGATATGTAGATGTGCGTGTATGGGTGAGGGAGGCTATGTTTGTGTGCGTGTTGATAGTGTGTGACCGCGTGCGGACAGGTGTGAGCATTTTACCTTAGCTTAGGGGTGCTCAATCTTATTTTAATTAAATGATTTTTATTACACTCTTCTTAATCCATGTCTGCTTCCAATGCGAAGAATATATGCACATGACCTCCTGATAGAGGTATGTCAACAGATTTTTTGAGTAAGAATATAAAGATGTTATTATAGAAAACTCATAATTTATTTAAAGCTTTTTTGTGCAGCTACCACTCAATTTACACGTTATCTTGGTGCTGTAAAACGTTGTGTATTTCAAAACCTTTTAAATCAAGAGTATCATTGCTATGAAAAACGGAGGCTTGGCTTGAAATACTATGTATTTGAAATGCATTGTCACAAGTTGTTTTGTTAATAAGATGAACATTCTACTAATAAATATGTATGGCTTCTATAAAGTGGTTAATTATTATGAAACAAAATAAAGTTAGTTGTTACTAATAAATGTCTAGAGAAACTGAAAATAGAAGTATCAATATTTTAATCTTTCAATTAGGAAAACGGGTTCCGTAATCAAACAGTTTTAGCACATTTAGGATTTTTAGAATACCTGATAGACGTTTAAAGACATGAAATAATTCATAAAATCATTATGTTTTCAACAGTATTGTATTATATACGATTATACCCGTGGTTTGTGTGATCGGTAATTATATTGGTCTATCGATATTACAACATTTTACTGTTACTTTTTGACTAGCTGGACTAATTTTGCACGAATATTGGATTGAGATTGACAGACTCTGAAATTGTCAAACTAGATCTTTTATGTTATATTTTAATTCAAAGAAATATTTAAGTTATAAAAGAATTAAATTAATCGTTAATTATTATTTTTTGTCCATATCCGCTCCCTTGTCGGAGCATATGGCCACTACATGATTCCTCCAAGATTCTCTGTCTCCCGCCAGTCTTCTTGCTTCTTCCCATGTCATTCCAGTGTCCGCTCCGCCGAGTACATCCTATAGATGGTCATCAGCGGCCTTCCACGACAGGGGAATCCATCCGGTTGGTAGAAGAGACAAGCAGAATTCAGGCTTTCTTGTGGCATCCTCATCACTTTGTCAAGCTAGGTCCATCGTCACTTTTTTTTTTACTTTGGGCATAATTGACGGCTGTTTAGTCCGTTTCCTTATCTTCGTGTTTCTGGTAAAGTCAATCCACCGCACTCCCAGTATTCGGCGCAGGCATCTGTTTTCAAAAATACGCTGCTTTAATAAAATAAATTATAAATTCAAGGTTTATATTGAAATTAGCTTATACGTAATATTTTTAATATCAGTATTAATTATGAATGACTAAATATTGATTTTACAATTTTGGTTGTCCGTCACTATTATTTACTTGATTATTTTATCAATTTTGAATACCGGCAATCCCTAATTGAACATGGATACAATTTTGTAATTTGAAGAACTCACTTTTAAGGTGTTCACTGTCAATACTTGGTGGAAAGGCATTATATTAATAAAAACACAATATTCATTTGTAATTCATTCCACTTTATTTAATGTCAGGACCGGTTTCGTTCATTACGAGCATCGTCAACTGTCGATGTCGATCAGTTGACGATGCTCGTAATGAGCGAAACCGGTCCTGACATAGTAAATAAAGTGGAATGAAGTACATTGGAATATTGTGTTTTTACTAATTTGAAGAACTGGCAAACTAAAACTGATAGCTTGAGTTATTTCATTCACTCGGTGAGATATGAAAGAGTGTTTGCCATTTTATGTAATCTAAAATAATTTTGATCCTTTTCTAATGTTATTCCTTTGATGTATCAAAATTCTGAGCGATTGGCTTTAAAGTGATTGTTATTAACTACTATACGCATGATCCAAAAGGCTGCGCATCCCTGGTGGAGAGATCGCGATGGTCCTTATTCGGGTACCTCTCATGCCGAGTGGAAACAATCTCAAACAAGAGACTCGGTGTTCGAGGAAAAGAGGAGGTGATCGGATCCATATTTTTGACACCCACGCATTAAATGTTACTTTTTATTATTTTTATTATCGCCGACCGTCTCGAAAGGGACCCCTTTGCGAAGGCCCAAGGGACATTATTGTATTTTGGAAATATTCGAAAGTCGTAAATTGTTGAGATTATGAAATCGAAGCGAATATTATGCAGGGAAATGATAATATGAAATTCGTTAAAGATAACAATAATAAGTTGAAAATAAAATATATTATAATTTTGTTTCGTGGATTATAGAGAATCATAAATCATTCAAAAAAAAAATACTAATTTATAAAATAATATGTCGATTTTTTATCGAATATTATTGATGAACACAGATTAAGTATTAAATTGAACAATTATTTTAAATACCACGGAAAGAAACCCAATTGAAGGGAAATGTGTTCAAAAAATATATTTTTTGATTCTTTTAACCATATCCGCTCCTAATGTTGAGCATATGGACTCCTAATGAAATTTATCTCAAGAGAAGTGTTTCTACGAAAACTGTTTGTTACCCAGTTGCTCAACCTCTCTTTTTCCAAAGAGAGTAAGAATAGAAGGATATGGCTAGGACAGAACTAGTGGTTAGCTAATCGCTTTCGATACGCCCCGTTCATAGAATAGGATGGGTGGGAGGGGGGAATTCAAGATATCACATACATCGCATCCATAAATACACATTATTTTTATTGACTATCGTTAATCATCAAAAGCTATAAAATATTTTTTAAGTATAACCATTCATTTCAAATACCAGTGAGAATATGATATATAGTTTATAAGCATCGGGTATCATGCATTATTTATGTTTGTATAAAATCTGTAAAAGCTCTTGGCAAATCTCGGGACTAATTCTATTAGTTTTTTGTAATTGAATAATCTACATCCTGTATTTAGTTTTTCACTATGTCTTCATATGTAAAAAATATGTAAACAAAAATCAAAATGCATCGGATTATGATGCAGACGGATCATGCACGACTCAAATTGTTTCAGTTTTTTTCAATGCTCGACATTATTCTACGTAATAGTAATGATATAGAATCATAGTTGAGAAGTTGAAGTAATTGATACAACAATTTGAATTTAGTGGATGACACCTTCTAGTGCGTCTAAGCTGGTCAAGACCAGTATTTATTAAACGCACATTTTTATTAAAATGTTTTCTTAAATATTAATATTGAATTGATAATACGATGAATTTTGTGGTCACGCTGACATTTAAAATCAATAATAAATAATTTACATACTATCATATTTTTGTGAATTATAGTCGTTTCATATAAATTAGCATCTTAATTGCTTTTCGTAGCAAATAATCTATTTGATCTGTCAGACATTTAATATTTAAAAAAAAGTTAATTAAATAGGTTTATTGTTTTAGTATAAAATATCAATGAAAGTTTGTTCATCCTTTGATTCCCGAAGGCACACTTGACATAGTGAACCGACCAGGTAATAACCGACAAATCGATTTCTTGTATTGCCGGTATGTTTCTGGCATATATATTTATGTAGGCTTATATCAATATACTTTGTATTACGTTCTACGTACCTAGTAACAACACCTACCCATCGCATGTTACTGGAGAACAAACACGCATCGAATGAGGCGAGGTGCCTTATGATTCTCATTTTCATCTCAAGAGATATCCACTTCACATAATCCACATTTGCTTGAATTATAAAGAACATTCACGCTGAGTTCGCCGCTTAGATTGATAATTAAAAAAAAACACCTTAGTAGAAAACCACCGCCAATGTAAAAGATAAAAAAATAATAGTTTGTTTAAATTCAGTAGCAAAGAACGTGTTTCGAGTACCGATCGAATCAAATGAATTTGAAAAATATTGCCATTTACCGTTTGAAAAAGTGACAACAATCTTTTTTGAATATAAATATATTATTCTATGTTCGCATCTTACACAAGACTTTTTAGCAAAAACAACTGCAAATAACGATAGTTAATTACAGGCGGAGCTCTATTTTCGCACATTCGACTTTAGCTATTTTGCACATTTTTAAAAATTCGTTTTTTTTTTTTTTTGATAAATAAAAATTTTAATGGACAATTTTTGTTGTTTTTTAATATCCCTCTACTTTCGAACATTCAACATACGCACACATTTTCAGGAACCTATTAGGTGCGAAAGTGGAGGTCCGCCTGTATATATTTTTTAAAGATGAATACAGTCTGACGGTTGCAATAAATAAAGTTAATGGGGAAAGTTGTATAGATTAGTTCAATTATTTTTTGAAAAAAACGTTGTTAATTTTATAATTTTGTTATTTCACAGATTGTGTAATAAATTATGAAACGTGTTTCGGCTTTGCAAGAACAGACTATCGTTACGTTTTTTACGAATGAATTAAGTAGTAAATTCTTTTAAAATAAGTTATTTCTACCTTACATATTTCGGTAAATTTGTTTATTTCATATTTCGTTTATATATTAAACTTAAATCAATAATTTGGTACCTAGAATGTAATTGAGTATCAACAGCCGTGTAAAATCAAATTTTACATTCACTAAAATGGAATAACTAAGCACCAACGATTAAATAATATTATTTAAATTTGGAACGGGATACTTAAATCAAACGGACTTAATAAAAGCTCGGAGGAAGTTCTATCGATCGTGTTATCTTCAAAATCAAAACATTTCTGTGATAGAAGAGTTGAAATTATGTCTTTGGTCATAGAAAGAGATTTGTTTACGATTGGGAACCAAAACGCCTGTTTTATTATAATACTGATACCAAGTTTTTTATAACATACACGAGATTTTATTTAGAACATGCAATCCCGTATGGCCAGAATCATAAATTGAATTTTCATGACAGAAACAGTTAAATTGTTGAATACCTAAAAAAAAAATAAGCAATGGTTTTTTGAAAAATATTTCGTAATAAATTCAACAGAGTTAATAGAAAGAATTATTTTTCAATACAAAGTAATTCGATAAAAAATGTAAGATGAGCTTTCAAGGACATGAACGTTTGTGGGTATTTCATTTTTTTTTTTTTAATATTTGGCATAACAGTTAATGCCAATGTGCCAAATGTTTTAAAGTTGAATGATCGTATGAAAAAAACCCGATAAGAATTTAATTTTGGGTACGCTACATTGAAGCTTAGAATTGGCTAACAGAAACGTTTCGTAAATAGGTTATATAAATATTTGATAGGGTTGTTATAAATCTCATTTAAGAAGAAGTGATAGTAAAATTGCATTCATAGTAAATCAACAATATTGTTTAATAAAAATGATGTTTTTTATAAATGCATAACACGTGCATTGAATACATATATTCATTTTATAAAATAGCAAGCGTTGCAATGCCACACAAAGAAAGAAAGTGTTTGTGTTTTAATTGTGTTTATACATTTCAGCATGTCTTCTTTTTATGTCTGTTTGACGTTTGAAGTTTGCTGCTGTTTTGTTTGAAGTAAGTTAATTGCACTATAACATTCGCGCAAGTGCAAGCATACGTTGTCAAATTGAACTGTATGGCAGATATACAAACATTGATTTTTATATATAAGACCTACTAAGTTAATTTTACTATGCCTATAACCTTCCCGGAAGTGCAAGCAAAAAGTTTGTCAAACTTTTATTGCAATCGGATGAGCAGTGTGGCAACGCATAAAGTACGAACAAAGAAAAATTCATTTTTATATATTAGATTTATTATAAATACTAATAAGCATACCAGCATACAAAAACTTCCGATAAATTTCCAAGCATACATAATATATAATATATAAGCTGTGGAATGTATGTAGTACTAATGAAATGAATAAAAATCAAATAAAAATCCCGCTAAAGTCATGTTATTAAACACATCAGTCATGCGGCTTTGGGCAGATCGAGTGACTACAATAATTGAGCGTTCACATTCATATTCAATTAAAAAGCGTTGATTTGATAAACGTAGATTGAGATCTGTAGGGTAAGTAAGTGAGAATTAATTATAATGATGGCCACCTACCTACTCTCAATCATTTTCATGACATGCGATCTGAGGTGTCTATGCATTAAATTAAGACAGCCGTATCTGCTTAACTCGCTCAATACTAAAACTTGTATTTTTTGCATATATCATAACAGGCAACGTTAGCACCTGTGAAAAAGCAACAAGTCGCGGATGCCCACGGTTGTAATGTCTAATAAAAATAGTACATATTTACAGGGTGACTGGTACTTCATGACACTGTCACATTATTCTCTCATATCACTCTTAATTTTTGCGTGTGTAGTTAGGTATTTTAGGTATACACTTAGATCTTTTATGCACAATGGAAACGTTCCACAAAATATGTGTTTATAATGATAGTTTTCCAGAATTTATAAAACCACCGTGCTATTTAGAAAACAAACAACATTGTTGTACAGAAAGTCGTTTTAAAAAAAGTAACAATGACAAATAATATTATTCATAGCTATTTGATTATATGAGACTTTTATGAGGGACTGGACATAAATTGCTTCCATAGCTTGAAATTTCCGACAATTCTAATGTGTTAGGATCTAATGAATTCTGATTGTTTGTTATGATTGCCTTGTGTTGTTGAATTTCTTGTTATTATGACATTCGTTATCCGATTTTATATTTTTTTGTGAATGGGACTCGTGTTGGAACAAACAATTCTTTTTATTTCAAAACCGCGTAAAAAAGTATTTTCTTGTATTGAGATATAATAAATTATTTTTCTTTAATTCATGTCCGTTATTTTTGAACGGCTTCTGTTGAGATAAGCTTCATTCCCAAACTATGGCTTCCCAAACTATGTTCCGCAAAAATTTGTAATGTTAAGATTCATCTATTTCATGACAAGTCTTCACTGATCTTTAAAATGTCAAATATCTAGGTACATGTGAAGATTTTGAACCACTAAGAACTTTGTTTATTCATATTTTTATGTAACATGTCTTAAAGATAAGTAATTAATAAATAATAAGTGATTTAATATCGTATATTTTTGCTAGTATGAATTACGCGACCTAAAAAATATGCTGTGTTCCGGTAACATTTCCAGATTTGCAAAGTGTTCCATTGCTTAATATGTTTGGAAAACCCTGTTCTAGAAGAACTGCTTGTTATTGAGTCGGTCAATCAAAGAAAGTAAGGGTAGATTAATGCTTAACTAATTGCTTTCGCTTTGCGTCGTATTTGAAATCAAATGTGTGGGAGGAATTTAAATATAACAGGCATACATAACTCCGAAAACGAATCTATAAATCAATAAAAAAAATAACTATATGTAACACTTCGAATTAGAAATACTACTTGGTTAACGATATGAGATTTTACAATGACCCTTAGACATTGTGGTGTACAGTGAAACCCCAAATTACACTACCCCAAATTACGCGCTGGCTTTAAATATTTGCCGCAAATCCCCCAATTGAACGGTTTCATTCCATTGTCGTTGCTACGAGATGGTCGTCGGTGCGGTGCATACAATCAAATGTTGGCTAGCTTCTGTGTATTGAATACGTGCCAGGCTATACACGCATAGCTGGGCGACTGTCTATGTGTTGGATTTTGGCGCGCTTCGCATTTCATCACTTAGTAACAAAATATTTCGTCAATATTATTTTTTTTGCACAACTAAGGGAAATCTTAGTTTTGCATTTTTGATGGAAAAAACAAAATCTCTAATTTTGTATGAGATTCACTCCCCAATTACACTACTCCAAATTACACGGTCCCGACTTTAGTGTAAATGGAGCTTTTACTGTATATGTAATTTATCAACCACCTTGTATTTCGATAAAATACAAGTAATATTATCAGTCGGCTTGCAAAGATGTTATGACATTTTTTCTGAGAGACACCTGTCTTTACCTCATTAGGAATTTCATTCGAAATAGGCAAGAGCTCGGAAAAAATATCTCGGGTTGTCTTTTTGTTCGACACGTAACCGTTTTCAATAAAAATATAAAGTTATGGCTTCCCCAGTAGGTGGGTAACCTTACACAACCTAAACTTGGAAACGTGTTTTTTATGCAGCGAAGACTGCCGTAAGAATCTCAGGTGTAAGTGAGGATTGTTAAGCCGATGTTGTATAGTCTTATAAAGTGTCAGAAATTCCTGGGCTTTCGTTTCCGGGAGAGGTTATATAAATCTACATACGGGCATTTGTTCCGCTCATTCGGGATCAATCTAATTGGATATCACTTTTAGGGTGTTCACTGTCAATACTTGGTGAAAAGGCATTATATTAATAAAAACACAATATTCCTTAGTACTTTATTCCACTTTATTTAAAAGCTATTTACTTTAGTAATGTAGAATTTTGTATCACTTTGTTAAAAATTTCCCAAATTTTAATTATGTTTGTAATTATCACCAGTCACCACTTAAAATTTATTAATCTTTGATGATTTCTTAATTATTTGTTAGAGGTGTTAAGCATTTTAATTTTGTGTTATTATAGTCACTTTTACTGTAATTTGTAAATTCTTTTTAATGTCAATTGTTGTTTACACCTTTTTATTTTCAATTTATTTTTGCATAAATTGCACTGTTTATATATTTTTTTCTTAAAAGTTGACAATGCTCGCAATGAGCGAAACCGGTCCTGACCTTTAAATAAAATGGAATCAAGTACAAAGGAATATTGTGTTTTTATTAGTTAATTGGATATAATTATACAAGTGCGATCGATTGTGTATATCAATTACCAATGCAGGTTAAAAAAACCCTATTTAAACGTAATACGTGTATATTATTTTCTTCACAAATGATTGTGTTACAGTTGATGTTTTTTATCAATGTGGTTGGTTAGCTTCTTATTAGCAAAAAAAATATTTCTTTATTTATGTAGATTCAGTTTTTTAAGCACGCGCTCCCAATTTGTAGTATATTTACTCACAGCCGTGGGCTGCCAACACGCTAACAAGAGGCTCGCTTAATCTCAAATCAATTTTAGGTGTTCTGGGGAAGCAGAGAATTGCATTATTTAATTTTATTAATTTAAAATGAGGGAATGGTCTAAATATTATTTTTGAATATTATTTCATGAAATATAACCGCCCATACACAAGGGGTGAATTGATCCAATGCCACATTGACCGGCCGCCACTGACTCGAAGTGATAAGGATGACACAATGATAAAAAATATATTTCATTTATAATAATATGAAACAAAATAAAAGATTACTTGCATTACGCTAATTTTTCATATAAAAGTCTCTATATTAGTGAGACTGTCACCAAATCCACCATATGATTTTTGAAAAGATAGTTATTGCTCTACTTGGAGTCAAATAAAATTTTGTTTTTAATAACAAAGATTACATATGAAACGTTTTATAAAATCTTTTTCAGTGATAAAAACCAGTCAAAATTGTTTCTCGCAGTTTTAGAAAAAAAAAGATATGTAAGGTAATAAGTCGAATTTTGGAACTGGACGCGTCTCATATATACAAATTCAAACATTCGATTATGTAATTGAGAAGCATATACAAAATAAAGCAACGAGAGATTCGCCACCTTTTGTTACTATCCATATTTACATTTGAAAGTTATTGTTCCAAACAAATAATTTATATTCCTAAAGTCCAGCAAATTAATTTGGTATTTGTTGTTATATGTTTGAAATATGTCTATAGGTTCATGACTATAATGAAATTACTGCAACAACTTTGCGGAATATTGGTTGGCGACCGCTGTGATTGACGACGTAATGATTTTAACGGCTGCGTTTTTATGACGGGTAATGCGAACAAAATCGTTTTTACTAATTGTCTCTCTTTCCCACCAGAGTCAAAATGAACTGCGCATATTTTTTTTCGCAGAGAGCATTTGCTTATTTCACTTTATATTAATTAATTTATTCTTGAAGATATTGGATACAACTTTAATAAACTTATCTATTATTAAGTTGTAAACAGAGATATCAAAAAATAAGAGCTTAATTTATATAAATAGATTTAGAGCTCATAAAACAAATATTTAATTAAATGAAATCTTTCACGTACAAATTATAATATCATTTTTCGACTGACTAGGTCAGTCCGACGATGCATTTAAAACAAATTTCATTCATGTAAACACAAACAGTAAGAATTTGTAATATTTTTTTGTTTTAAATCTAAATTGCAAAAAAGATTACATTTGCAGGCACAAACATATAGCGATCTACAATATCGGTGACACACCCATTGCAAGTAGTTGCAAGATTTACAAAAAGATTGTCAATAGTCACTACAACGTCATTCAGACTGAAAGTCTTTCCAACCCTTGACATGATAGACGGCTAGACTTATAAATATCTAAAAATCCGTCACTCATACATAGTCATCATACATTCAATCACTACCCTACGGCCTACACTATCAATCAGAATGTCATTTCTGAACAGGTTTACTTTAAGTTTCATTTTGAAAGCCATCGTGGTGATTGGTGGATCACCCTACGATTCTAAATTATTGTAAGTTTCAAAATGTCCACAATAAAAACATATCATACCAAAATTATTATTTTTGATTGTTTTAAAGCGACTCTTTTTATATAAAACCGGAAATCATTTTCAGGTAAATATCATAAATCACAAAACTTTATCTTTTCAAAATCACAACTTTCATATAGAAAAAATAATGTTTTGCATATTAAATATTTACTGTATGATGTAAAATATATTATTTTAAGAAGTTTTAATGAGCTAGCCGCTTGAAAACTAGACAACTGATTAAAACTCAAATATTTGAATAAGTATATAATTGATTTAATTGGTCGATTATTTGAATAATAAAAGTTTATTTCTATAAAAAACAATATATATTTTAAGAGAATGATAACTAATATTTAAAGTTTATGTGTGTCATAGCTTTGACGGTGTTTCTTTTGTAAGTTGACAAGCCCTGCTATTATAAGTAATAGAATATAAACTCTGACGTTTAAAAATACAGATGGAATAAGTATTAATAAAATGCTTTGCTTGTATTCCTTAACATAACTATGTATATTGTTGAAATATTTTTAGGATTTTAAAGTTTTGATTTAATGTGTAATTCAAAGCGATTTGTAAAAAATCTGTCCGGTTTGATCGTTGATATGAATCGAGTGAGTGGATAGATAAAAGAACTATGTAGTAAGCAGTAGAAGAAGAAGCGGGCTTAATAATGTCTACCAACCGTGAAAAGATAGAAATCTACAACGTGCCTCCAAATCTACCATGTGTGGAAGAAATCGCGGCAGCATTTTTTACAAACAACAATAATTTATGTCTATTAATTATTTTTTATTACACAGGTGAAAATTTCGGCTGTATTATTATTAGTATTTAGCTCTATATGGCAAATACATGATAGTGCTTTAGACATGATACTAAATTATAAAAATGCTTTAGTCGAAATTTGTTGTGCTTATGATTTTATATTTCATTAAAACACCATTTTTCGGTTATAGCTTCAACATTTACAGCTGATGAATTATGTTGATTTCTTTTTTAACGCAATTTTTATTATTTGAACAACGAGGGATTTCGTTTAATTTCCATGAAATATTATTTCAGCTTGGTTATAAAATCTATAAATTCTAAATAAATGAACTGAAAAAAAACTGGGCTGTGGAATCAAGATTTTTTTTTATTTCAAAGTGGTCTGTCTTTTATTTAAAAATAATACTTTAAAAAAGACTTCAACTCTACCCAGAACACCACGACTCAACAATTCCAACTTCTACCCCACAGCTTTAAAATAAACTATTTTTTTTCGTCTGCCTACTGAAACTTGTGGAGACTGTGTCAGTTTCCACGCTATTTTTATGTTCCTTTCCCGCATGTATTGTTGTCTATTATATTAGTATATAAATACAAAGTCTTTCAGCTGTAGTCTTACATGAAAAAAAAATAACAACCCCTTACGAATATTGATTTTGGGAATTCAGGAACCATGAGTATTGTGATATGATATTAACAGTTTGCCTTAAATTGGCCTGTCTCAAAATGAATTTCATAGGTTAAGGGCGAAGAAAAAATTGGAAGGCTGCCTCACGGACCTTCTACCAAAAGGTTGCATGCACAATCTGTTGTTAACGTTCTTCTAGGCTTCATCTGAAGTATTGATTTACTTGACATATTATATGTACATATTTCGAGTTAAAAGGAGCAATTTAATTTTGTACAATGTCTCAATAAAAAACAACCCTGATTTGTCTTTTGGAATTTTTAATGACTTAATAATCTTAAGAAAAAAACACAATATTTCTTTCAACTAATGTTAACTGGTAATGCCATTAACGAAACCGGTCCTGATCTTGATAAATAAAAGTGGATATTTATAGTATTTTTTCTTAATATTAATGAGTATCCACCAAATATTGATAGTGAAAACCCTAAAAGTGACTTCATAATCCATAAAATCTTTCATTAATATATATATATTATACATATTACAATATGCATTTATTTGCCATCCACAGAACACATTAAGAAAATTTATGAAATTGGAATTAATATATTTATTTATTTATAAATAAAAGTTTTTTGAATAAAACATACATTATAACAGTATGAAATTTTATGCTCATTTTTTAAATAAAACAAATATTTTATTTTATTTCGACGAATATTTCAATGATTTAACATTTTTAATTTATGCCGTTACTTTTTTGTGCGGCCTAACTTATCAATAAATAACCAGAGCCCTCCAACAATTAAATTTAATTGTGAAAGTAGTGATATGAAACTTGCCATCGTGTCATCAATCTAGAATTAAAATGTACGTATGCAGTATATTTTTATTATATGCCGCTTAAATTTATTTAATTTATTTTAAATAAATAAAAATATGCTTCTTAAAATGTTGTATGCAAAATAAAAAAAAATTGCCTAGAATAATAAGACGAATTCATATACCGTTGATTTAGTCTATAGTCAGTTCATAACTTTTAGCGGCGCAACGTTTTCTCTACCTAGAATAATTAAAGTATCTTTTTTAGTTATTTGAATAGGTTATGCTACTGATAGTAAAACTATCTTTAACTGTCCGAATAATACTATGCATAATGAATGTATCGTACTTTATTTATAAGTTATTTATCCTGGACTTGTAGTAGTCAGTTTTGAAGATTATTATTTTTTGTACCGTAAGAAGTTATAAATATTGTGTAGAAATTAATGGTGATTTTAATGAAAAATAAAATTGGGTGTGTGATTCTATTACCTCTGTAATATTGGTCCATAATAATTTGTTGTAGGTAATTTTAAAGTTTCGCTAGTTCAATCTATGACTATATAACAGGGTTGTGGAGTCGTGTAAAAAGAAGACGACTCCAACTCTGAAGAAATTTTTCAATAATTTAATTTTAACTTATAAATATCGACCGTGAAAAGGAAAAAGGACGTAACCCACACATAGTAAATTTTACAGAAGGCATGAAAAACGCGTTTTGATGATTTTGGGCCATATGCAAATTATGAAATATACACAACCTTGAAATGCACGGAGACTTCTTAGCTGGTGTTTAATAGACATAATGAAATATTTATTTTAGAAATTGTCTAGGAAAAATCTTTATTTCAGCCAGTTTTATTGGTTTAATTTTTCATATTTTTCAAACTTGAAAACTAAATTTAGATACTATTCTAATTCGGCACTTTCAGCTTACATCCTTTTAATAGAACGTGTATCAAGTTAGATACATTGTGATTATCAAAAAAAAAAAATCTTTTTTTGTTTCGTTTGTTTTTTTTTTCCACAGTCGACATGTATTCGATCATATAATCTTTAGTCAGTCAAGTATGCAATGTCAACACTTTGGACTATTTTGTTTGAAGACACATCATTAAATATATTTTTCAAAAAAACATCGAGCCGCTCATTTTTCATGACTCCGACTCCACAGCCCAGGTATATAAAAATAAAACAGTGAAAGACTAATAGTTTTCAATCCTCCCACATTAAAATAAATTAATCCTCATAAATAATTAAATTCATTAAATCATTTTCTGACTAAGCGATGTATAAGACATGTGACGTACATATATTGTGAGTTTAATTTGATTAACGTTCTTTGTGTAATCTACTTAGTCTTTACTATTAGCTAATCAAGAATGTGTTATTTCTTAGTCCAAGTTTAGCTACAGCCTCACGTCTCGCTGTTAGCGAAGTTCGCAATCGCTGTCTTGTAAGGCATTATGAATCAAACAATACCGACCTTGGAAAAATAAATATTCAAATTTCAAGGCCCCAGCTACCTTAGTGTGTGCAAATAGAAACCAACACACATGAAGACTATCGCGCACACACACCGACACCACATACCGTCACATGCTCAGGTGTATGTAAACAGCGATGTTAAACCAGTAAGGATGTTAATTTTGTCAATTAAAAATGTAAAATGATATCCACATTTTGTGTTAATGGGTATATTTGTTTTTTTTAATATGAAATTATTTAGTCAACCTCCAGCGAAATTGAGAAGAAAAATGTAATTAAATGCTATCAATATATATGCTGATAAGAATCACTTAAATTCTACGCCAAGCTTAAAATATATTATTGCCACATAATTACTTTGAAATATGTATATTTGTATAAATAAAAACAACAATTTTTGCATAATTGGTTTCTGCACAACGTGCGCTGTTTTGACATGTCAAGCTTTTAATGTGGTATATGCTTTAATCTTTTAAATAGTGTCATTAATAAAGTCATAAAAATTTTGATTGTTGCATGTCTTAATATTAATATAAGATTTAAAACTCTGTATTTTATTTTTCTAGTGATTTAAAATTAAAAATCACAATTTAGGTGTAACGTTTGATCAATTTAATGGAAGCTATACCAAGATGCAGTCGATAGATGACAGCGGTGGGCTGCCAATACGGTAACAAGGGGCTCGCTAAATCTTATAGCTATTCGTTTTGTTCTGGGGAAGGTGTGAATTTTTTTATCACTCATATGCAATTATACGCAATAATTATTTAAGCTATCGAATGTGACTTTATTCACTTATATTTTGTAACACAGAATATTTAAATTTAATCACTATTAAATGTAAATTACAATTTTTTAAATTATGTTTTATATTCAATTAAAATATATTGCATATTTATAGATCATATTTATTATTTATTTGATAACGAGCCCCCTCTAGCCCACCCCTGATAGATGAGCTAAAATTATAATCACACTGAATTAATTGGCGATCTAGACATACGTTTACAAAAATGCACGATAAATTTCAATTTAAAAAATACAACAAATTAATCTTACGTTCGTTGAGCATAACTGAGTTTGTTTTATTTGGTTTTTTAAGAGGCGACAGATATTAAGATGGTAAAGGTCTCCGGAAAAAAACATCCTCATTATTTGTTTAAATTTATTTTATTTTATGCAATAAAAACGATTGTGAGTAGAAAAAAACATACATGTGTTATATCCGGACAAAAATACTGTATCTACGTTTTTTTTTCAACTTAAAGACATGACTTTTTCGTAGCCTGATCAAAGGCTGTTTCACTCACTAAACGTAAAACTAAATATTACTATTACGTTTATTGTAAAAAAGATTGTAAATTATAGAATTTTTTTAATTTTGCTGTAATTCATTTTTTTCTATGATGGAAATTTTCGTGTTATGAGACATTTGTATACTAAAATACAAATTGAAAAACACTTAATTAGCGCTTTTAATCGATTCGTCGACAGAATAAAAATTAGAATAAAATTAACAACTTTGCAATTCTAATCTTAATTTCTCATTTATATAAATGTTTTCAGATAAATAATAATTACAAATCTTACGATAAAGTAAATCTGAAAATACTTCACAAAAAAGCGAAACATGTATGTTTTGATATTTTAACGAGTACAGTTTTAAGGATATTTTACAACATTTTTAAAAAAAGGTAGAATAAAAAAATGTGATAATTGAATAGTGGTATTCGTTGTTTGTTAATTGTTATAGATTTTTAAAATATACAAGATTAAGCAAGGAAAAAAATAACTTATCTCTGATTTATATTGGAAAAAAAAAATATGAGTGAAGATTATTTAATAGCGCTGATTAAAAATTGAATATATGAAAATATTAATAATGTTATTTTTTTTAAACACGAGCATTATTAACTAGATGAAGTATAAATTGATATAGGGTTAATTATAAAAAAAATGTGTTTACCTAGTTAATTGACTAATGAATGAATTAATGACATTCATTTATAATTCATACCACTCGTTGTTTAGGAAAATGTAGAAACGTTATAAAATATTGTTGAATATTTTAATTTATTATACGTTTACAAGCCTGATATTATATACTTCTCTATCATTTCCAAAAGTCTAAAGAAAATGAGATTGTTAATGCAAGAAATTATGTATTATTTTTATATAAAAGTATGTATTGTTTTAGTTCCGTCATTGTACTTTATGTGGGGTTAGCTAATACACGAACTAAATGTCACATATTCTTATACAAAATAAATGTGTTGAAATCAAAAATCAATTTATAACGGCCGTTAGATTTGTTGATGGGTATTCTTAAAACATTATTTTCATTTAAAATAACATTCTTTTTAATGAAAAAAACTAAAAATCTGGGTTTATTGAGGTCATGGAATTTAAATTGACACTAATGATTGCGGAACTTTATGGCTAGTTCTGAAATGTGACTTTAAAAAAACATAAAATTAACGAAAACCAGAAATCTCTAAAGGTTATATATTTGAGAACGTGTTTTATTTTTTATGCATAAAAGATTATTTTGATACGTAAGATAATTAGGTAATAAAATAAAAACTTTAAATCAATTCATCAGGAGAAATTGAAAAGCGACTAATTCAATTATACATACATCAGAGTTATTACAATATTAGCTATTAAATATTATGATGAATTTTCCCCAATATCACATAGTAAATGATTCATAAGCCTACTGTTTTCTTTTTGTAGCAAAATATTCAAATTTAATGTTCTTATGAAAATTAAAATATAAACAAATTCGTTTTTCATTTTCTAATAAAAAAATGATGTTATGAATATGTATATAAACTATACTTAAAAAAATGTTGACGATAGTGGTTTAGTATCTCAGAGCTTCTGATTTGCGATTCGGGGCTAAAACTCTCTCCAGAAAAAGTGCTATTTAAATAAAGCATATACTATAATTGGTATTGTTTGTATTATTTAGACTCGCATCGGTTTTATATTATGTGACTGAAATAGGATAAACCTTCAATTTTCGCCAAACTTAAGAGATTCTCTTATTGATTAAAAGTAAAGAAACTTAATATTTTAAAAAATTAAAACCAACCCTTGTTTACTAAGTACAAAAACAGAAGGTTGCAAGTTTAATCAATATCAATTTAGCTTTCATTTGTTTTTTTTTGTTTAACCCTATTTTTAACTTTTCTAATAAAGGTCTAACGGTTAAAGCTCCGCTAAAGGTTGCGTTTTGTTTCAGCCTTCACAAGATCTATTTTTATTTAAATTTTATCATTGCAGATCATAAGAGTAATCTTTTACAATCGTTTTCTCAAGCGAGTGTTTTTTTTATTTTTTTAAATGAAGCTGATTGGCTGTAAACTGTAAAAAAATATTTTCTACAACGTTTTCAAATATAAACAAAATTAATACTTGTGAAATAAATATTTTTACGATATTTTTGGTCCAAGGATGCTTACAGAACATAAATGTTAATAGCACAATTAGTGGATATCAATATTATTATATTGTATTTTATAAAACACAAAATCATTTGCGAATATGTCACCTAATATTTAACTTGATATAAGTGTAGCTTTAAAGATAAGCAATTTTAATTTATCGTTCTACTTATCGAAACGATTCCAATATTTTGGAGACCTTTACATTATAATATCCATTTATGTGTTTGGAAAATCTAAGGGATGCTGGCAAGTGGTAGAGAGCAAGTAGAGTGAGCGCAGTTTACCATATTCAAGAATCGGATAAAATAAATCATTTGATATTGAAAATATGCTTGAAGTCTTGTGCGAAATTTTATTTACATGATCAGTATGTGGGGTGTTAATCAGTGCAAACTACTTTTTAGCGCATGTCTTTTGTACTGTTCTTGTAGTCAGTCAAAAGCAGGGGTGGGCTGGAGGAGGTTTGGAGGGGCTCGTGCAAGCCCCTTGTTAAATTTTAATAAAGCCGGTGAGCCCATTGTTAAGTTAAGAAAAAACAATATACTAATATCAAATTAATATATAACTGCAACTTCTGACATATATATTATCTACGACAGCTTCAGTATACAAAGTAGTACGTTTTTAGCCATTTACATAGATAAATTTACATATTATAAGTGTAGTAAGTAAAAATTGATTGGTTATTAAAGATTAAAGTATTGCATATAATTCAATACGAGTGATTAAAAAAATTACGCCTTCCTCAGAACACCGAGAATCGCTTTGAGATTAAGCGAGCCTTTTGTTAACGTATTGGCAACCCACCGCTGGTCAAAAGTCAAACTGGAGTTTTTATAAGTTCCTTTTAGATTCTGCTCGAGTCGTTATGATTTTTGTAATAATTAAGTAAGTATAAAAAAGATATACAGGTATCCTGTGAACTGAAAATACTTTAAGATTTCGACTGAAGGTGCTTAGTGGAATTTCAATATTAAATTTGAATCGTTCAAATTATGTACACTCCCACAGATTTTGTCACAAACGACCCGGGTTTTGCCTTTCGGCATCTTCAGGCGTTCAAGTGCACGGATGAACTTGAACTGACGCTTAGTAAAGACTGTGGGAGTCTACATAATTTGAACGATTCAAACTGAAAATACTTGCTTAGGATGTATCGTATTGTGTAAACGGGAACTCCACGCGAACTGGCTTCACTAGGGGTTTCTTACCTCTGTAACGATCGCGCTCTTCCATCTGCAACGATGGTGAGGGAATACAACTTTTCAAAACATTAGCGATGAAAGAGTCTCGAAGAACTTTGACGCTAACGTGTCCTGGTACTTAAAGCTTCATAAATTTGATATCTAATAAAAATCGTGTCGTGTCAATCTATTGTTATTTGCGATGTTTTGCATGTGTGAAAAATCAGTGTTAGTTCAGTCGCGTGTTACTTATTTGTGAGTCGATAGACGACGGTTACCATCAAAATCTATATGCTAGTCACCTTAGTATCAGGCTTGCATAAAAAACAAGCGGAGAAGTTATAGATTTGTGTAAACAACATACCAACTGACAAAAAAGTGTGCATACACTCACACATGTATGCATGCTCGCACACGCGTATGCAAATAAGCACACCGTTGGCGTTCGCTAACTAAATCAGCTCGCATAAATGTTTAGCTAAGCAGCCGAATCCGAGGTAACTGATATTAAAGTATGCATAAATTGTATTGTGCTCCAACCTCACCTGTTGGACGAAGCGTGAATCTTGATTAGCCACATAAATTACTTACTGTGCCTCCTGATGTTTGCCTGATCATTCATTGTTGTGGATGGATAGTTGGAAAAGTATTTGGCGGAGTCAGTGAGGCGGAAACAGTAGCGTGCGTTCCTTATCAATCATCATCAATACATCATTTTTATGCGGTAAAATTCGCAATTAAATCTTCCTTGTCAGGCGCTTCGTATGTCTTTAAGGGGTTTTTGATATTATCCCACGGTATACATAAAATATCTCGTTGAGTGATCAACGTCGTTGGCTTCGGTTACGGAGGTCACGGGTTCGAACCCCAGTAAGGACAGTTTTATAAATTGATTTATGAATTTCTGTTCGAAGGCATGGATGTATGTGATAGCTTGAATTCCTTCCTCCCACCCATTTTATCCTATAAACAGGGCGTATCAAGAGCGATTAGTTAACCACTAGTCTTGTCCTAGCCCTATCCTTCTATTCCCAATCTCTTTGGAAAAAGAGAGGTTGAGCAACTGAGTAACAAGCAGTTATCGTGGAAACATTTCTGTTGAGATAAACTCCATTAGGTGTCCATATGCTCCACATTGGGAGCGAATATGGTAAAAAAACACATATGATACGTTGCGTATACGTTGTCTCCTGCTGCGGCTCAGTTGGCTTAGAGCTTGCTCTACTGATCACGCAGGTCTGTGTTCGATTCCCGGTAAGATCACAGTGAATTTGAGAATTATTTAATTCAAAGTTGTAATCAAAGACTGGGTGTTTGTGTTGTCAATTCACATTATTTCTTTTCCCCCCATTCTTCTGATCCTTTAATAATTGGGTGCTGAAAAAGCGATTAGACAACTACTAGTCCTGTTCTAGTCTTATCTTTCTTTCCCTACTACTCACCTTGAAAAAAAAGTGATGTTGAGCGACTGAGTAACAAACAGTTCTCGTATAAAAAACTTCTGTTGAGATAGCTCCATTAGGAGGCCATATGCTCTACATTGGGAGCGGACATGGATAATAAAAAAAGGCAGGCGCTTCGTATGTCTTTTTGTGGTTTTTGATATTATCCCACCGTATTTAAAGTATTTAAATTTGAAACAATTATGATTAAAATTATTTCCTGAAAAAATATAGTAGCTTGCTAATAAATAACGATTGGTTCATTTTTTTTTGTTATTATTTACTAAAACTCACTTTTATGAGCTAACTGTCAACATTGAGACATTTCGAAGACAACTAGTTTACCTGAAATAGATTTCAAGGCTTTGATTTTTCGCTAAGAAATAAATACATGCCATTAAAAATAATTATCTTTTTACCACACCTGACTAGTAACTACATATGCACGTATCTTCTAAAAAAATCCAATTGATATAAGACTTTCAAAGATCACAGCCTGTGATTATTAAAGCCTTTATTTCGATTCAATCACCCCCCCTCTTTGCTTTCCTTAAAAGGAAAAAACCCAAACTCCATTTTGTAATTTCATAATTTAAATTTTTTAGAATCAATCTTGCTTCATTACTTAAGCAAAATTTGCGATAGTAAGTCTGAAGATGCCTCTGAAACAGGCGAAACACGTGTCACAGTTAGTTACACAATACGTGGAATAATCAAAGTTATTTTAATTTTTTATATTAAAATGAACTTCCACAAAGTTACCGCCAAAACCATCGATACATATTACCAACATACAAAAATATTTGATATATTTTTCGATAACTTTATTTGGCAAAAGATTCAACATCACTTAGTCAAACAGTGGCAGCATTTTCAGTGTGAAAATTTGCAAGGCAGTCAAGTATTTGAAAAAAAGGTATGACATATTTTATAAAACATGTTAAATATTTCACGTGGGCACTGAATCTAAATAAAGCAATTTCATATTTTGATTTAAATATCAGACGTACAGGATGATTTATTAAAAACTGCTAATTGACATATTTATTTGACAGTAATATTTCAAACAGTTTATTTAAATATTGAATAAAATTCAGATTTGTCAATAATCACTACAAAGGTTAATGGATTGATAGTTATTTTTCTTAGAAATATTAACATTTTAAAATAAGACTGGATAATAATATATGATACAATATTTAAAATTTATTCAGTATTATCTGAAACCTAATAGCATGAAAATAGCGTTGAAATATCACTATGAAAAAACAAAATATCTTTCGTTATGAAACATAACAATATTATAATTTAAAAATATAAATAAATGTTATATTGTATTTTAAATGAAAAGAAATAATTAATGCGTAAAGTTGTATTCAGTAAATTAAAAATACAATAAGTTATAGTTTTTTAATTTAAAATGTTATTATGTTAAATTAAACAAATAAAAGCAGATACATATTATCCAGGGCTCGACTGCCACCGGAGCGTACCAGGGCTGAGCACCGATTCGTGGCATCATATCGTTTTAATTATTTTAATCTTAAATACTCACAGTTATAAAGAATGATTATTGTCGAAGAAGTTGCAGGTCATATTGTTGAAAATATATATCACTTTTATTAAATCATAGAGAGTTTCTATTCGTGTAGTTTCCATTATGAGTCCTGTTTGCTTAATATCAAACAGATTTTATTGACAACTGACATTCCAGATGATGAAATAAATATGTAAGTAATATATAAAATAACCATTTTTTTTTCAAAACATTATTATAATTTTTTTTTCAAAGTTTGTTAATTTACAGAATAATAATAAATGATTTTTTTATCCATATCCGCTCCCAATGTGTAACATATAATCTCCTAATGGAGATATTTCTACATAAGTTTTTCTACGAAAACTGTTCGCTCAACCTCTCTTTTTTGTAGTAGAGATATAAAGATAAGGGTATGACAGGACTAGTGGGTAACTATTAGTTTTTGCTACGCCTAGTTATTTAAGGATAGGAAATGGTGTGAAAGATTTTTTATAGACATCACAAACACGAGTCTCAGTACGAATAAATAATAATTTTTAGGATATTTTTGGATTCCCTATTATTTAATTCCTTAATAATTACTGTTTAGCCATAAAAAATACTAAATAATATTTCTCTTCAATATGGTATCGATTTTTGTTTGGGTGTTCCGTAGGGAAAATGTTTCATTAACACTTACGTACATATATGAGCATTCTCAATCGATCATTATTCATTGATGTAACTTTAATTCCCCGCGGCCTGTTGGTTCTTATACTACAGCCAGTGTCTTACTAACCGGTTAAATTATTATTCCATTTTTTCAATTATCATAAGCGAATGCGCACGCGCCGATCATGGGAGATGAATTTCCGGTTTGTTTTGAATAAATGCCTGAATTAATTTGAATAATAAGATATGTTCTTATTGCATGGAAGGATTCATTAAAGACTTCTCGCCATAATTCAAAGCAATATAAAATAATACAGTCTTTTTTATTCATTTCGTTTCGCGCAGGTGTAATATTTTAAATTTTTAAATTAAGGCATGCGTGTAGGTGGTTTCGAGTATACCAATAGCTAAAATTTATTGCGCTGGGCTCTTGTATTATGAGTATTAATAAGTCATTTATTAACAAGCATTTATTATCGATAAAATAACTATTAACTAACCCAGATACAGTCGAGAATTTTGTTAAATTCAGTATGAGCAGGTTCAAGACTTTACATTTGTTTTATAAAATCCAGCAACTACCAAAATACCCAGGAAAGTATTATCACTTATAAACTAATAATCAAACATTTATATAATAACCTTTATAAATTTCACCATTGGATAAACGTTTACAGTAAGCACATTAACCTTTTGACTGCCGTAGAAAAAAATACGTTTGTACCTAGCACACCAGCTATAAATTTCAATTATTAATTCAGTTAGTTATTGACGAGGTAACTCGTCTCTGGCGAGTTGAGCACGAAAAAATTGACGAGATGTCTCGTCTATAAAAACCATCCAGTTAAAGGTGAAAATCGAAGGGAATTTTACAATGTGTGTGAAATTTAATCGTAGCTTTTCAGTTTGAGTTTTCATAATTGATTTGTTATTATGCGCAAGTCATGCAAGACAAGAGTTTCAATCATTATATGTATATTAACTTTTAAGCTGTTCTAAGTCAATACTTGGTGGAAAGGCTCATTTGTACTAATTCCACTTTTGTTTAATATGATCAGGAAAAGTTTCGCTCATGGCGAGCATTATCATGTAAAATAAAATAAGAATTAGTACACACGAGTGTTTTACTCTTTGAATATTGAAGGATCAAAAAATTAGGTATATATATTTAAATATAAATTAAAAAGTTTCAGGTTACTGGTTATTGATTGATTGATAAATTTTATATATTTATTATCATAGGGATTCTTAAGTTTTTTTTTATTCACACGTTTTTAAGCCAAGCTTTTGCTACAGTTCTGCAATAAAGAGTATTCAGTATAGAAATTAATATGTCTGACACAAATAATAATTCACTGTAAAAATTTCGTTAACATCTGAATGAAATTGTTTTTAATTATTGTAATTTGCTATGCTTCATTTATAACGCAAAACGCCTACGTGCAAAAACAGTGTTTTTAATTTCGTAATATTGATATGAATTAAATTAATATCAAAATATATAATTCAAGTCGAATGACTGATCTTGGTTTGCTTTTCCCGACGCCTTGTTAGTGTCTGCTAAATCTAGCGGGTCATAAAATCGATATGATTTTTCATCATGTCTTCTGAATTTTAATTAGATATCTAAACTACGAAACGATTTATATCTAATGTAAACGGCTGTATGCTTTTGACAGATTTATTATTCATAAAACTCGAGTGTTTAATCAAAAATAATGATAAATACCTTCTTAGTTGTTTGTGTTAAGTATTACAATTTATCAAAATAAATATTTGGAGGTGTTTAAGAGTTTTAAAATATTTTCTTGAATATATTATATCGAGTAGTTTTAAGCTGTTTGAAAAACTGTTCTATTTTGCACGGTGTATTAAAAACGATATCACAGATACGAAATAAAACACAAACTTCTTCAACCTCAAGTAAATTCTTATAAAAATTTTGATGTTTATAACGTCATAATTTTTGGCATGGACAACCATTGCGTTATCCATCACTACTAGGGCATCCGAATCGGGCTATCTATGTAATATCGGGATTTGGGGATTCACAATTTTTCCAATCTCCAGGATTTTTGTATTGATCATTCAACACGAAATTGTGTAGAAATTCTGGACTCGGGATTGAAAGATTAAAGGACGCTGGCAGATTTTAAAAATTTTGGCTCGCCGATTTCAAAGTTTTTCTAAAACATGACGAGAATTTTTCATTATTATCCTCAACCCCGAAATCCTGGGATTAAAACTATCACAATCCCAGGATTTCGGATTGCGAAATTAGACGTAATCACCGTATTGGAAGCTCTAATCACTGCATATTGCAGAAATTGTTTTTTTCAACAACAAAAAATCTTTTATTTTGTATCTTCTTTCATCTTCTTCTTTGACCATATTCGCTCCCTATATGGAGCATATGACCTCCACGCGGCACTTCCATGTTTCCCTGTCTCCCGCCAATTGCTTTGCTTCCTCATATGACATGCCAACATCCCTCAGTTCCACCGAGTACATCCTATGGATAGTACCCGACGGACGTCGGAGGCGCCGGAATCCCACCGGTCGAAAAAAGAGGCGGGTGGGATCTTTGTATTTTCACTTATAGCTAATATTCCACTATGAAGAAAGTTATGACTCTAACTAAGTGTCTGCCAAACTTTTTTCCTTTACGGCACGCTGATGAATGGAACTAGTACCGCGGCACACCAAGATGCCGCAGATTACCTCCAAAACTCCTTTTTTTTTTTTAGCTCACAGCTTTTAGGCATTATTTCAAATTAATATTTTTAACGCTTCTTCCACCGCGGCACACTTGAGACTTCTTGCGGCACACAGTTTGGCAGACACTGCTCTAACTGAAAGAGAGAGAATAGCTTAACAATATCCCGCATTAATCCATTAATTTCATGAAAAACAAAGAATTGAAATTCCACTTTAATTAAAATATGTGTCTAAATTTAATGAAGGTCACACTTATGCAGCTTATGATAGAATTTCATATATTCAAGACACCTTTTTACTTAGCAAGCAGTCAATAAATAGTCTGGTACGGTATTGTTGATTACGCACCACTGGACAAGGTTTAGTGTTTGCGTGAATCAAGTGGAAATTTACAACGCGTGTGTTTCCATATAATTATTAAAGATTTTTTTTCACAGAAAACGTGAGTAAAACTATAAAATTCAATATTTTATGCATTTGGAATTAATTATCATTAAAAATCGATGTGTTGCGGCGATTTGGTATAATTGTAATTTCAAAAAACCCGCTCGAATAACTGTAAACGCGTAAACCCAAATTAATAACGCTGTAATAAATAAATAAATAATGTTTACATAACATGATCTGAACTATAACCACATATTACTCGCGTATTTACATAAATACATAATTTTTCACGTGTTAAATATTCATTACTTCACATACAGAACAATTTGCAAATGATTAAGCCAGTGCAGCTCAATTGTTTTTTTAAAATGAGCCCAATCATCAATGACACTAAAACTTATTACAAAATTTTAAATTACTTTGTAGGACATAAGGAATTGTTATTATGTGTTTATTTTATAGATACAATAAGAAGTAACTAACGTTTTTATTTATGTAATCTCAAATATGTACTCTTATATTTTTATGTTTCGTTTCTTATATTTTATTTGAAACTCATTATTAAACGTTATGTTAGATTAAAAATTTCTTCGTTAACACCAACGTAACGATTTTGATGTTATTGGAACGATAATTCGAAAAAAACAAAGTGTATACGCATTAAGCAAAGTTTTATTAAAAAATGAAGTTGAAGAACTAGTAATGGCATTTTTTCGACATGGCCATACGGAAGAAATCCACAAAATTTAGTAGCAGCGAATCTGTATAAGCAATGTCAAATTATTTCCTTGAAATGGTAAAAAAATAGTTTATTTCCGTAGATAAAATTATATTCATATCATTTATTGGTCAAGTTCTGCAGAATGTTGAGAATAAAACACTCAATACAAAATAAAGCTTTTATCGAGATAACGGCTTATAAGAAAAGCTCTTGGAAATGTACTAACAAATCTGTAGAACTATTTGTGTTGCAATTAAACTTATTGCTCGAAAGCTGCGACCATTCAAATTATAAGAAATAAAATAAGCACCAAGTAAAACAAAATATGAAAAAAGTGAGTATGCAGAAATGACAAAGATAAATTACCAACTGACTATATGCAGAAAAATTATAATTTAATTCTGAAGCTGAAAGGTCAATGCATGTTTTCTTGCTTACATGGTGTAACGTTCGAATATCTGAATGCAAACAATCATTCATTTTTATTTTTTATTAATTTTGTTCCTGACGCGAAAAACTTTCCGATACTTAATGTTGTGCGAAGAGAAAGCGAATAGTTAACTTTTTGTAGATTCGTTGAGTTACTAACCATGTATGTCTATGGTTAAACAAATATTGAGACTAAATAGTCCAGAATCAAAGACACAGTGAGGTTATTGAGTTACAAGTTGAATATTAATAAAACATACTTTAAAAAATTTTACCCTCATCTCCCTCAAATACAAGATGGAATTAATATTAATATAATTTTTAAAATGTAACACACTTTTAGAACTAGTGTTTAAATAATAAGCTCAACTCAAATACTCAACACGTTTTTTAAATTTATTCTATTTAAATGATTGTTAATTTGTACGACCATCGAACAAAATTCTTTTATAATATACAAAGCTCATAATTATTTATTTTACTTTAAAAAAATCTGAACACAATGTCATATCCCTTGATATATATTATATTTCTCACTAAGAACGCAGTAAAAAATATTTTAGTAAGGCTTAATTTTTAGTAGTTTTTTTTTGGCCTCGTGCTGATAATAATGAATTGAAACATCACTAAAAACGATGAAATAAATTATAATCAGTTTTTTCAGTGTCATCGAGCATGTTTGTTGAGAATATCTGGATACTGTCGGTTTCTCAGTTATCTCTCAGATTCCTACGGACTTTAAACAAATGTATTTATGAAATCGTTAGCATAAACTCAAGTGGTTTATTTTGTGAGTACCGGAGTATGTAAATTCGGTTTCATTCATAAACTCGGGCATCTTACGGCGGAGGGAGACGAGGCGATCAACCGCGTTCACCCTCTCGCTCTGAAGGCAACTCGTAGTTTTTTTTAAAGGTTTATGACGTAAATAAACAGTTTAAAGTAGTTGTAGGGAGCTCAAAGAGCAGAAATTTTACAAAATTTACGTAAAAAAATAGATGGCCTATTTATAAACAAAAATGTAATTGTTTTATTATATAAATCATTTAAAAATTACATATTTAATTAATGTAATATATAATTAAAGATTTCGACTGAAGGTGCTTGGTGGAATTTCAATATTAAATTTGAATCGTTTAAATTATGTACACTCCCACAGATTTTGTCACTTACGACCCGGGTTTCGCCTTTCGACATCTTCAGGCGTTCAAGTGCACGGATGAACTTGAAGTGACGCTTAGTAAATGAAAACACGAAACATTCATTTACTAAGCGTCAGTTCAAGTTCATCCGTGCACTTGAACGCCTGAAGATGCCGAAAGGCGAAACCCGGGTCGTTAGTGACAAAATCTGTGGGAGTGTACATTATTTGAACGATTCAAATTTAATGTAATATATTTTATGGAATATATAGTAGTACCAGTACACATCTATAGCTCATATGTCAAGATGTTGTAACTGGAGACACAAAATTTTGACATTATATAGAATGTAACATTTTACAGCCAACTGTGTTCATAACTCATTTTCGACATTTTGGTAGTAACAACATCATGACACTAAGCCATCGACATGTTCTATTAAATTTTTTTGTTTGCATTTAGCGGATAAAGGCTAAAATCACCACTCACATTTTTATTATGTATCTGTTATATTTTTAGTACTTCCTACTCTTTCCAAAATTAAAAAATACTATAAAGGTTTTTTTAAATTAAGAATGCCTACTTATAATAGTTTATGGGACGCACGTGTGCCACGCAATTGTAAATTAATTTTAATTAAATTTTAGTTAAGTTTGGTAAAAGTTTATATCCAACCATTTCTGATTACAATGTGGCTTAAATAATAAAAAAAATGTAAACATTGATATAAATGTTAGGTCAGGTCTGCCCGTGACCACAACAACCGAATACGTCAAACGCCCAAATTTATTGACCACTCGGCAGGGATGTGCTGCAGGGGGCTCGGATGGGCTCGCGCGAGCCCCTTGTTAAATTTTACAATGGCCGGCGAGCACCTTGTTAAGTTAAGAGAAAACAATATTTCCAGATCAAATTTGTATATAACTGCTATTTCTGACGTATACATTATATTATCTACGACAGCTTCAGTATACACATTAGTACATTTTTTCCATTAGGATTGATAATTTTACGGCAAATTCCATATTTTTACATATAATAAGTGTACCTAACAAATGAAAATCGATTGCTTATTTAAGTTTTGCATATGATTGCATAGAAGTGATAAAAAATGCACTACTTCAACAGAGAATGCGATTGAGATTAAGCGAGTCCCTTGTAAACGTATAGGCAGCCCATCGCTCCCACTCGGCTACAGGAATAGCGGTTTATTGTTATGGTGTTTATGATGTATGATAATATTATCATATGCATATGTGTATAAGGGATGACCAGTGGGTTGATTACGAACATATTTTTGGTCGATCGCGGATATATGAAACGTATTTTTTTGATCTCTCATAATATAATTACAAGCGACATAAATCGATCGCAATCAGTAATTTTATCAAGAAATGAAAACAGTGTGCCCACCCCTGATATATACGAATATGTACGTATAATTATATTAGGACACCGCTGATGCCGATGCAGTCAGAGCAGGACAACGTTTTATTTTTATGGAGTTTGCTTTGTGTACTACAAACTCAACCTTGAGAAACAAAAACAGAATATTATCTAATTGTGACGACCACTGCCATTGCCAAGAATCCGATGCTCATTGTCAGCCGATTTCGCTATTATTTTTTTTCTTCTCACGAAAATAATAAAATCCGTCTACCTTGGCGTTGTTCGCAGAAGCCGTGACCTTACTCGAAACCATCAAGAACGACACAAAAAAAAAACAAAATATTTTGAAAATATAATAAAGAGCATCCACTCATTGTGGGTCACGTACAGGACGAAGCCTTCCTTTTGTAATAAAAACGAAATAACAAATCTTTTACCTGCGTTGATATGAGATCTCGAAAAGATCTTATTTTTATTTTTAGTCATCTCATCACAAGAACCGTTTTATTCAAAATCACAATTTCATAACTCACTGTTATTATTATTACGACACTGGTGTAAGGATCGTTTCATACGTAAGATTCTTGGAATACACAAAAAACATATCTTTACAAATCGATTATAAAAAAAGAATTTTACTTCAGACTTTTATTGTATTATTAAATAAAACACCCGTTGTACTTACATCACACACTATTTATTTAAGAACAAGACCGGTTTTGCTGCTTGTGAGCATAATCAACTGATAACGTTGGTCAGTTTATAGTAATGCTTACGATTGAAAGCGGTGCTGATCTATAATAAATAATTTGCATGAGTACAATTTGTTTATATGTTTTTATTATAACATTCAATGCCTCTCTATCAATAGCTGACGTAAATGTTTTAATTTTACAACAAAGCTATGCGTTTTCAATAATGAACACTTATCCTTACTATAATATAGATTTCATCACCTTTACCACTTGTTGTAATCTAGGTAGAAAAAAGTAAATTGGAAATAATAGAAGTTAATTACCAATTATTATACAGTTTTAAAATCGAACAGACTCATTTTTATACATACAAAGTATGTAAATTACAAAAGTAAAAGTCAACTAAGCCACCTTATTGAATTAAAATTTAAAAAGTCACTTTAAGCATTTCCAGGGGTGGGCTGGAGGGGGCTCGGAGGGGCTCGCGCGAGCCCCTTGTTAAATTATGACAAGGCCGGCGAGCCCCGTGTTAATTTCAGAGAAAACAATAATCTCAGATCAAATTAGTATATAACTACAATTTCTGACTTATATTTTATCTACGACATCTTCAGTATACATAGTAATACATTTTTGCCCATTAAGATTGATAATTTATTAATATTAATATTGTTACGTATTATAAGTGTATTAAGTAACAATCAATCGCTTATTTAAGTATTGCATATAATTGTATAGGAGAAATAAAAAATCACTCCTTTCCGAGAGCACTGAAAATTGCTTTGAGATTAAGCGAGCCCCTTGTTAAGGTATTGGCAGCTCACCGCTGGCTTCATCCTTCTTAAACTTAAATTATACTTACAAGATAGTATAAAATACAATTAAAAAACATTTTAATCTCGACATTGCTGTAAATAGTGATTTCCAAATAAAATTGTTTTAAGATTATATTATTCATAACAAGAAAAAATTGAAACTGAAATTGTCAGTTTTGTTTCTTATAATATCAAAAAATCAATATTTAACAGATCTTCTAGAACAGTGATGTCCAACCCGAGGCACGGGGACCATGTGCGGTGCGTTTGAACTTTTTTGTGGCCCTCAGAAGTTTCGTCCTGAAATTGTAATTAAGTACTTATTTTTAAGTAAATAATTGAATTTAATAAATGCGTGCAAGCTTTTTTGACGACGAAGATTAAATCAATTCATAGATATAAACTTACTAATACATTATAAAAATTAAAATAACTTAAATTATTCCACGTATTGTGCTACTAACTGTGACACGTGTTTCGCCTCTTTCAGAGGCATCCTCAGGCAATCTTACTTTTACAAAGATTGTACAATACTTGAAATAATCTAAGTTATTTCAAATTTTATATTAAAATGAACTTCCACAAAGTTACCGCCGAATCCATCGAAAGTATTGCTAATACATATTCGGATTCAATATTGCACTATGATACTACAAATATTAAGTCAAATTCTAAGGAATTAGTTTAAAATTTACAAAGGCAAAAATCGTACTAACTTTTGAATTATAAATACATTATGTTAATCTAATTATTTCACAAAAAAAACATTTTTTGGAAATAAGTAAAAAAAACAATGAAACGCTTGTTATGAAAAATAGTTTTACAACAGTGGAAATAGCAAAATACAATATAATATATTAAACACATACAGCAAAAGTATCTATGTATATACACCATTGGAAAGAATGATCGGCGTAACTAGTTTCGATGACACAGACTGGTAAACTGAATCTAAGCAACTCAAGAATAACTGAAAATAGTATGAACAACATGTTATGGCATTCATTGCAGAATTAAGTGCTTGGGTCTTTCTTGCATAGTATTTTAATAAGTTAACGAGAGACTATTTCTAAAATAAGAACCTTCTGGTTGTGTATTACTACCTCTACTTTCAACTACTACCCTCGTTCGTAATATTATAAAAAATGGATTTTGCTTTGCTGTCACGAATGAATTACTTTTTATTTAGTTTGATTAAATCTTATCAAAATAGTTTACTCACTTATCCAAAATAACTTTTTGGCTTAACAACAGCTCCAGCGTTTAAACAAGCTAATTCCGTGTCACCCTTTTTGAATTTGATTTCAGCTTTAAAGTCTCCATACAGCATGGACGCTGCATTTTTTATCATCAAGATATGACGATTCATTACATATACACCCTAAAAGCAAAAATGAACATAGATGGATTTAATTTCACTTATTTGTGACCAAATTCTGGCGAACTCTCGAATTTCTGTTTTCCAAGATTTGCGTATAAAAATCTATAGTGGAATGATCTTGTAAGCAAAGTCACCAGAACCAGCTAGGTATAAAATGAATTAAATAATCATTCGTTTTTCGATACCCTAGAAAACAGATATGTCCGTCTGGCCATTTGAGTGTGTCATTTTTGCGGAAATCAGAAAATAAAGAATTCAAGATTTTTTTACTGTTACGATTTGACAAAAAGATTTAATATGCAGACTTATGTTTTTTATTTCATGCATATGCAGTAGGGGGGTGCGGTAAGGGCACATTTTTGGGGGCGGCATTTTTAAAAATACATACAATATTTTTCGAGAAATTTTATTTAAAATACAAAAAATAGGCCACCTTTAGTTAAAGCTCCTAGTTCATATATATAAAAATAGAAGGGATTTGAAATTAAAATTAAAGGAAATTTGGGGGGGGGGAATTCAAGAACCGCCCGGGCGGCAGGACCCCTTCCTACACCGCTGTGCATATGCCAAATTTTTTAACTGATTCAACTTACAGCTTTAAGTGGACATTTTGGTGGCTGCTTAAATACTTCCATTATTCTTTTAAATTCATCTTTATCAATTTTTTGAAAATACTCGCAACAGTTTTTTTCATCAACTATGAAATAATTTGGTTTGTAACCTCCATCTCCCTTTTTTGCCACATTCACATGCACCTGGAAAGTATTTATCAACCATTTTACCCATAGAACTACGCAACCTGTAGAACTACGCAACCTGTACCGTATGGGTAATCATAATTAGTTAGGAGTAGAGAACATTAAATAACAAATCAGTATTTAGTTAAGTATAAGTTTAATTTACATACTCACTAACATAGAGAGATATTAACTGGATGCGAAAAAACGAGTGGAACAATAGACAGTGTACATTCAACAAAAATATTATTTTACTAGTTTATTTTACAACCGATTATAACTAGTTAATAAGCGACTTGATTATTTTTTTAATTTAACACTAGAGTTGTGCAAAAATTACAATTTTGAAAAGAACGGCTCGCAGCGATATGTGGTCCCAAATGCAGCTGTAATGCACATTGCCAGCTATTTTAATTTTGGAAATTTATCCTCGAGAATATATTTCTGATTAAGCTCACGTTTAATTTCTTCGAACATAAATTTTAGCTCGATGCTTGATTGGAGGTCTATTAACTCCATTTGTGACCCAGCTGTCATGAAAACAATTGGATGTCATACACAACATGCTGATATAAATTTGGCAAATTCACGTCAGTGCTTTGTTTTGTTAGATTTATGAATAACAACATGCAAAATATATTTGTAGAAGGCTGTAAACTCCATGGTCCAGAAATCTCAATGGGCGCACGCCGTGGCTAGTGTTGACTCGCTGCTTAGATCATCTTTCAGCAATATTGTTTATTGGATGCAAAATTTCTCAATTTTTGATCTTGCTTTGTCTCGTCGATCGCTTTGATACAAGTGATTATTACATATTGCACTTTGAAGTTTACGATAACAAATTCATCTATCAGCTGTAGAAAGTTAGTGGTGTTAGGAGTTAAGTTAGTCACTTTTAAGTTTTGATACGACACATCTAGTCTTTGGGTGTTGAGGATGACTTGGAGCATTGTTAAGAATCAATAACATTATCAAAGGAAGTTATGACTTTTTTTTGTTCGTCGTAAGTAGAGAACTGACTGTATAGATATTATATGTTAAACAAATGTTACTTACAGAAATTGTTTCATCTACATCATAATCCGTTGTTATATTTGCGTCATAGACCTCATGAGTCCTGTTTAATTTGGCTTTTTTGACAAACAATTTGACTGGATAATCGTCAGCGTTGTCACACTCACGTACGTAAAGAATGTTCAAGTCACCTGCACCCTGAAATTAATAACTAACAACTCACTTTCTAGAGCAAACACATGTTTAACAATTATTATATACCCTAATTATTATGTAAAATATGGTTAATCTGTGAGTCTAAATAATAAATATCATTTACAAGTAATTCGCCATCAGCAAGCACCCCATACAGAGTGACAGATACATAAAATATACACAAAAAAATCACTTCAAACAATAACTTATCGCTCATGGTCAGTTGCTCACTGCCTGTAACTAATTAATAAAAATGCGCCATTATTTTGTAACATATATATATAGATAAATGAAAATTGAACAAGCATAGCTCGTTGCGTGTAAAAATGTGACGATCGTGTTTTTTTTTGCGATGTCATTATTGATAGTCTGATGAGCATTCAGAAAAATACATGGTAGATGATATTGCGCGGTATTTGTCTATTTGGTCCAATTGTAATGCCACCTTTGTTTACGAAACGGCGATAATGCAAGAGAATTAACCGACCTTATTTAGAAAAAAAATGTACAATAAATAAATGAAATGATGAATTTATAGAGTTGGACATAATCTGCGTATTTGCAATAGTACGGCCATCTCTCGTGTGTCATTTTGTTGATGGTAAGAAATAACCTTGGCAATATAAAATGCATAATATAGAATTATTGAATTTTTTTTTGGAATAGCAACGTCAATCCGCCAAATATTTGGAATTTAAAGGTCATACGAGATTAACTCGATGAGATATTTTTTGTCACTCCATATCAAGTCTAGTACAGGGTGGGGAACTTTTCTTCTCTAAAGGCTGCATTCATTTTTCTGATTCGGCATGAAGGCCACATTAACTAGGGAATTCTTGGCCGGAAACAATTTCATGCCAATTTCTAAAGTCCAGAAATCTACGGATTTTTCAAAATCACCAGCGTTCGACCTTTTTTTTTGGTCTTTCAAGGATTTTGACATCAAAAATCCCAAGAATTTACGATATTACAAACATTTACACAATAAGAGAATTGGCCAGAAGGCCGCACCAGAGTAGCTTAAAGACCACAGGTTCCCCACGCCTGGTCTAAGAGATTTGACAACACCGCCCACGTCTAAGATTTAAAATTTGAATTGAAAATAATTAGCCCTTATTTAGATTTGAATCAAAACCCACCTGATCGGTATATCCAACCGATTATTATATATCTTATCGATTAGGCCACAGCGAAAGACAAATTATATAATTGTCTTTCATTTGCAGACTTTGTTTTCAGATACAACAAATTATAAGTCTTTCTTTCAAGAATAAAATTGTCAGTAAGGAGTATTCACGTTTCCTCTACATTTTATTCTCTACAGTCTATACCGTTATACATCTGATATCGATATGTAGTTTTCATGATTGTGCTAAGTTTAATTTTATTCTGCAGTATTTAAATACTGAAAAGCAGATAACTGAGTAAGAAAACCTAAATTAAATACATGTGTATGACGATTTTTTTTTAAAGTGGATTAAAGCTGGGTGGATGAATTTTTTATTACACAGTTAAACGCAATAATTATTAAATCAATTGGATGCTACTTGATATACATATATTACTATTAATAACTGAAAAATATACTTTTTTACCTCAGATTGCATGCCAAGTGTTTTAAGATCAACGTAAACATATGTGCTCTCCTCTTCTCTCCAATCCCATGTTTTAAACAGCATACTAAAGCCGTCACAGATAATATTTACATTAATAAATGTCACAAAGAGTTATTTATTGAACATTACTGCGTTCCCAAATTGAAGAAATTTACTTAAATACATACATCGGAGAATATTGTTTATTCTTAATTTAACAAAGTGTTCGCTAACATATGTCAAATTAAGCAAGGGACTCGAGCGAGCTTCTCCGAGACCCCTCTAGCCCACCTCTGCTGATAGCCTCAGGAAGTATAAAAAAGGTGTACGACAACAAGACCAAGATAATGTAAGGCAATGACCAATTGCACAACATAGTCAACAAAACCGCGAATACAAACATTTTACCCCAACTATAGAAAATAGTCAAGATGTCATGGATATTATAGATTCAATTCATTAATTCTGCAGAGAACTTTATTTTTCATTGTTTGTGGAATATGGTATTCACAAGGGCTTGTCGGCTTTTTGGCTAATTTTGTGACATTCGAAAACCGGTTTTACAACTTCGTAACCGGTTGTGCCGAATTTTCCTTAAACGAATATATACATAAAAGGACAGAAAATTTGGATCTCTTATTTGATGGCTCAAAGACCATATGCCCCACATCATTACTCAGCGAAAGGGTATTTTCTATATCTGGAAATTTTGTTACAAAACGATCAGTGGACGCTTTGTGTTTTCTTAAATCATATTTTCTGAAGAGTATCACCAACACCAAATAATTTCTTGTTGTGTATTATTTATTATGTGTATAAATAAACAACATTTAAAAATTGAACCTTTTCTCGCTATTTTAATTGAATTATCCATTTTTTGAAAAACTTCTAAAACCGGTTTTAATACTTACTGACATTCGAAAACCAGTTTTTTCAAAAGTCGTTTTTTATATTAGCCCTAGTATTCACCATTTGCAGTAGGTGTAGAGATATGGTTCGTTGTAAAAGGACGTTTGAAAAAAAATCTGTTGTCCGAAGCTTTCGCTAGTGCCCGAAGCACGTCATGCTTGAGCCAATCTAGTCCTGCTTATTTCCTTCCACATTGTAAGGACAGAGACTGAGTTTCAAGTAATAATTTTTAAGCAGAGAGCTTTTTACAGTATAACATGCACCCATATGATACAATTTTTTGTTAAAATTCATACTGAAAGGGTAAAAACATTATCATATATCTTTTTTATGGATCTATTCTTGCTGATATTTTGATTATGCTTATAATCCAAGAAAAATCATGGAATTGCCATGATCAAACATCAAGATAAGATGCATCAAGGAAAACATATTGTTGAAAAAAGAATATGAGTGAAGTTTTATTTTTATTTTTCTGACGGTTATTACAATAGACTTTTGAGAGTTTATAAATTCTATCACACTATTCAAATGAGATAATATCATTTTTTAAATCAGTTTTCACCCAAATGTTTTTTTGGGTACTATATCCACCACCATATAGAGATACATCATGTTGGTATTATTTCTTATGACATAAATGTTACATTCAAAACTGCCATAAAGCAAAACTGGAGGTAGTTCGTAAGTCAATATATAATTTTTCAACGTGTACGAGCCCTGCAAAAACAAAATTATATTTAAGACAAATTATTAAAGTACGATAAGGGATATTTTAAAAATAATTATGTTGCTTACTCCCTTCATAGGACATTTTTCAGGTTGTCCTAATGCTCGCATTAAATTCTTAGTAAACTTTGGGCTCCATTTCATCAAGTATCTACACATCGAAGATTCGTTTATAACAAATATATTTGGTTTGAATCCACCGTCACCCCATTTCCCGACATTGATGTACAGCTGTAACGAAAAAAAACGGTTTATTTTTGCTCTGCTAAATCATCTCAGTAAGACTTTATTTATTTTTTATATGTATAATTTTACTCAATTATTGCTTAGTTAAAATTGCGATGTTTATATATATATATTGGTAGCGAAGTCTAACTTATATAGTTATTAAGTATACTTAAGTGAGTTTCTTTAAATATGTTATTCTAACGAGGTATTGATGTTATAAAAAATAAACTCATTTTTGTCGAGAGCTTGGTTTTTACTCAGCCACTTTACGTCGTAACAAAAAGGGTAAAACTGCATGAATGTGGTAAAGAACGAACAGTTTTTATTTTACTACAGTCGTTGCGGTTCATAGCAAAGATTGGTTAGTTCAGTGTTGGATAATATTCATAAATCGGTTAAAATTTTTTATTTGAGTATATGTTTAGTTATACGAAAGCTTGGAGTGTTTTATTTTTTCTTGTTAAAATGTAATTTCACATAATATTTTTCTTTTTATATTTACTAAAATTAAATGTCAATCTACCCCAGTATTATCGTCGAAATCAAAGTTAGTTGACATATTGGCGATGAGAGTATCGTGGCTTCTATTGTATTTGGTACGTTGGACATCAAGTAAAGCTGGAAACTTTTCATCTGATTCACACTTTCCTAAGTGTTTTATTATGGCATCTGCAGGACCCTGCCAAAAAAAAATAATTAATACATAGCTTCGTCGGTGCCTTAATTGTCCTAAATTTAAGTTCAAATCTTATAACAAAGCAGACAATCCAAAAAAATAAAACACTCTTTTGTCCTAATTCAATATTTATTTAATATGATCAAGGTATTTCAAATTTATGGTTAGTGATGTCTTAAACTTGATTGTTCTTTGATGTGATAAACATTATATCGTAAGAGATAATAAAAAAATCACTATAGTGAATTAAGAGTTCCTCATACATATATTTTGTATCTTTATTTTATTACCGATTGTTTGTTAAGCCCTTAGTAATTTCAAAAAATAAAATCCTCCTTTTTACAAATTTCACTTTAATTCCGGACTTTCAGTTGATAATGATTTTCATGAGCGAAACCGGTTCTGATCATTTTAAATAAAAGTGGAATCAGTACAATGAAGTATTTTATTTTTTAATATATCTAATGCCTTTCCACCAAGTATTGACAGTGAACACTCTACATGTGGCTTAATAAAGTATAAATAGCACTGTATAATTGTTTATTCTTATAAGATGAAAATGCTTATCAAGAAAAAAACCTGATCACAATTAATATGGAATTATTAAAAAATACATTAAATTTTTATATTGTAAAACCTTTCCAACAATTAGTGACAAATATCTTAAAAAGAAAGCAGAAAATTTCATGCATGCAGTTTGCAGTAACTGCTGTTTATCACTAGTGTTAATAAAATGCAAAACGAGTAACCAAGAGTACCATTTCACCCAATCGTATAAAAATATTTTAGGCATGTGTGATTAAATGATGTTTGGCAAAATTGTTTTGAAAATTCATTATATTACTTTGGATGTGCGATATTGTGATTTATGCTTAAAGGCATAGAATTTATGTAATTTCTTAAATGCCCACTCACCAACATTTTTCAAAAAAGTCTGAAAACCTGAGCTGAGAAAACTACTGTTGAGATAAGTTCCATTGAAAGTTCATATGCTCCGAATTGAAGCCAATATGGTTAAAAAACGAAATTTTATACAACGCAAGTGATTTGTATTTTTGAAATCATTAAGTTTTCTTCTATTAAAAGTGATAAATATATTAAAAATATACCATAATCCTCTCCGATGAAAATGTCTTGAAAATCACAGAGTAAATACAAAATATAAAAACATATTCAAACAGTCGGAATGCAGGACACATGTTCGATATTAGTCAACAAAATAAATGATCCGTATGGTTTTGTGCTTTGCTTAAATAAGTAAAATTGATCATTTTTATTACGTGATAAAGTAACATAATATAAATTTGATCTGATATTAATATTTATTTCTGTTATCAATGTCTAATGGGCGGAACCATGAATGACCTCATATCTTGGTCGAGTAAAAAAATCAACAAATCTCTATATATTGTATCAATTTGTATTTTGTAAAACATGTTCCCTACGTATGTTAGGTACCTAAATCAAAGGGCATTTCAACTGATAGAAGTACTAAAAAAAATGAAAAACATCACATAGTTTGATTCCCGGTAAATTGCTTGAATGCAATTGCTCGAATGGAAATTTCTCGAATAACAAGTTCCTCGAATAACTAATTCCTCTAACGTCAAATGCTCGAATTACAAATTCCTCGAAAGTTTTCATAAAAAAAGGACTTCAATTAAACTTGTATAAATAACACTGTTTAATTTATTTTGTTACAGTTGATAATGCTTGCAAGGATCGAAACTGGTCCCGATCAAATAAATTTTAAGTGGAAAAAGTACTAAAAATCTTTTATTATTTTTATTATAATGCCATTCCTCCAAGTATTGACAGTGAACACTTTAAAAGTGGCTACTTTATATACTTATATTATGTAGAAATATGGAATGTTCTTTAAACTGATTACTATCAATAGCTGAAAAATATACTTTCTTACCTCAGATTGGATGCCAAGTGTTCCAAGATCAACGCTTATATGTGCTCTTCTCTTCTCTACAATTCCATGTTTTAAACAGCATACTAAAGCCGTCACAGATAATATAGTATACGTAAACAAATCATTGAACATCACTACGTTCTGAAATTAAAGAAATTTACTTAAATACATACATCGGAGAATATTGTTTATTCTTAATTTAACAAGGTGTTTGGTAACCTAATTCAGATTTTACAAAAAGCTTGAGCTAGATACTCCGACTCCCTCTAGCCCACCTCTGCTGATAGCCTCAGGAAGTATGAAAAAAGTGTAAGTCAAAAAGACCAAGCGAACGTAAGGCAATGCCCAATTGAACAACATAGTTAACCAAACCGCGAATACAAACATTTTACCCCAACTATAGAAAATAGTCAAGATGTCATAGATATTAATTAAGCTTAAATTCATTAACCTAACCCACACTGTCCTTGTGGTGACAGTAATCAAGATTCAGAGCATATTCTCTGGAGTTGTCCGATTACGTCCGTTGAAAGAGGTATATTGTTTTCGTTATGTAGAAATAACCATGATGGTCCTATCGGGCATCCAGATCTAGTTTCGTCTCCAGAAAATTTCTGTCACTTCAAGAAATTTGCTACTTTTGGAGAAAAAGTTTACCTTCCCTGCCCCTCACCATTCAATCCTTAATCATATCAGTTTCAAAATTAAAAGTTGTTTCATTAGTGCCATTAACTCTAATTCTTGCTTATTATTATTGAATTATTCAATGTGTTTAATTAACCTTTATTAATATCTTTGTATTTTTAATTATTATTATTGTTGCCTATCAAATTGCATCTAAAAACATGTATCTTAACTGTATCATTGAGGAGATATCGTCTTCGGTGTGATACAGAAAGGAAAACAAGTTTTTCGAATAAAAAAAAAAGCTTAAATTCATTAATTCTGCACAGAACTTTTTTTGTTTTGTTTGTGGAATATGGTATTCACCGTTTGCAGTAGGTATACGGTATATGGTTCATTGTAAAAGGACGTGTAAAAAAAACCTGGTGCCTTCTTTTCGGTAGTGCCCGAAGCACGTCATGATTGGTGTGCTTGAAACAATCTAGTCCTGCTTACTTCCTTTCACAAGGTAAGGAAGGACACATACTGAGTTTCAAGTAATAATATTTAAGCAGAGAGATTTTTCCAGTGTAACTTTCAACCATATGATACAATTATTTTTTGTTAAAATTAATATTGGAACTGTAAAAACATTATCCGATATCTTTTTTATGGATCTATTCTTGCTGATATTTTAATTATGCGTATAATACAAGAAAACTCATGCAATTATCATGATCAAACATCAAAATAGAAAGCATCAAGGAAGAAATATTGTTGATACAAGAATACAAATGAAGTTTTATTTTTATTTTTCTGTCAGTTATTACAATATACTTTTTTGAATTTATGAATTCTATCACACTATTAATATGACACAGTGTCATTTTTTAAATAAGTTTTTATCCAAATGGTTTTTTGGGTACCACATCCGCCATCATATGAAGACACAGCATGTTGGTATTATTCCTTATGAGATAAAGATAACATTCAAAACTGCCATAAAGCAAAACTGGAGGTAATTCGTAGGACAATATATAATTTTTCAACGTGTACGCGCCCTGCAAAAACAAGATTGTATTTAAGACATATTATTAAAGTACGATTAGGGATATTTCAAAAAGTAATTATGTTGCTTACTCCTTTGACAGGACATTTTTCAGGTTGTCCTAATTCTCGCATTATATTCTTAGTAAACTTGGGGCTCCATTTCATGAAGTATCTACACATCGAGGATTCGTTTATAACAAATATATTGGGTTTAAATCCACCGTCTCCCCATTTCCCGACATTGATGTATAACTGTAACGAAAAAAAAGTGCCAACATCTTAAACAGCCAAGAAATGTCATGAAAATTTTCTATCTGTATACAAACTTTAGATTATTATGTTGCGGTATCACCTGGTAACTTTGAATCTTAAAAAGTGATTACAACTGAAAAAAAGAGAATTCATTCATTTTTCAGTATTATATCATCACATATAAAACGGTTTATTTTTGTTCTGCTAAATCACCTTGTCGCCTGCTGTGGCTCAGTTGGTAAGGGCTTGCTCTAACGATCACGCAGGTTTGGGTACGATTCCCGGTAAGATCAGAGTGAACTTGAGAATTATTCAATAACAAAGTTGTGATCGAAGACTGGGTGTTATCAATTCACATTATGTCCTCTCCTCTAGTTAGATTAGATTAGATTACTTAACCACTAGTCCTGTTCTAGCCCTATCTATTCTTTCCCTACTACTCACTTTGAAAAAAAAAGTGAGGTTAAGCGGCTGAGTAACAAACAGTTCACGTAGAAAAACTTATGTTGAGATACCTCTATTAGGAGGCCATATGCTCCACATTTGGAGCGGACATGGATTAAAAATCATCTCAGTATGATTTTGTTTATTTTTTAATCTGTAATTTTACTCAATTATTGCTTAGTTACAATTGCGATGATTATATGTATATGTTGATAACAAAGGTTAACTTATACAGTTGATACGTATATTTAAAAAATATTCATCCAGCTTTAAGCAAACGAGGTCTTGATGTTATAAAAAAATAACTCATTGTTTTGAGAACTTGGTTTTTACTGAAGTCACTTTACCTGTCATAACAAAACTGGGATAAAACTGCATGAATGGGGTAAAGAGCGAAAAGATTTTATTTAAATACCGTCGATGTATTCCACAGTAAAGATTGATTACTTCAGTTTTTAATAATAACTAGGGCTTTCAAACCGGTTTAAACCGGAACCGGTTAACCGGTTTATCACGTGTTTTGAAAAAACCCGAAAACCGGTTTATTTCTCTCGGTTAACCGGGTTCTATCAAAAATACTCTTTTCTTATTTTTCATTGTTTTTTACAAAAAGAAAAATGTTTTATAATGAATTTACTGCGTTATATTGGAAACAATTCACAAAATACAACAAAAATTTACATATACATATATATATATATATATATTTTGTAAAATAATCTACTTCTGTCTCAAAGTTATCCATATTGTGAACAGAAATGACTCTTTCAAATAATTTGAAATTTTTTGACAAGTGAATATTTTGGTATTCTACTCTATTTTTGTCTAAACATTGGATTCCTTGTCTTATCCAGTTGGTATTTTTTGAAAATTAAATGCATTTAAACATCATTCTTTTGGTGAGTTTTATAATCAAGCTCTATTTTTTTTAATTAACGTATATTTTTTTATCATAATTTTTTTTTTCACACGTTATAGTAATTGTTACTTTTCCATAGCAAACAGGTTGGTAACTAGAGTCCCATTAAGATAAATGTCGTGTTTTTTGTTTTAAATTGGAGTATTAGCTGTTATGCCAAATATTGAAAAACTTCTACGATTTTTTTTGCATACCTACCCAATCAAAATACATGATATTTCGGTTTAAACCGGTTACCCGGTTTATTTGTCAGAAAAAAACCGAAAACCGGTTAGTGTTTAAACCCGGTTAATTGGAAGCCCTAATAATAACCACAAATCGGCTAACAATCAATATTTGAGAAGAAGTTTGGTTATACGAAAGCTTGGAATGTTTTATTTTTTCTTGTTAAAATGTTTTTTCACATAATATTTGTTTTTTGATATTTACTAATATTGAATGTCAATCTACCCCGGTTTTGTCGTCGAAGTCAAAGTGAGTTGAAATATTGCAGTTGATTGTATCGTGGCTTCTATTGTATTTGCTACGTTGGATATCAAATAAAGCTGGAAACTTTTCATCTGATTCACAATTTCCTATGTGTTTTATTATGCCATCTGCTGGACCCTGCCAAAAAAAATATAAACAATAATTGACTTCGTCGGTGATTTAATTGTCCTAAATTCAAATTGAAATCTTATAACAGAGCAGACAATTCAAAAAATAAAACATTTTTTTGTCGTAATTCTACATTTATTTAATATGATCAAGGTATTTTCAATGTATGGTTGGTAATCTCTTTAACTAGATTGTTCTTTGATGCGATTGCATATAAGTATCATTTATTTGTAAGAGATAATTAATATTTTTCTATTATAACCAATTGTTTGTTAAGAAGCCTTCAGTATTTTCAAAAAATAAAATACTCATTTGTACAAATTTCACTTTTATTATACACCATCAGTTGATAATGCTCGTCATGAGCGAAACTGGTCCTGATAATATTAAATTAAAATTTAATTAGCAGAAATAAGTATTTTTTTAATATACATAATCCCTTTCCATCAAGTATTGACAGTGAACACCCTAAACGTGACCAACTAAATTCAATTGATTCAGTATAAATAGCACTGTATTAATGTATATTCTTATCAGGTGAAAATACTCGTCAAGAGAGAAACCTATCATAATAAATATGGAATTAGTAAAAAATACATTTTATTTTCTTATATATTATAATGCCTTTCCACCAATTATTGACAAAGACCTTTAAAAGACAGCAGAAAATTCCGTGCACAAACTTTGCAGTTACTGCTGTTTATCACTAGTACTAATAGAACACAAAATAAGTAACCAGGAGTACCATTTCACCCAATGGTATTAAAATATTTTAGGCATGTATATTAAATGAGGTTTGGCAAAATTGTTTTGAATATTCATTATATTATTTTGAATGTGCGATTTCTATTTAAAGGCATAGAATTTCTGTAATTTCTAAAATGCCCACTTCCCAACACTTAAAAAAACGCCTGAGAATTTGAGTATCAAGCAGGTTTTGTAGGAAAACTACTATTGAGATTAGTTCCATTACAAGTTCATATGCTCCGAATTGAAGCCAATATGTTGAACCTTTTAGTGCCGTAGAAAATGTACGTAATTAACCAGCAAGCCGGCCATAATTTGCAGTTAATAATTATATTAGCTATTGACGAGTTAACTCGTAACTGGTATGTTAAGCACAAAAAAATGTACGAGATATCTCGTTTGTGGCAGCCATCGAGTTGAAAAAGGAAATTATATGAGATAATTAAAGCAAGTTATTTGTATTTTTGAAATCATTAAGTTTTCTTTTACTAAAAGTGAAAAATGTATTAAAAATATACCATAATCCTCTCCGATGAAAATGTCTTAAAAATCACACAGTAAATAAAAAATATAAAAACATATTCAAACAGTCGGAATGCAGGACACATGTTCGATTTCAGTCAACAAAATAAATGATCCGTATGGTTTTGTGCTTTGCTTAAATAAGTAAAATTGATCATTTTTATTACGTGATAAAGTAACATAATATAAATTTGATCTGATATTAATGTTTATTTCTGTAATCAATGTTAAATGGGCGGAACCATGAATGACCTCTTTTCTTGGTCGAGTAAAAAATTCAATAAATCTCTATTCATTGTATCAACGAATGCCTCAATACCAAAACTTTTAGTTGAGAAGATAAAATCACTACTGTATTTGTGCTAAAAGAAAATAAAATAATTCACGATGATCCTCTCGGGCGAAACTGTATAAAAATTATACAAGAAATAAAATACAAGCATATTGAGGGAAATAATTGATCGATGGTTGCCATATTCAATTTGAATAGTTTTCAAAAATGAAACCAACTACATAAACATTAAAAAAATCATGACTGTAGCCAATAAAATATTTTTTTGTATTGAAAATAATATTTTCATACCACAATTTATTTTAATGTTTCTTTTGTTAGAAATGCGAATATTGTGTGACTTTTATGTAATACTATTTAAAGTGGATTATTCTTAATGATGTATCACATGATCAATAATATTAAATATGCAGTGGCGTACGGTTCATACAAAAACACTGCTTACTTTTCATGCATCGCATTGGCGAAGAGTGAGATTTAAACAAATAATTCTTCACACTTTGACAGTTATACTAGGAGGATTTTTTTAAAATTTGCATTGGTTTCACTACTGACGAGTAAACAAAATTAACGGGTCTGCAATCAATGCAAATAATATGTTCTTTTTTTTTCGATGTCAAACATCTCCTATAAATATTCTGTTATGTAAATACTATTAGTAATTGCGTCTAAGTAAGTAATTGCGTCTAAGACGTACACATTTCGCTAACCATCGCTCAAATCATCGTATGAGCAGATTCATTTCACAGAAAGAAACTAATAAAGTTTTTTTTATTCATATCTGCTCTCAATTTGGAGCATGGCATCTCAACAGATTACTTTCGATGGTTTCGGCGGTAACTTTGTGGAAGTTCATTTTAATATAAAATTTAAAATAACTTTGATTATTCCACGTATTGTGTAACTAACTGTGACACGTGTTTCGCCTCTTTCAGAAACTTTAATATTAGAATTAAAGAACATGTAAGATGTCTAAAAAGTAACAATTTTTCTGAGTTTGCCAATCATTTAATATAAAATAATCATGATTTTAATCAGATAAGTAATTTAGAAATACTCCACCGAGTAAATAAAAAGGCTTTAAAGATGAATAGCTTAGAATTTTTAGAAATAAATAAAACTCTTAACAAAAAAGAAATATTATTAAATAATATTCTTAATAGGACGGGTTGCTCGCCATTACTTACATTGTTTCCAATTAATAGAGTAATCACCAACCTTTCTGATTGATTGCAGCTCATTAGTTTAATAGTTTGTAATGTTTAACGTCATTAGTAGTATGATTATATTTGTTTGCTTTGTTTCGATTCTATAACCCCCTCTTTGCTTCCCTTTAAAAGGGAAAAATCCCAATCTGATTGATTGCAGCTCATTAGTATCATTATTTGTTTGCTTTATTTCGATTCAATCACCCCCCTCCTTGCTTCCCTTAAAAGGAAAAAAACCCAAACTCCATTTTGTAATTTCATAATTTAAAAATTTTAGAATCAATCTTGCTTCATTACTTAAGCAAAATTTGCGATAGTAAGTCTGAAGATGCCTCTGAAAGAGGCGAAACACGTGTCACAGTTAGTTACACAATACGTGGAATAATCAAATATATTTTTAATTTTATATCTCATGTCTTCGAACAGAAATCGATTGAAAAAATTCTGTTCATACTGCGATCCGAGCCAGTGAGATTCGTCAAGCCTCCTATAGTCGTTATCCACTGCACTACGGTGAAGGTATACCCTGAAGAAAAATATCAACGCAAAATTAACTATTTCAATCAATAATTATGTACCAATTGTATTTTAGGTAACCTCTTAGTATAATTACCATACTAATCACCAACTCTTCTTCTTCTTCACCACCAAAAATTACCATTAGTCAAGCACTGTAGGTCATTTTTTATCCCAATTATTAAAAAAAATGTATTAAATTCGACTTACCTTTGAAATCAATCAGTGCTCAAAAAAATAAATGGTATTTATAAAATTAAAAACATATATGTACCGCTAAAAAGCTCATTTTATAGTTGAGAAGTAAGAATAAATAATATTATATATAAAAAAATAATTAATTACACTTATTGCATGATAAAAAATAATATTCTATAGATCTAATCTTTTCGTGCAATTTATTACTTATATTATATTTATGTAAATTGAAATATTATAATTATCGCGATTTGTATGTATAGTCAATGATATTTTATGAGTATAATGTTCCTGGATTTTAACACACATACTGCCAGGTGGCATGGATATTCTCGAAATACAAATACAAAGTGTTGAAGGGCTTAAAAATTTATATTATATTTTTTTTTAAAACTTTAAATATAATTATTTAAAAAATAAACTTGGCGCTACAACATACTTCGTTATTTTTTTTCTTAAATAAGCTACGTGCCATTAAAAAAACTACTGTGAGTGATAGGATAGATAGGCAAACTTTTATTTCTACAATTTTGTTTCCGACATTTTTTGAAAGAAACGGTAAACATAACACGAATTCTCCGTACAAGAAACTCCAAGCAATAATACTCCGGACACAGAGTATCATGTACATACATTGTAATATTTTTCGTATTCAAACTATTGTTTTATTCTATATTTAATATCCTAAGTCACGGATCTCAATTATTTTTCAGGTTGGGAACAAGCAAAAGCTTAAATTATGATTTATATATAAGACAGTGGTTTCCAAACTTTATGATAGTACTCCTCCCTTTGAAAACAAAATTTTCGTGCCTCTCCATCCTTTATTTCATATAATAATAAAGATACGTTGTAAAGAGTAAAGAAATATTTGAAACTGTTCACGCCTCCGCAGCTTGAAAATTGCTGATATAAGGTGAAAAAATATCAAACTATTTTAGTTCTACAAATATTATTTTTGATTTGGTTGAAAGCTATTTCAGCTTATAAAGATAATAAGGTTTATAATAATTTTTTTTGACATTTTTTTATTTTATTACAATGTTTTATTTTTCAATCAATCAATTAAATGGCAATTCAATTAATATTCATTCTTAATATTTTTAACAAATATAAACCTTTGTACTTTCGAGAAAATTTGTATCGCTGATTTCTTTTTAAAACGGTAAATGAGATTTTAAAAGACATTAAATATTAAGAATCATTATCGACTGTGGAAAGGAAAAAGGACGTAACGTAACCCTCACATAGCAAATTTTACAGGTGGCACAAAAAACGTGTTTTGATTTGTGATTTTGGGGCATATGCAAATTATGAAACATACAAAACCTTGAAGTGCACGGAGAATTCTAAACTGGTGTTTAATTTACATATTCTAATATTAATTAAAGAAATTGTCTAAGAAAAATCTTTTTTTCAGTATTTTTTCTTGGTTTCAATTTTCACAAGCTAATCTTTTTTCAATCTTAAAATCTAAAATTAGATACTAATTCGGCATTTGCAGCTTATATCCTTCTAATAGAATGTGTATCATGTTCAGATGCATTGTGATTATCGAAAAAAGCTGTTTTGAAAAAACTGTGGGTTACGTACTTTTTCATTTCCGCTCTCGGATTATTAAGAACATATAATGAAAAAAATAATAATCAACTGATATGGCAGGTGTTCGTGGCGTTTGACGATGATGCAGCAGGCACAGTTTAATATGTGCAAGGCGATTTTTTGAAGAATTCTGTCATGAAGTGTGGGAATATTGGTTGAGTCATGTACCGTGATGGTACGTACGGTTGGTAGTTGGCAGTGACGCCGTGACAATCATGTCTGGCAGCGGCTGCGCATGCGCGTGTGAGCCTCCTACGTGATTTCAGCCATATCCTGTTCCCTTCTATATCATATCTCTTCGAATAAGACTTAAAACAAAATAAATAAATATGACATTATCATTCGCTGCAAAACCCACAATGCATCTGTCGGAATATACATTATATGCGTGTAGGCAGTGTTTGAGTTTATTTTGACGGTATATTAAATCAAATATCAATAAAAACACAATATTTCTTTGTACTTTATTCCACTTTATTTAAAAGATCAGGACTGGTTTCACTCATTGCGAGCATTATGAACTGATAATAAGCGAAACCGGTCCTGACCTTTTAAATAAAGTGGAAAGTAGAAAGTAGAAAGGAATATTGTGTTTTAATTAATATAATGCTTTTCCACCAAGTATTTGAAAGTGATCATCTTAAAACAAATCAAATATCGTTATCGCTGGACTAATTTAAAGCTTCTTATCTTTCTAGGATTGTGTATTATTTTTTTAAAGCTTCAGCTCTATTTTTAAAACTTTAACAAATCTACCACAACGTTTCAGATTGAAGACTTGACATTATAAAATCGAAATACACTAAGAAAAGACATATTTTGATTAAGTTTTGAAGATATGAAGAAAATATTAGACGTTGAAAATAATTATTCGGAAAAAAACGCAATTTAGCAGAGCTTTACTTATTATTATTATTATTAATGACTCAAAAGAGTATTTTTCTACGATTGGTTAATGCGTAGAAATAAAATTAGATATAATATAGTTTTTAACCATTTCAATGCCGTGCAATCACCGGTGAATTTTTTTTATACATACCGATACCACTATGTCGCGCGAGCACTGGCGATTGATAGATATAACAAGCTTGAAAATATTTGTATTTTGTGTAAGATTTGCTCATATTTGTATACTTTTGTAGAATTCAAAGATTATCGTACCAGTATATAAAAGCGAACATAAACATAATCGCTTAGTGTACGGCATCTGAGCGACTAATATAAAAAAAATCGTGCAAAATTATTATTACCAACCATTCAGGGGATTTGTTTGATTTTGGCGTTGAAACAATTACCATCGAACAGATACTTCATTGGTTCAGTAATGTTATGATTATTATTGCAAACTAGCATCTGTCATACGAACGTATAGTACCTAGTCATATTTTATATTTTTAAATAAATGGAAGATTTCAAAAGATTTTTACCTTTTTTTGATTGCAATCCAAATGTAGAAAGGTTTTCAAGTTATAAAGGTGTTATATTTATATCGAATGAATACAATCTGTTCTGTGCAAATTTTATTTAAAAAAATAGTTTCATGTCTCGGGTTGTTAATTTAAATGTACCGGGAACTGAGACTGACAAAAAAGTCGATTTCCCGGGAATATATTCTCGGGTTTTTTCGACACAGAATTTTAGTTACCATGATGAAAAAACATTTTTTTAACCATTTCCTTTGTACTATCACTTACACACTTTTTTCTGCACATTGTCTGCATCAAGTGTATTGTTGGAAGGTGGCATTGCCACATAGTGTTTCATATATAAGGTGTATGATTAAATTGTTTAGATCCGAAATTTGTGAAAAAAAACTAATATTTTTTAGTCTAGACTTCCATTTTCCACAGCAGGATGCATAATCTATAATATCCATAATATGAATTTCGAATCGAGTCATTGATAAAGGATCAATAATTTTGTATGTTTATTTTTTTAAAATAATCATTTTATCAATACCAATCAATAGACAAATAAAAAAGAATTAATTATAATTACGATTTCTTGTGACATTTAAAAATAGATGAATCATCATAAGGTGATTCACCATAGCACTTCACCGAGAAGAGGAGAAGCCTCGCCTCGGCTGCGGTCTTGTGTCACATTTTTTGAGGATCTCGTCATGCGATTGTTAACCGTTTGCAGAATAGGCATGCCATTTTTTTCTTTTCCTTTTTACGATTGCTCGATCAAGCTGTTTCAATATTATTTAATCACCAGGATCATGTTAAAATGATTTGAGGCAATTGATTACGTTGTTGAGGCGCGTGCTAGTCATTGATATATTGTAATAAATTAAATCTGAATTAAATTAAAGATGTTAAGCTAGATACAAAAGTAATGACTGTCAGGGAATATAGACGATGATAGTGAGTCACTTCTTTTCAACATCCAAAAAATAAAATAATCTTATTTTTCTGTTGATCTTTAGTGGAATGAAACAATAAAAAATATATTTGAAAGTTGCTTAATATAAAATATCACATAAATCCATGGCGTTCATATTATATTCAATATTAGCATGTATGTATGTACATAAAAACAACTAGGTAGAGTCAAAAATAAAAACTGGAATTTCTGGCCAATGCAAGATTTTTTATCGCAAGAAGGTATTTAATATATTGAAAAATATATAAAACAAACATGTTTTATTGTTTTTTTCTATATAGTATAGATAAAGTTTATGAGTTAAATTTTAAAATTTTTCCCTTTTTAAATATCAGATATGTTTAAAAATATTCATCCAGCATCAATGGGCTGGCGCTCAAAAACCACCTTTTTTCATTTGATTTTTTTCTTGTGTATCACCTGTTAGTTTCCTTGCTTCCTCTCAAGTATTCACTGGGTCTCGTAACTTCCGTTGTAAAAACATTCTATGGATGGTCATCAGTTGTCTTCGAAGGCAACGGAATCCGTATGTTTGGTAGAAAAGACAAGCATGAGTGATAATATTATATGTTAGCCAGTTTCCGGCAAGCGTTGCAATGCCACTCAAAGAAATAAAAGTGTTTGTATTTTAATTGTGTTTATTGAAGTGTACGACACACGCGCCACCTACTGTAAGTTAATTTTACTATAATCTTCACGCAAGTGCAAGCACACGTTGTCAAAATGAACTGTATGGCAGACATACAGACATTGATTTTTATATATAAGACCAACTGTAAGCTAATTTTACTATGTCTATAACCTTTCCGAAAGTGTAAGCAAAAAGTTTGTCAAAGTTTTATTGCAATCGGGTATCGTTTTATCGTAATCGAAGTATGAACAAACAAACATTCATTCAGATTAAACATGTGTGAATTCAATGAAACCAATTAGTAGTAACGACTGTTAACATAATTGCATTTACAATATTTTTTTGAAGTATATATAGATGCTTGTACGTATTGTACGGTGGATATAAAAAAAAATGGTAAAAATGTTCTATCCAATTATTGGAAAATTACGAAAGTATCATTTGATTTCTTGTGAAGAAAGAGAGAACTAATAATCGGATCAAATAAAAACATGGTGCATGATTTCACTTGGTGGATAACATGTCGATGTCACTCGACAAAGTGACACATTAGGAGCGGCTAACATAATATGCCTAGATCGCGCTCACCAACTCGTACTGTCGCAGTTCATTTTTTGTTAGCCGGGCTGTGTCAGTTGACATGTCACAACTTTCACCCGTCAATGAGTCGATGTGTTTCCTTTACCGAGAATCATCATGCTGGACATGCTGACCGATACAAACTTTCAAACTCATCCAGTTGAATGAATTGTATCGACTGGAAATACTTCTTAGCTTAGTGACATATTAATTAATCATCAATATCGTCAGTCAGCTGTTGGATTAATAAAAAGAACTCACTTAGTAAGAATTAGTATCTAAATTTAGCTTTTAAGTTTGAAAAAAGATGAGCTTGTGAAAATTGAAACCGAGAAAAAAAGACTGAATAATAGTTTAAGATTTCATCTGAAGGTGCTTGGTGGAATTTCAATATTAAATTTGAATCGTTCAAGTTCATCCGTGCACCTGAAGATGCCGAAAGGCGAAACCCGGGTCGTTAGTGACAAAATCTGTGAGAATGTACATAGTTTGAAAGATTCAAACTGAATAATAAGTTTTTCCTAGACAATTTCTTAAATTAATATTAGATTATGTCAATTAAACACCAGTTTATAACTCTCCGTTCACTTCAAGGTTGTGGATATTTCATATTTTGCATATGTCCCAAAATCATCATAACGCGTTTTTTGTGCCTCCTGTAAAATTAGCTTTGCGTGGGCTACGTCCCCTTTCCTTTCCATAGTCGATATGACAGAGAGACAAACAGACAAATATATTTTTTTGTTATACAGTATAAATAAGATTTAAATCGTTGAATAATATTATTATTTTAATAATTGTGTCCAGAGTTATAAGTGTTACAAGTCATATCTATTTTCCAAGTGTTTGTTCTGCCGCCGACGCTGAAAACAACACAAAACAAAAAAGAGGATTATCAATAACTCATAATGCAGGGACGTAGGGTAAGGCACCTTAACGATACCGTATCTTAATATTTTAAAATAGATTGCCACTATTCGCCTTCGAGATGACAGTTGGGATAAAATATCGTCATTATTTTTTAAGGTATACACTATATATACACCATGCCGTTACGTTGAATGCCCGAAGATATCCAAATCTCTACCTATATAGATACATATTAACATCTACCTGTTCGCTTAAAATATAACCCATCGCTTTGTATCTATGCTTGTTAAAAGACTGACGAGTAAGTATATTGTATTTTACAGAATATTTGAAAAATTAAAACATTTTCATGCGTAAAAAATATGACAACCATAGTGAGATTTAAGAGTCAACGTTGCTTAAATAGTATTTTTATATGATATGATTGTTATATTATAAGCAGTCTTTATAAATTATTAATTATATTAATTGTTTCAACTAACGGTACTTAAAAAACATTTATTGTCACATTTTTATTATCTAAATATTGGAACATTTTTATATTTTGTCACGTACAAAAGTGATCTACGGAGAACTGATCGTTTGATTTCTAAGTAACGGTAAAGGTATAGAGATGGAAAAAAAATTCATCAATTTCTAGAAAATCATTTAATTTTATAGAAACTCGCACAATTTTGTTGAAATCTTTTTAATGACACAGCAGTTGATTGATAATATATATTTTGTTCTTGAAATGTTTGATTATATATACATATATACAAATAAGAGCAATTCGATTGAGATTAGAATCGATGTTACTTCTACGATTTATTATCGAATGGACTTTGCAGATCCAATAATAAAAAAACGGAATATAATCATTGCATTTTTTTTGACAAAAATCATCGTTCATTAAGGTGTTCAAAGTTTGTGTAAATATTCTAATTAAATGTTTCAGTTAAAATTAACTGTGTATCGACAGATAAATTGTGTACTCACTTACTTTAGATTTTGTATTAAGACTATTCAAAGTTCAGGGATTGGGAACGTAATCGTTTACGCTGCATTTTTTAATCAGTAATATTTGTCGCCTGCTGTGGCCCAGTTGGTTAGAGCTTGCTCTACCTATCACGCATGTCTGGATTCGAATCCCGGTAAGATCACAGTGAATTTGATAATTAATCAATTCAAAGTTGAGATCAAAGACTGGGTGCTTGTAATGTCAATTCGCATTATTTCCTCTCTTCCCATCCTTCTGATCCCTTAATAAATGACTGTAGCAATAGCGATTAGTTAACCACTAGTCCTGTTCTAGCATTACCCTTATTTTCCTACTACTCACTTTGAAAAAAGTAAGGTTGAGCGACTGAGTAACTAACAGTTCTCGTAGAAAAAACTTCTGTTGAGATACCTCAATTAGGAGGCCATATGCTCCACATTAGAAGCGGACATGGATAAAAAAATAAAACTTAATCGAGTTGTTTATCGAAGTTAATTTTATTTTAAAAGTATATTGTTGAAAATTTGGGGTCATTTATTTGTATTATACTTGATTCAATTGTATTAAATTAGTTCAGCCGACGAAATGTTTTTTTTAGTTATTTCCTATTACATTAAAAAATGCTTCGTAATATTTTAAACAAGCATAAATATATTTTCAAATAAAAATTCAATCAACTGCAAAAAATCGCTATTCTTCTTATGCAAATAATCTAACAAACAAAATTCGCAAAAAAATCGAGTCATTGAAAACTCATCTATTTGACAAAAGTCATACAAACAAATATACTCCGCGAACGGGGGGGCATCTAAGAAAATTTAAATATTTTTAAATAAATCGGGCATATATCACTTGAATTAGATCGACCGAATTTTATTAATACTTTGTTGGTTCGATACAAAGTTACCGATTTCCCGTTAATAAATTACCCGGGATTTTGATCCGTGCCTAAATAACCCTTGGCGAATCCGCGGGGCGCAAGCTGCACTATGACAATTTGATATCATATTTGTTGGCGTAATGGATATCCTGAGACCTATGCAAATCGAAAACGATCACACCTTTAGTGAAAATGATTAATAAAAAACTGCGATTTGCATATTGGAAGCTTTTGCTTCGGTACACGCTATCAAATTTATCATTTGCGAATATCGGTGAGCTTTTATTCTGTAAGCTCTAAAAATATTTTATAATACTGACGATTTATTGGCAAACTAACAATAGATATTTTTATCGTTAGTAATAGCAAACATATAGTTATATTGGCAAATATTATTTTTGACAAAAATATTCCAAAATGATTTATTCATTTATTATTTATAACAAATATGTTTTATAATATTGTAATTTAAAAATGCTTTTTTTGCGAATAATTTTCACCAAATCGTAGTGATAATTACGATGGAAATAAACTGAAAAGTGTGTTATTTAGGAAAAACCTGATAACTGATTTTTGAAACACTGTTGCATACATAATTTAAACCATAGATTGTATATTAAATGTTTAAGCAATTTCTTAAAACAGATATAAACTCCATAAATTTAGGAATGATCAAAAATGTGCCCCCCAGTAAATTAAATACTTTTTCAGTTATTATGTTATGCTTATGATATTTTTTGTAGTAAATTTCTTTTCAATTGATTTGATAGTTTGTATAAATAGCACTGTTTAATTTATTTTTCTTAACAGTTGATAATGCTCGCGAGGAGCGAAACCGGTCCTGATCAAATAAATTTTAAATAGAAAAAGTACTAAAAATCTTTTATTATTTTTATTTTATTTTATGATAGTAATAGTTTTATAAGCAATATAAGATGAGTAAGTCAAAAGCATTCAGTATGAAATAGTATAAAAGTAATATTACAAAACATATGTTTGAAATTCTGACAGTTATAATTCGAGACCGGAATAAAATTCTTTTAAAGTGATATTTAAATAAGTATTATATGTACATAAATTTAAAACATTTTACGAATATCTGCAAGATTCATCAATGCGGACAACTAAAAAACGATTAGTTCCAGTACTTCATAATAATGTAATTACTTAGACATGAAATTAAACAAATATTTACATAGACTGAACAGGTAGAATTAATTTAATTAATGGTATGGCAGGTATGTAACCATTGCATAAGACATTGAAGAAATCAACCTTCATAATTATATTTAAAAAAAGGTATTATTATAATACCGATATCGTGGAATAAAAGTACTAACTGGAATTGCTGTTTTTTTATTCATAAATATTGCCATTGTCTGTATAATCGATAGCTAAAGAATGCTAGTGAAAGTGATGCGATCCAAACTATCTTTAATTAATTCTTTGGGTTCCCTTCAATGAATGAAAATAAAAAAATCTGTAAAATTTATAAGTCCCATAATTTGTTAAAAAATGAAACACATTTTTTTGCAGTAATTCCACTCTTTTTAATATAAATCAGGACTGGTTCCGCTCATCATCAGCATTTTCCATGTTTTGATGAGCGACGTCAGTCAGTAACAATTGGAAATCAGTAAAGAAAAAAGTTTATTTTTTAAATATAATTCCTTTCCGCCTAGAATTGACAGTAAACACCTTTGAAAATGATCATACACCAAAATGATCAGAATGATGACCACACCAAAATTATCAGAATCTGTAGCAAAGTGATACATAGGTAATAGGTTCATATCAAGTTTTGAATCAATCTTTTGAAAGTAAATACAAATAGATGAAATGAAGACTTAAAAAAAATCTTCAACTGCAAATGAAAAGGTATTACATACCTAATTTATTTTAGCATGTGATTTGTGAAATGTATAATATTTTTACGTGCCAAAACATTGTATACAACAATTTCATGACATTAAAACATTTTTGAGTTTGTTTATTTGTTTCCTTTTAGACAACATTCTTTTAACGTAAAATTAGTTTGATCATTTTGGTTTGATGTCAAACGATTGCGATTAGCAACCATAATTTGCTAACGACAGAATAAAACTATTAACAATTATAATGTATGTATTAAATAACTTAAATATAATACAAGAAGAATGTTCCAAGTGTACTTAAGTACAATGCTATGTATTATATATGTCTTAGATCCGCAGTTATTGCATTTAATATATGTATGCATTCATGTGCTTACGGGGGACCATATAAACACTACAATGGTAATTGAGAGACAAAACTTGAGCAATTTGCGGTGAGGATGTGAACTAATGAAAACCAACACGCGCCCCCTTCGTTTTGAGGGTATGTTCGCGGTTAATAAGACAGCCTGCCTGCCTTCACTTATGACATGTATCAACCAGCCTAAGTATGCAAGTTTATTTTATAAGGGTATAGAATTGTTTTATTAATAAATTATGTATGTTTGTTGGATAAGTACATATACACCGCAGACCGCAAGTGGTGTGGCTTCATTATTGAGGTGTTGAGGCTTTAAGAACCAAGACAACAACACGTTGTAATAATAATATAATCATTTTTAAATCATAGATTTTTGATTAAATGATAATAATAGTATATTTTTCATTAATATTTAATGACAATTATGAAAACGCTCACGTATAGAGCAACGGGATGTGACACGAACAAATATAGTTATGGATATTTTTAATGTAATTTAATTAATTTAGTAGGCACTTGTTACCAATGTTCTCTCTAAGACGAGAGGTCAGCTGCGCAGATAATTTAAAGACTGCGCGGGGCTGCATTTTCGTATTTGACATAAAAAAACAGCTCATTATATTTCTTTACACAAAATAAAATCAAGCACAATTATCAGTCAAGTATGTTATATGAATTAATTTTAAAAAAAATCTAGTTTTCTACGTCGTTGCTAACAACTAGTCCTAAGAGTATATACTCCATTTATATCAATTTATTGTTCTAATAATATATGTGAGTTTAATTCTAGTTAAATCATATAAATTTTCAATTTCTAATATATTTCAGTCGATAAGGGTTATACCAATTTAAAAAAAATGAATACTTGTAATGGAGTGAGCGCACCAACTCGGAATGAATGTGCAGGAGTTTTTAAACTGCTGCGCGGCCGCGCACGCGCTCAGCTTAGAGAGAACATGCCTGCTACTGAGCTTTACTTTTTACGTCAATTAAAAAATGAAAAGTGTTATTTCATTCAAATAATCTAGAATTTACAAGTGTGCGTATTTCAAAATTATAAAGATCAAATTAAATTTAATAACGGCAATAAAATAAATGAAAAAAAAACTGAACACAAAAGCAGGCATTGTTTCAGTACATCTTTAGTAACAATAGAAATTTGGTTTCGCTACCAGCGAATCGCTTTGATTTGAAACAAAGAAAAAAGTCCCAATCCAAATCCTCACAATAGAAAGAAACAAAATGCCAATAAAATATAATATAATGAAACGTTATAAATCAGGGCTGTCAGCAACTGCTTAGAAAAGTTTATGAGTCTCATAAAAAATGTTATTTCTTTTAATCGACGATAACTTGAAGAGAATTTATTTTCGAGTATATATAATAATATTAACCAATACCAGTATTTAAAAAATATACTTGCTTCCCTTGCAAGAACTGCTGTTAATATTTGGATACAATTTTTGTTTGATATAAGTCTTAAATAATTGACTTAATTAATTACATGTGTGTTTACAAATCTCAAATCATTTTTTCTTTGAAAGCGATTGAATAAATAAGTACGACATTTTTATTTTAATAGTTATTTTGAGTATTTTGGTAGTATTAAATAATACAATTCCTATGCTGTGGACTCGTGAAAAAAAACCGCAAATCCGAAATTAATTAATAATGTTCTGACTCTGACTACGACTCTGTCTCCAATCTATACGTATAAAATATATATAGATATAATTTTGTATGGATATTTTTTAATATACATAACATAATTAATATATATACAATAAATAAAGTTTTGATATTTAAATTAAATTTAATAAAAGCATTCGGTGACGTTTGTTTTTGTCACTCCAACTCCGACCTCGTAAAAATGCATTAACTAGTGAACGATGAATTGATTTCATTGCTAAAAGTATAACTATAAGAAAAATACGTGTTCAAAAAGTTGGATTTTTTCTTGTTTATTAATTATCACTAGTCATTTGTCACCTGCTGTGGCCTAGTTGGTTAGAGCTTGCTCTACAGATCACGCAGGTCTGGGTTCGATTTTCGGTCAAATCACAGTGAATTTGAGAATTATTCAATTGTGATAGAAGAATGGGTGTTTGTGATGTCAATTCACATAATTTCCTTTCCTCCCATCCTTCTAATCCTTTAATAACTGGGCGTAGCAATAGAGATTAGTCAACCACTAGTCCTGTTTGAGCCTTATCCTCCATTCCCTACTACTCATTAAAAAAAAAGAGTTTTGGAGCGACTTAGTAACAAACAGTTCTTGTAGAAAAAAATTCTGTTGAGATACCTCTATTAGAAGACCATATGCTCCACATTGGGAGGGGACATAAAAATAATTAGTAAAAACACAATATTCCTTTGTACTTCATTCCACTTTATTTAATATGTCAGGACCAGTTTCGCTCATTACGAGCATCGTCAACTGATAAGAAATATAATTTAACATGAGCGAAAGCATTTAATGAGCGAAACCGGTCCTGACATATTAAATAAAGTGGAATGAAGTGTAAAGTAATATTTTGTTTTTACTAATATAATGCCTTTCCACCAAGTATTGACAGTGAACACCCTAAACGTGACATAAAAATAAATAAAAAAGTAACTAAAAATTTTCACAGATAATTCACTACTTTACATCAAATGTTTTGCTAAAGCCATCGCTTGCACGCATGATTTAGACTTAAGATGATAATAATAAATTAACTTAAGTTAATACTTTATTTCAATTAAATATGCAAAGTTCCGAAGAGAGTGTTGATATTGTTCACCCCTGCTCAAATAAAAGACTAAACAATAGGCATATTATTTATCTGTTAACGTATTATAGGTAGGCATCTATTTTTTTTCGTTCAGGGAAGCGTCCGCCAAGAGCCGTATCACCGCCAAAGGTCCTGAGAGGAATGGGTAAAAAACACATATAGACTAAAAAAAACAATGACACGCGGAGCTATAAATTTATTGTCGACTCTCGTTCCACGTTTTTTGTGCAGGTAGTGACTATCCCCTGTGTTTATCGAAATCCTCTCGCACCCTTACTGGAGTCGTTTGTCGAAAAAAACGAGTGGCGTTCTACTTGCTAAGAATAGTAGTTACCTACTTACAGCCTATAACATTAAGAAAACAATCTTATGTTAGGTTACTCAATTATTAAATTTATCATTAATTGAGAATTTTATTTAGTTAAATACTCAAAAAAAATCTTCAATATGAAGTCAGAAAAATCATATATTTTAGTTTCTAAAATTTATGTTACTGCGCACGATTCACGGGAATTCCCGAGCATTATGTGTCTCGTGTTCTGGAACTTGAAGCAGATTTCTTATTTCCAAATACAAAATAACAATTAAAAGGTTAAACTCTTTTGAAAAAGCGCAGCATCTAGTTTAGAAATGGCCGTTTTAGTTTGTTTGATTTTTTTAACTCATTGTATTTTGATAATCAATAAGAGATAAAATTTTGTATACACATTTTTTTTTCGCGCCACTTTCTGGAACCAATGTATCAAGTTAAAAGGATTGGGTGTATATCCTGTTGACTCTCAGTTGTCCCTCAATTGTCCCTCAGTTGACTTCCTTGCCACTTTTTTCTCAGTTCTCAATTATTTACAAAAAATCGATCCCAGAAAACATTTTCGGTTTTGATTTTGATATATGGATTACAAAAAATCTATTGTATTACAATTATTCATTGATAATATTTATTGAAAAATATACGACATAGATTTTGCTGCTACGAAAATGCAAGTATCGGAAATAATGGGAGTGAAAAATTGCATAACGTTTTCTTGTGGCATCACTGTTGACAGGTTGATTCTACACTTATTGAAAAGAAATTCATGTCAAATAACGACGTTCAAGCTTTGGTTTTCTTTCAATGAAAATCTTTATTTATCATGAATACTACTTAATATTTACGACAGCAAAAAGTGACGTTACCAAAATTAAATAACTTGTAATGTACGTAAAATGCATTTAACGTAAACCTCCCGCTGTGTTTTATCATCACATTATACGATATCTTCTCCCCAAGTGTGAAATTAATAACAGTTACTTAAATTTAACGATTATATATTTAAAAAATGATCAAACTAAAGGAATAATAAAAAATACATTATTTTTAAAACAAGAAGGTCATATTTTTATCGATGAATTTGGCGGTAGCTTTGGGAAAGCTTATTTTTTATATATATTTGTACGTATTTTTTCTAAATGAACAAATAGCTTATATATGAAGACTAAATCAAATATATATTAGAAAAAATAAGGGTTCAAGTATTATTATTATGATTGTATTATAATATAAGTATCATTTACCCTCCATTGTGATAGCAATATTAAAAATAAGAATCACCAATTTGTAAGATGTTCACGCAAAAGATAGGCCCGTATAACAAATTTAAATTAATGAATTCTAAGTAGCGTAGACTTGTGCTACATTTTTTACGATACAGTTTAATATATTCTATATGTTAATGGCACGTGCGAGCACATCCTCCCTTAGAAGAAGTGAAATACTTTTAATTTAGTGTTGACATAATCACTAACAAGAATACGTGTCTCAGATTCATAGAAAATGATACTAGTACACTGAGGATATTACGTATGGGATATCTTGTTCCGAGAAAACAAACAGTAGGGAAACAACGTGACATAATAGAAAAAGCATTTATTATGATTTGTCGTAATAATACTTTGTGATAAGTTTTACCTTAAACAATAGTGTCGAATACTATGATTACTAAGAGCCTCTGACAGGTAAGCGATAATTTACAGAACATAATACTGTGCCATTACTAGACTTAGAATTATGATAGTTAAAAAAATATTACTTAATTGTAATGCTTACCTTTTATCTTAGTTTAAATATTGATAGATCAAAAATGACGATACAAACATAAAGTGAAGTAATAAATTACAAATGCAATATTATTTTTTTATGTTTCATTTCTTAGATTATTAAACTTTTCATACGTAGCTTTCTTTTCTATTATATTAAAATATGCACACCGTAAAAAAAGTTATCATCTGTAACTAAGCGGAAGAGCTTCATTTGGCAACCAAAAGAGAGTTAAAATGTCTTCATATATACATGTTTTTAATATTGATTTTGTTTGATTTTAAAAATCTATTCTTCTATAATTGATGTATTTTTGTAATATAAAAATATCTGAAGCATTATAGGCAGTGGTGTAGTGGTAAATAAATAGGTACCAAGTCCGTCATTGATTTCTTCCCTATTTTTTTTAGTTTTTTTTTATATCCGTCCGAAATCAAAAAAACACAAGTTTTAACAATTAAATCAATAAAAATAACGCGCATTTTTTTTAAAGAACTGTACTCACTTACTGTATGATGCATTTGTTGATAAAAATACAAAAACTTTCAAATAAACCAAAAAATAACGAAGATCAGACACTTGATGCACAGATCGAGAGTACTAACTGAGTTTGGTAATGAAAACATAACGATTTTTTTCAAATTTTGTTCTTGTTTCGGTCAAAAAAGTGGTAGGGTGGCACCCTGGCTTATTTTCAGGTGCCAGGTCGCCGACCTTGCCCCACTATATCACTGATTATAGACAATTAGTTGTTGTGACAAAAGAGCAAACGTTCTTTACAAGTTCTTGATATTAGGTCGATATATAGTCGATAGATATAAACAAATATTTTTAATATCAAAAAAATAACAATTATTTTTAAATGTGTCGATGACATTTAAAAAGTTTCGTCATCATACTCAGGGATGGGCTGGAGGGGGCTCGAGGGGGCTCGCGCGATCTCCTTGTTAAATTTCGTCGCGGCCGGCGAGCCCCTTGTTAGATAAGAAAATCATTCGTCTTAGATCAAATCATCACATAACTGCAATTTCTGTAGATGGATAAATTTGAAAAAAAAATTTTTTTTTCATTCAGCGTTGTGGGCTTCCGTGTCGTACCTCACGGGTTCGAGTCCCAGTACGAAGAAGCATTTTTTCGATCGATTTATCTATTTTCTATTCGAAGGCATGGGTGTTTGTGATGTCTTAAGATTGCCCCCCACTAGTCGTGTCTTATGCTTATCATTTTTACCTACTACCCTCTTTGGAAAAGAGAGGTTGAGCGACTAAGTAACAAGAAGTTCACGTAGAAAAATAACTTTCGTTGAGATACCTTCATAAGGAGGCCATATGCTTGAGATAGGGAGCGGACATAGATAAAAAAAAATGGATAACATTTACCGAGCTCCTTGTTAAGATATTGGCAGCCCACCAACTTAATCAGTATGATTCATGCTGATTAAGTTGGTGTGGTGTCGAAGCAGCTGCCTGATTATTAAATAAAGTGCTCTTTCGAACAAATATCAATGTTGGGAAAAATTAGAAACTTGAATGCTATGTATGGCTTTCCAATACATTATTGAAATTTAAAAAGTCAAAGTATACAATACTGAAACATGTAGGGTTTAAAAATATGATGTTAATAAACATAATATAATTGCGATGTTGTTGCAGGAAATGTTTCATTATTTTTGCTACAGTGATTGGTAAATGTTGTTATAAGAATCATGTTGATAATGTCCTTCTCGATTCAGTTATTAATTATTAATCTTGCTGCGAGGCATAAGCAGTTAAAAAACTGGCATATGCGAGGCACTCGCTTCATGTAGGCATGTCATATGACGTAAAGGAATTTCCCAAGACATTTTCTGCGTAGCTACAAATCAAAATGCTTTTATAAACGCAGAGACATGCTTTGCAGAGATGTATCCATGTAAGAAGAATGTAAACTAGACCGGAATATAAGAAAAAATATAACAAAACTACTTAATGACATTACGCGTTATATCAATTAGGTATAGGCAGTACAGTTATACACCTTGGTAAAAGGAACAATGATGTAATTTAACATTATTTAAAAAGCTTTTATTGTGTTTTAAGATTCGTATAACTACTGTGGATGTCATCGCGTAAGGAAAGATCTAGTCAACAAATTTTAAGCGACGTCAAAAATTAAGCAATTTAATTGACAATACTCTCGCTGCCTTTAAAAGCGAATGCATTTTAATTGCAGATTTGCATATGCAGAATATGGTTTAGTTTTTCGATCACGAAAGCCATTTCGTTATTTATCTGAGCTCCTAATAATTGTTTGCAAATAAATAATAGTCGTGGTTTATTTTAATGCCATTGAAACTCTTCTTTATTTTTTTATTTTTCAAAATTAGGAGACATCTTTTCGAGTATAGTCGATACTAGTTAAATATGCATTTTGTAGTATAAATTTATTCAAATGCACGAAATATAGAAAAAAAAACTACATATTTTTATGGCAAGCGAGATTTTTTTTCAACAAAAATGTTACCAACAGTAAAATATATATTTATTTTACAGCTTACAGTACTACAATTACGGTATTTTAAAAATTTTAAGATGACGATTGCGTAACAATTCACATAGTTTTTTTAATGATAAATTATTTTTTAGCAGCAAAGAACTGACGTATTTTTTTTAAAATTTGAATCGTTCAAATTATGTACATTCTCAAATATTTTGTCACTATCGACCCGGGTGTCGCCTTTCGGTATCTTCAGGCGTTCAAGTGCACGAATGAACTTCATGAAATCTGTGAGAATGAACATAATTTGAACGATTCAAATTTAATATTGAAATTCCACCAAGCACCTTCAGTCGAAATCTTAAATTGTATTTTTTTTTCATAATAAGCCTACAAATGTACCGCTGTTTATGGTACAATTTGATCAACTACTTAAAAAACAGTTGTAAAAATCAGGTAACTTAAAAAAGTTCATTTAATACAACAAATATCTACAAAATAATCTCTAAAAGGCTCTACCAAGTAAATGCCGATACTATGACTTATTTTAGGGGTGGGGAACCTTTAAATTTCAAAAGGCCACATTCATTTATCTGATTCAACATTAGGCCGCAGTAAAGAAACCGTTGACACCAACCCCCCCTTTTTTTCGACAGTCGAACATATATTTGGTTGACCAAAGTGAATATTTTGATCAAGTAAAAAGGCCGCATCAGAGTAGCCAAAAGGCCGCAGGTTCCCCTTCACTGACTTAATATATTTTCATAGAAAAGAAAGGTTTACCGTAATGCTTTTTTGGTATTATGAAATGAATGAAAATAAGGTAAAGAAAACGTAAATATTGTGTCAATATCGTTTTTTTGTTTGCTTAACTCCATCAGCCAGTTTTGCTCTATTATATTAAAATAACTGCAAAGGACACCTGCAAGTCCATACAAAGAAAATACTTTATTTAAAAGGTGCAAACGAAGAACCTGCATTTGTGAATTTCAATTGCACAAAAAAAAACTGGAAGGGTCCTTGACAAAAGGGTGCCAAATGTATAAATACATAATAATATAAGTTTGTGGCAAATTAAGCATTGTGTGGAAATATTGTACAAACATCAACGCAATTGTTTACAATAAATACATTTATGCAAATTAGATTCTTCATTTATTTATTTATTTCTGAAAAACATCAGTTATGTTGATTAAACGTTTGACTTGAGTGATTTGAATATTTAATAATATTCAAAGACAATATTCCCTTACATGAAAAAAACAGCAACCACAGAGATGAAAACGAATAAATTTTGAACATTATTTTCAAAAGGTAAAATACATTTAAATGAATTACTTAAAAACTAACCTGTTATGATGTTCAAATTTTTTTCATGCAAATTATGAGATTGATTTACGTACAACAATATCACACGTATCATCTGTTACTAGCGCCAATGGGTTTGAATCCTGGACGGCATTATTTTCATTTGTGTATCTTTTATATGGATTATAAGACATGAATCATAACACTTTAATTTTGAAAAGCGATCGTAGAGGTATTGGCTTACAAAAGCTTCTCATGACGTCATGGTTATATTTTAAAATCTGAAAGAAAATAAAGGATCAAAAACGTTTTTAAGAACAGCCACTGTTGAAATTTTTAACTTGTGATCAACGTCGTTGGCGTCCGTGTCGGATGTCATGGGTTCAAGCTTCTGTACAAATTTGAGACCTAAGACATGGGTGCTGTGATGTCAATTTACCTCGAGTTTATCTCGAGTGACTTACAGTAACTTCTCATAGATTTTTTCTCGTATGAGCTTTCAATTTTAAAATATTGGCATTAGCTGTAATGCCAAATATTTTTTTAATTTAAAATATCTCTAAAAAAATAAATGTTATATTTTTATAAGGGGGTCATATGCTCCGCATTGGGAGCGGACTGAGGTAACAGACACTTTTAATAGTATTTATAATACAGGTCTGTAATATAAATAAATTGTTATCAATAACTAATGAACTATAAATAGTTTCAACAAGAAATAAAATGTAAGTCTTCCATAAATATAATAGACGAAGAAAAACCCGTTAGATTCTTTATAAATTTATCAGAGAGGACGTTACTCTTCCATCTTGACGTTAAAAACGGGAGATATGTCATACAATTCGATAAGACATGCTAAAGGATTGATCCGGTGACATAGGTACTAAAGAAAAAATCGTTACAAACCGTTTTCAAAATAAATTACATATGCAAGCAACTTCACAGAACCTTCCCAAAGTCTGTCTTGATACAACACAAAAACCTCTTTCAAAAGCTTTTTTTTCCAATTGTTATCGACTGTGTAATATTATTTGCATAAAAAATAGCATGAGAAAAAAACGCTCGCATAAAAAATGGAACAAAACGTTCATAACGGAAGTCATCGAAAAATTCGATATATTCCGAGCGGTGGCAACCAAAATTTGATTACTTTAAAGAGCACTGCTACACAAAAATGATCCGTAAATTACTTGTCGATAAACCCTACAATCCGAACAACAATCCCGCCGGTCGTTCGCGATAATGCAATAAATTTTATGCATACATTAGCATAATGTGCATGGCCCCATTCATTGAAAAAAAAGGATGGGTTAACCCCTTTTTGCATAATGTCTACGAGGAAATAGTTAAAGGAAATAAACTTTTTTTATACTAAACAAATGTAATGCCGTCGTTTCCTTATGCACCTTTATTATAAGGGCGAATTCCCCCCGGTTGCGTCTGGTTAATATGACAATTTCGGCACCCCACCTATGGGAAGAATGCATTTTTTAATACGCATTGAAAAAAAACTGTGTCTACCTGACGATAATTTATGCGAAATCGGCGGCTGAGGTACCTGCCCTTTTTGAATATTAAGTGTAACCTTACCCCTGATACTTGAAAGGGTTGCAAACAAAAAAAATGCAAATAAAGTGTCCAGGGTTGCGAAGCTTACAGGTATTTCTGTTTAGCGATTCCTTCGCGCATAAGCGATGCAGTTTTTGCAGCCTCTGTGCCGAAGGGGAGAATTTCGATACTTTATTATTTGCATACACCACTTGCGCGATCTCGGATTTTTTTCGTAAGGGATGCGAATTAAATTTTCCCTAACCTTTTTTATTCAAATAGATTCATGCTAAACTAAAGGATTCACTGTGGGAAGGGTATCATTTTTTTTGCGTGTTGTATCTACATTTTACTGATTTGCAAAGATTTATAGCCGAGCATTTGACTAAGCGTGTGAAAAATTTGAATTTTTGGACGGCTCGTATTCGGGGATGAATATGAATTTAACCCTTACGCAAATGTGAGACTGTATTATAATTGCATAATATTAACTCGGCGGATCAGACGTTTTGTATTTGATTCGGTATTTGATGAGTATTGAAATTTTCATGGGAATCACTTTACAGTTCGATCATCCTTTGATACTCTATTGCTGAATCAATAGCTTTAGAAAATATATTCAGATACTTCGAGAAATTCCGTTAAACCATCAAAGAGTGCATTGGATAAATAAGCTAAAGTAACTGTGAAGGTTAAGTTGCCTTAACGGAAGTAAGAACCTTCATATATCAAAAAGGTTTTTAGTAAGTTATCCATTTCAAAAAAAAACTAACGGTTTTTGTTCAGATAACTTTAAAGATATCAAAGAGTTTTCAGACATTAATTATTAAGGTCAAATTAGTTGTTGGATTTGTATGACCATAACCATTTTAATTACCCACGTGATGAAATTGTTAACTCAGGTAAAATTAATTAATTGCAATCATAATTAATCTTGATTTAACGATCTAACCGCTTCTTTAGATAAGAAAACTTTCTGTTATCTATTTATCTTCTGCTAAAATAGAAACAGTAGCCGCTGATAACGATTTTAATGGAATCAGTCAAAATTTTGTAGCAACCCACTTAGTCGGACTTATGTTAAATAGATTAATTGCAATTTATGGCGTAAATTATTCATTTTTAATTACAGTATTAAAAACAGTTTCATATAACCATACTGCATTATTTTTAACAAAAATACATATTATTCAAATAGATAATTTGGATGCTTTTGCACGGCATTCTTCATTATTTAATTGTCATTAATTTAAAAAGTTTTTTGTCCCATAGGGTAAATATAATATACGAATGATATTAGAAAAGAGCTTGTAGTGACTGAGTCACTCATTCAGTAGTAATAATCGGATAATTTATTTAAAAAATATCAATGCCTTTGAATACGACAAGCAGTTCATTAGAAGTCTACATGCTCCACATTCAGCGGTGGGCTACCAATACGTTAACAAGGGGCACGCTTTTTATCAAAGCAATTCTCGGTGTTCTGGGGAAGCAGTGAGTTTTTTTTCACTCATATAGAATACTTAAATAAGCAGCCGATTGTTAATTAATACATTTATAATATGTAACATTATGCAATTTACCGTAAACTTATCAATGTAAATGGTCAAAAATGTGCTACTGTGTATACTAAAAATGTCCTAGATAATATAAAAGTCAGAAATTGCAGTTATGTACTCATTTGATATGAGAATATTGTTTTCTTTTAAATTAACATAGGGTTCGCCAGCCTTAGTATAATTTAACAAGGGGATCACGCAGGCCTCTCTGAGTCCCCTCCAGCCCACCCCTGTCCACACTGGAAGAAGACATGAATTAAAAAAACAATATGTTAAATGGTAGATATTATTGTTAAAATTTATCGTATATAATATTAAATTTTCAACAAAAGCTTATCTAATAATTATTATCAGGTCTAAGTTGTATGGTAAATGAAACCTTACAACTAAATGCTTAAGTCAGTGTGATAAAAAATATATGTGTATCGTATACTGAAAAATATTTCTTTCTCCGTAGAGGTAGGTAAGAATACCTACTCTCCTTGAATTAACTTGTCTATACATTTTTAAGATAATCTACCATTTGCGTCCATCCACAAACCACCTTTGCTTATAAAACTAGGTATCACGAAGCAAGTTAATGAAGAACTCTAAGGATCTACTCCATAGCCGTAGAATGAAAACAAATAAAAACAATAAAAATTGAGTATTTAATACTGTCTTTTTGATTAAACTGTATTTCAAACACTATACGCGGTCAATGTATGTTTTTAAGTATTTATCATTTTAGGTATTCTAGCATATATACATTTTTAACATTATTTTTTCGCAACTTAGGTTTAAATATTGTCAATAAACAGTGAAACTGAGAAACCATCGTGGCAGGGAACGTGATTTTTTAGGGTGGCATGTTACGGGTTAAATATATATTGTACATATATACCAAAACACACATTAAAGTGGTTTAGTTAGTAAGAGCTTCGCTTTACAAACAGGTGTTCTGGATCTGGGTTCGATTTCCGATACGGTTAATGTCAAATCAAAATTTAGATTGGCGCATTGACATTCGATGTAACACCAAACAGTTTTTTTTTCATAGTTGCCATAGAAAAAAGTACGTAATTACCTAGCATACCGGCTATAGTTTGCAATTTTTAATTTAATTAGTTATTGACGAATTAAATCGTAACTGGCGTGTCAAGCACGAAACATTTTACGAGATATCTCGTCTGTGGCTGCTATCGAGTTAAAAAAGTGCGTTTTCAATTAATGACCTGTTGAAAATGATCGTCACGAGCGAAACCGGTTCAGATACTAAGAAATAAATTTGGTTTTGATACAAAAGAGTTTTTGTTTTTTGAAGTCTATCTTTATTACAAAAAATATACCTGTATAATATAATGTTATCTGTATTCCTTTATTGATTAAATTAAAAATAAATCGTACGAAATATTATATGCAGAATGTAGATAATTATCTTTCTGGGAATTTAGCATTTACAATTTACATTATTATTAATAAGCTAAATTCATCGCTTATTCTTCAAATCCCACCCGCTGCCAATCAGATGATGTTGAACGATTTAATCAAATTAATTTATGACATAACTATGTTAGAGAAACTTCACCGTTAGATTATTGATTTTTGTGAAGCTGTATGTGGCTCAAAGAAACATAAGAAATCCTACAATTAATTATGCAATCATAATAATTAGCGCCACATGTGGACACCAATGGTCACTTAAAACCTGACCCGTCTTGTACATTTCGTTTTGTGAATTGAATACGGTAGCCCGTTTCCTGCAGACAATCTTTATTACTAAAAATAAACAAAAAAGACAGTACGTACACTTATACAGAGATAATAAAAAAAATATTGTAACGAAAGATATATGTACCGCCTAAGTAATTAACGCTGTTCGGTAATAGGGCCAGTTTAACAAAACAAGTTTCTCCACAAGTTCAATTCACATATCGTATTGTAGCGGATGGGAAATTTGTATAATATGTGAATTGGGATTCGTTTCACTACCAAAAGAGTGAAGTCTGTCCCCGATAAAAATGGAACTCAGACAAAATACAAACGTTTGAGAATTTATTTTCAAGTGAAATTTTTAATTGATGATTGGATGAACCTAGACAAAGTAAGACCTCACTAAATATTGAGGTTAAGGAAGGGTCAAACTGGTACTTTTTTTTTACATTTGTTGACTTTTAGTTTAATAAATGATCTTTATTTATAACGTTAAAGTCAACAAATGTAAAAAAAGTTTGGTGTTGCATAACAAATGTTTTGTTTATATCGAGTATCGGCTATCCTGATTCCTCCAGTAACTAGTATACATTTACAATCAAGAGATAGACTGAACGCTTTTATATCAGTGGTTCTCACGTGAAATTTCATTGTAACCGCATTATAAACACCATTAAAATAGCATTGTTGCGTTTACTAAAAAAACTTTACTGTTGGTGGCCGCACATGAAAACCACAGTTCTATATCGACTGTAGAAAGGCAAAACAAGGACTTGTGAAAATCGCGACCAGAAAAAATACTTAAATAAATGTTTTACTGAACCAATTAATGAAATAAATATTATATAATACCGTTTTATTCTATTAATTGTCTATATTTCATATTTGACCATTGACCCAAAATCACTAAAAAAACGTTTGTTGTGCTTCATGTAAAATGTATTATTTGGGGGTAAAGTCCTTTTGCCTTTCCACGGCATAAATAATATTCACTGTTCCATCTGCGCGATCCACTTTGATTTCCATGATGCTTAACAAGTGTTAAAATAATTTCATTTAATCATATTGTCGTTTGTTCCAATAATATTGATTTTTTGTTATGAGTAGTGTGATTATACGTATG